>VZRI01000471.1:26564-41586 GCA_013397515.1 Upupa epops
TTGGTCTAGGTGATCCTGCTGTGGCAGGGCCATTGAACTAGATGATCTTTCGAGGCCGCTTCTGATCCCTAATGATTCTATTAAGGTGTCAGTGAACATTAGAACAGGGTGCTCGGCAGTGGTGGGGTGGATGTGGTGCTGAGGGGCATGGATTTTAGTGCTGATACGGCAGCGGTGGGTCAGTGTTTGGACTTGATCTTCAAGGTCTGTGAAGGGGGTGACATCAACTGATCTCCTGAACCACCAGCCTGACCGCGACCGGACCCTACCCTGTTCCCAGCGCCACAGACTCCGAGGAGCTGCTGCTGGAGAAGCCTACTGTGTCTTCGGGACCTCCAGCCCCACTGAGGCCCGGTGCTGAAGGCGGAACCGCAGGCCCGGATCTGCCTCCTCGTACCCTCTCACTCATCCACCTACCCACTCACGGGGTTCCTTCCCTCCCCTCGGCTGTTCCCCGCACTCTGGCGCTCCTGGCGCGTGCCAGCGGGATCTCAATAAATGCCAGTGTGTGACGAGCTGCCTCCGTGTGCCTCGGGACGGATACAACGGGACGATGCGGAACAGAGCGGGGCGGGAACGGGGCGGGGGCGCTGCAGCAGGGACGTTGGCTGGGAGGCCTCAGCCCCATGTCCCTTGACGATCACCGTACGGGGCGGGCAGGGCCGCGGCGGAAGCACACGTGGGCCTAGAGAGGAAGACGGAAGTGATGGCGGCGGCGGAGGCCGAGTGGGAGCCGATGGGGCCTCTGCCGGGAGGCCTCGACTGGGGTGAGCGCGGCAGGACATGAGGGGTTGGGGTCGGGCGTTGCGGAGTTCCGGTGCTGAGGCCACTGTTTCTGTGTCCGTTCCGCAGAGGCGGTGCTGAGCGAGGAGCTGGGCGAACTGCTGGGTGCGGCGGAGGCGCGGCGGGCGCCGAGAGACGAGCCTGAGGTGAGTAACGGGGGGACGGGGCAGTGGAGCCGGGTTCCCCACCACCGCTGGTGACGAGACCCCGCTTAACCCTCCCTCACCGGCGGTGTGATCCCAGGCCCCGCGTTGTTCGTGACCCGATGAAAGTAAAATCCCCTGGCCAGGTGGCGCCGAAGCGGAGCACTGGTGCGTGACAGCTGCATCTACCGTGCCTAAAAGATGGACTTTTGTTTTTTTGCCTGTTGTAATATTTATTCTAAAACGTTTCCCCGCAGTCTTTTGTGTTAATCTCCACATGTTTCACCATCCAGTCGTACACTTATTTTTTTAAGTTTTCATGTATTCCCTGCTCTCTGTTACTCCCCTCTCTTGTCTTTGTGCACTGTGTCTCAACCCACCTCCAAACCAGCCCCTGGGTTATCTGACAGAAGCCTCAGGTTTTAAGAGCATTCTTATAGGTGCTTTAGACACTGGAGAAAATGTGGGAATCGCAGAATATTAGGGAGTGGAGGTGACCTCAAAAGATCATCCCCCCTGCCAGAGCAGGATCACCTGGATCAAGTTGCACAGGAACATGTGCAGGTGGGTTTTAAACGTCTCCAGAGAAGGAGACTCCACAATCTCCTAGGGCAGCCTGATCCAGTGCTCTGTCACCCTCAGCATGGAGAAGTTTCTTCTCATATTTTTGTGGAACCACCAATGTTCCAGCTTACACTCACTGCCCTTTGTCCTATCATTGGATGATACGGTGAAGAGCCTGGCTCTCTCCTGACATTCATCCTTTACGTATTTATAAACATTAGTGAGAACATCTCTTAGTCTCCTTTTTTCCAAGCTAAAGAGACCCAGCATACTCAGCCTTTTCTCATCAGGGAGGTGTTCCACTCCCTTAATCATCTTTGTGGCTCTGTGCTGGACTCAAGCAGTGCTGTGTCCTTGAACTGAGGGCCCCAGAACTGGACACAGCTTTCCGGAGGCAGTCTCATCAGGGCAGTGTAGAAGGGGAAGCGAATGTCTCTCCATCTACTAACCACATCCCTTCTGATACCCCCTCCGCTTCCAAACTACTTGAATGGAATGAGCTGCTGAGAAAGGGGGTAAAATTGCCATTCCTGGATGTGTTTAAAAGTCTTGTAGATCTGGAGCTTAGGGACATGGGTTAGTATTGTATCGGGACAGTTGGGTTAATGGTTGGATTTGATCTTAAAGGCTTTTTCTAACCTGAATGTTTCCATGACTCTATAAAGGAAAAGTATTAGCCATCAGTCAGTGTTGGTCACTTGTGTGGAGGCTCTTTCTGCACCACTCAGGTTATTAATTTTGATTGTTTTTTTCTATAGATGTGCTCTGATGGGTTTTCTGTTAATCCTGTAAGTACTAGTGTCTGTGCAGTCTACACACTTTCTGAGCTCTCTTACGAGGCAGGTGGAGAATGTAAGGAAAAGTGGATTTGGAAGATAATTTTTAGCAAGTTTTTTTGCCATGTAACTTAGTAAGTTGGCTGTGCGACATGTTTTGCATGTAAGTGCCCATAAAATGCCACTTATGAGTAGCTAACAAGAGTTACGGGTGCATCAGCAGAAAAAAAATGTAGTAAAAACTCCTATCATTACTTTAAGGATCATACGATAAATAATAATTACAAAGCTATTTTAGGTTGTGGGCTTTTTCTGTTGGAAAAGGAATCTGGTATCCGTGGCTTAAGATGATTGTGTCACTTTCTTCAAATATGGGGAGACATAACACATGCTGCTCATCAGATCTTGAGCAAATCAGCCCTTGTTTTTCTTTTCCTGCCAGTAAATGGCTGCTGATGCTTTTGTTTATAGTATGATTTGAGATGGCTTGGGCATTGTAATGGAAGGGCATTAAGTAAATCTTTAGGTGTACATGGGGAGCAAAATGACAACAAGTTGCTAAAATGTGTATTTTATATGAGGTGGTTCAATATGCTGCTGATGACAACAGAAGTTATTTCTGATGACATTCTTATTTCCTACAGGTTTAAGCTTTAAAAGAAGCCTTGTCTTGTGTGTTATGGTTGGGAATTGTACCCTGAAGGGCTTTTATCTCTGTGTGCTTTAAAGCAGCTAAAGTGATAGTTGTGTTACTCTGGTTTGTTTTGTTTTCCAAGGCTGAAATATTGCAAACATAAGGGCTTCTGGTTTCAGCATGTGTTATCAGTTTGTATTGTTTATTTTTTCAACTGTTCTTGCAGGGAAATGATCTCTATAACTTCCAGTTTGATTTGGATTTGATGTCTTGGGACTCAGACCTTTGGAATATTACAGGCCATGCTTATACAGGTAATTAATCTTCTGTATGTGTTAGGTGTGACTATTCCAGTTCACCTCACAAGGGTGAGCTGTTACAACTTCAGGACAGTGCTAACTTAGGAGAAACTATTTGATACTCAGCAGCATTTAGTTGTGCGATGAGAAGTCATGCTGTGTTTCTGTAGGCCGATGATGACGGCCCTGCAAGCTGCTCTGTTTAGACTTCAGTCTCTCCGTTTGGTGCTGTGCCTTGTTTTATGGATTAAATAGCTGGTGTTAGGACAGTGTGTTCTTCAAAGATCTCCAATTGCTAAAAGCTTGTACAGTAAAATTTATTTGTCTGCCTCTTGCAGATGCAAACGTGAAGACAGAACCCTTATCACCAGCTGCTTCAAATTGTTCAGTCCCTTCTCCATCATCTGCGGACTCTCCAGTGCAAAACGTGCCTGTATGCAGAAACCTTCCTGTAGCAGAGATAGCATCAGTCTTTCAGAATCAGCTGTGACAAACAAAAAGCCCAGTGATTTACTTGTCTGAATAACTTCATGGCATAAGAGGAAATAGCTTATTTTCCCAACTCTCACAAAACCAGCTTCACTTCAATGATGTTTTCCTTCTTCCCCTGCTGCTACTAGTTCTAAAAAGAGCATGTTCAGTTCTCAGTTGTGTATTCTCAGTTGTGTTTATTAACCTGGTGGCCTGTGCCTCCAATTGTGCTACAGATAGGGAGAAATATTTGTTTGGTTTTCAGTAGTACTTGTCATTGTCCAGAAGAAAGAAAACTGCAAAACAAAGCATTTGCCTGTTTGCTGCAGCAGCAACACAGATGTGAAAGGCAGTTATATTTTGAACTACCAGTGTTGTTTATGGGTTGCTGAAGCATTAATTTAATGTACTTTCTGTTTGCAGGATGATGTGGACTTCAGCTGTAGCAACCAGATGTCTCCCATCTCTCTCTACGGCAAGAGCTGCAAAAGCCCCGCATCCCCTGAAGGAGATGGAGGGATGAAGCCTGCTGTCAGCATTACTTCTCCATCTGGTATGAGAAATTGAGTTACTTTAATTCAATGGATAGTACGTCTGTTGTCTTGCACACAAGTTTAACTAACATACAGTAGTATATAGATTTGTGGCTAACACCAAACAGTGTGGTGTGATTGGCACACTGGAGGGATGGGATGCCATCCAAAAGGACCTTGACAGGCTTGAGAGGTGAGCCTATGTCATCCTCATGAAGTTCAGCAAGGCCCTGCATCTGGGTCAAGGCAGTCCCAAACACAAATACAAGCAGGGCAGAGAATTGCTTGAGAACATTCTTAAGGAAAAGGACTTGGAGATTCTAGTTGATGAAAAATGTGACATGAGCCAGCAGTGTGTGCTTGCTGCCTACAAGGCCAACCATGTCCTGAGCTGCCTCAAAAGAAGCGTACCCAGCAGGTGATCCTCCCCTTTCTCCTCTGCTTTCATCAGATCCCACCTGGAGTACTGTGTACAGTTCTGGTGCTCCCAAAACAAGAAGTGTGGGAGATAAATGGAACAGCATGCTGATTAATGTAATCAAAAGCTGAACAATTTATTGAAGCCAGCAGGAACTTTTATACTTTTTTTACATATTTCTATTAATAATTCTTACTGTGGTTGGTACGTGTATATGCCTTACAGAAGTTGATTTACGTATGATTGGTTAACATGTTGTCCAAGCAACAGTCACACACTCTTGGAACTTTCCTGAGCTTTGCTCTTCCCATCCCTGAGTTGTCTTTCTGTCTTCTTTCTCATACCACATTGTCCCTTCATGTACCTTTCTTGTAACTTTCCAAGTCCTTGAGCCTGCAAGACTGCAGGTGCAAGGCTGCAGGGCTAACTACAATCTTTGTTCCACACAGAGGTAGTTTGGATTGCTCACATGTCCATTTTCCAGTAAATAATCACCTACAAAGAAGGATACTGGACTGTTGGAGTGGGTCTGGAGGAAGGTCATGAAGATGGTCAGAGGGATGGAATACCTCTCCTATGGGGCAGGCTGCAAGAACTGAGGCTGTTCAGCCTAGATAAGAGGAGGCTTCAGGGAGACGTTATAGCAGCCTTCCAGTACTGAAAGGGGCCTATAAGAAAGCTGGAGAAGGGCTTTTTACAAGAGTTTGTAGTGATACAACATGGGGAAATGGCTTTATGCTAGAAAAGGGTAGATTTAGATTAGGAGGACATTTGTTACAGTGAGGGTAGTGAGACAGGTTGCCCAGGGAAGTTGTGGCTGCTCACTCCCTGGAAGCGTTCAAAGGCAGGTTGTATGTGGCCTTGAACAGCCTGGTTTAGTGGCGCATGTCCCTGCTTATGGCAGTGGTGGCCTTGGAACTAGATGATCTGTAAGGTCCTGTCCAACCCGAACCGTTCTATAATACTGTTACTTCTTAGTTGGAGTTGTGATTACCTGTGTCTGTTTTTAACAAATACTACAAATGGATAAAAACCCCCATACCTAAAGGCATGTTATTGCAGCTTGATTTCTTTATATCTTGTGATATAACTCCTTTTTTTTTTTTTATTTCTCTAGCAAATAATTCTATGAGGACGCTGAAGAGGTGTGGTCAAACAGTGTCCAGGCCTTTGATACAACCCAAACCTCTTTTGCCTGCTGTACCTGAAGCTCAGGCTAACATTGGCATCCCAGCCAAAACCATCATTATTCAGATTCTTCCTACACTTGTGCCGCTGCCAAAGCACCAGTCGGTTGTTAACATCCAGCCAGCTCCTCCTAAAGGTAGGTGAATTGTCTTGACTGAGCCAGGTCTTTAACCCCAAGTAAACCAAGGCGTTATATGGAACAGAACACAGAACAACAAAAGAGACTGCTGTTGTGGAGATAAAACTGCTGATTCTAGATCTCTGAAGAAGTTTTGCTCTTTGTACTTGCATTGACAGTGGTGCATGATGTGATTACCACAACCCGTGGAAGATCCAACAGAATCATTAGGATGGTGGATGGCTTGAATAAAAGCTGAAAGCTTGGAAGGAGTGAGAAAAGCTATTTTTTTTGTTACCCACATGAAACTGTACCACAGGATGGTGGGAGCATGAGTTGAAGGCTTTTTATATCGCCAAAGAGCATTAAATAGCATGTTGTGAAATATGCTAAAAGAAGACAGCTGTTTACGTTCAAAACTGATCCAACCATTAACCCAACTGTACCAAGCCCACCTATAAAGCATGTCCGTAAGCCTCAGATATACAGTAATTTTAAAATGTCCAGGGATGGTGATTCAGTCCCCTCCCTGGGCTGTTCCAAGGCCTGATGACCCTTTCCATGAAGAATTTCTTCCTAATGGCTAACCTAAACTTCCCCTGGTGAAACTTGAGGCTATTTTCTCTTGTCCTATCACTTGTAACTTGTGAGAAACGACCCACCCCCACCTCTCCACAACTTCCTTTCAGGTAGTTGTAAACAGCAGTAAGGTCTCCCCTCAGCCTTCTTTTCCCCAGATTAACTGGCCCCAGATCCCTCAGCTGCTACTGACAAGGTTTGTTCTCCAGACCCTTCACCAGGTTTGTTGCCCTTCTTTGGACCAACTCTAGCATCTCAATGCCTTCTTTGAATTGAGGTGCCCCAAACTGATCCTAGTACTCAAGGTGTGGTGTCATCAGTGCCCAGTACAGGAAGCAGTCACTTTCCTAATTTTGTTGGCCACACAGTTTCTGGTACAAGTCAGGATGCCACTGGCCTTCTTGGCCACTGGAGCGCACTGCTGGCTCATATTTAGCTGATAACCAATCAACATCAATACCCCTAGGTCTCTTTCTGTCCAGTGGCTTTCCTGCTGTTCTTCCTCAAGCCTCTAATGTTGCACGGGGTATTTGTGACCCAAGTGCAGGACCTGGCCCTTGGCCTTGCTGAAGCCTTGACCCATCGATCCAGCCTGTTCAGATCTCTCTGTCAGAGTTTAGAACCTTTGCAACCTGATGTAAACAAAAAGCAAGTGACCTCCTCTCCACTGATAATTCATTCCTTCTCTTATCCTGTAAAAGATTTCTGAAGTAGCTTGAGCCTTCATTTCTGAATGCAAAGCGTTATTCCACTCTTAATAGGGACGTTACCTGCACTGTTAGACCTGTCAGATGCTATTCCTTGTTTTCACCAGCTGATGGCTGCAGTCTGTTGCAGTTGACTATATAGATACTGAGGCATGGAAGGAAAGGGACACAAATATTTAAGAAATGTATCTAGAAATTACTGCAACAGTGAAAAATTTGTTACCAACTGCTCTTCAATCAGGAGTTAAGCCAAAGCTGGAGATGCTGACTTTTGTTACAACGTGGCTAAGATTTTTAGGCTACTTAAAATGCAGGTCAGCACAGTCAGTGTGACCTAATTTTTATTCCTTCTGATGTTCCATCTGATAAAATACCATCTGGAATAAAGAATGTGAGGCTGTGGATTTTTTGGATATAAGTATAGTACTGCGAGGAACAACTTCTCCTTTTCCCTGAAGAAAATGCATGAGAGTAGTTTTTGTGAGGCACTACAGAGGAAATACTTTCGTGAAGTATTTCTGTGCTATGTATTTATTTTAACTGTTGTGTCGCCTCCATTACAAAAACCATAAGGATATTTTTCATTAATCAAAATCCCCTGTGCATAACAAGTCATAGCCACCAGTCTGAAATACACTGTTATCCTCAAAGGAGATGTGGAATGATATTTTTACAGTCCCTTTTATAAATGTTTTGAGAAGAAGCATGGTCTTAGATCACCACATACTTTGTGCCTAAAAGAAGTTTGTTTGAAATCATCTCAGATTCATTATTTGAGGTTCATAAATAGGGCCAACTTATGATGTCTTCAGGATTAACTGAAGAACACAATGCATTGACAGTCACTTGAGGGAGGTGATTCTCCCCCTCTAATCTACACTTGTGAGACCCTACCTGGAGTACTCTGTCCAATTCTGGAGTTGCCCTGCATAAGAAGGACATGGAGCTCCTGGAACGTGTCCAAAGGAGAGCAACTACAATGATCAGAGGACTGAAGCACCTCCCCTATAAGGACAGGCTAAGCAAGTTGTAGTTGTTCAGTCTGGAGAAGAGGAGGCTCAGAGGTGACCTCAGAGCAACTTTACAATATCTGAGGGGGGCCTACAAGAAAGCTGGTGTGGGGCTTTTTACATGGGTGCATAGTGAGAAGACAAAGGGAAATGGTTACAGACTTGAAGAGGGGAGATTGAGGTTGGCCATTAGGAAAAAATTCTTTCCTGGGAGGCTGGTGAGATGCTGGAACAGGTTGCCCAAGGAAGTTCTGGCTGCCCCATCCCTGGATGTGTTCAAGGCCAGGCTGGATGGGGACTCTGAGTGTCCTGATCTAGTGAAGGTATCCCTGCCTATGCAGAGGGGTTGGAACTGAATGATCTTTAAGGTCCCTTCCAACTTTGGCAATTCTATGACTCTATTCTGTGATCCTATTCTATGACCCACTTTGGTGGTGGTGGGGTGTGGGTAGAAAGAAAAGGGAGATCTAATCCTGTGCCTCATACATAAAATATCTCGGTGCTAGGTAACATTTTTCACCTTCCAGAAGGTTGTGTAAATACTGTAATACATTGTTTTGTGTTTTGGTTGGAATGCTTAGCTGGAATGTTCTGTTTCTGAAAGATGACGAGGTCATTCTGTTAGCAAGGATTAGGGAGGTGCTTGTGTGTTTTCAGACAATAAAATATTACTCAAACACCTGCTTGAGATGCATGTAGTTGTTGAACTCAGATGTCTTGGAAGTGATTTGGAAGTTTTTAGTTCCATCTCAAGCTCTCAAAATTACCTCATTTTTCCAGCCTTCTTTAAGGTCTGTTTAGCTTGTGCATAGAATTTCTTACATAAGACTTTCTTAAAAAAATTTGCACTTGGTGTGAACTGAGGCTTTAACTTAGTTTTTGAAAGTGTAACTGGCATTTTTTCTCATTCATCATTTTCTCAATGCTTGTAATGGTTTCTGAATCAATTTGTACAGTAGACATTCTGTGCAGTAAGTTTTACATTGAATATCCCAGGTAAGTAGGGATGGACAAAATTAAAAAGCAGGGTCAATGTGAGCTACATTCTTTGAAAATGTTGCTCAAACTGCAGCAAGAGTTAGTTAGTGATACCAAAATGAGCAACATTTCCAACTAGTGTCAAATTTTATTAACTTTGAAAAGCTTTTTGGAGAGATGTTGTTTCATTGGATCTCTTTAATATGTGTAGTTTGGCTTTTCAGGAGGTATTAAAAGCCCTGCAAACTTCTGAGTGCTTTTGTTTGATTTGGTTTTGTGTTAGTATGTTCTGTGGAGTATACTAATGCTGTAGAGCTGGATTTGAGAAAAATTGTGCAGAGTAGGAGAGGAAGCAAGGCTTTCTGCCTCCTATATCAGTATTCCCCTGCAATCTGATGATGTAGAAATCCATTTCATGTAAGATGCTGAGCTCCTCTCTTTGCTCCTATGTTCTAGGTCAATCTGTGGTGCTTCCCCAGCCCACTGTGGTGCAACTCCAGGGTTCTGGGGTGCTTCCTGCCTCCCAGCCAGTCATTGCTGTCAGTGGGGGGACCACGCCACTTCACAACCACACCATGAACACACTGCCTACGGCTGCTGGAAATGGCTCAACAGGCGGCAAAATACCAGCTACTAAGCCCTTACTTCAAAGTGGCACGCCAGCAGTGGGGCTGGATGTAAGTTCTGAATGTGTGATGACAGCTAATAACCAATGCTTGGAAACAGTTTTCAGTTACCTGCATGCAGGATATAATGGGAGAATCATGTCACTTTTTAAGACTCAGGAAGACAGCTCATCAAAGAGGATTTCTGACAAGATTCAGGGAATTCATCAGCTTGGTAATGAATGGATAGGAACAGCTTGATGTCTGCTGGCCTGCCTGGAGTTGCAGACTAGTCACAAACAGAAGATAGTGTGGATATATGTACTTCTTCCTTAGCTTTCCTTGCCTTCTCAATTGCAAGCACTCCATGACTGGAGCTCTCTTAAACATGCATATCTGATTTTTGATTAATATTAAACCTTTCTTCATATAATAAAAAACCCCATTCCTTTGTTCACAATTGAATTGGAAATGTCAGCCTGATTGGCTTTCCATCCCTTCTAATTCCCCATGTTTTGCTCATGATTTTGAGAAACTTCACGTATTGAGTTCCATGCAATCCTGATCTCTTCAGGCTCCCTTTTGATCATACACTGAGTGAGTAGGAAGGGGATAAACTCTCAGCAGTCACAGCATAAATTACTTCCACAGTAGCCCACAGTGAGCAGTATGTGTAAAGAGAAATAGCTTTTGAGTTGTGTGGGGTTCTTTTTCCCTTCAGCCTTGAGCTGTTACCAAGCTGGATGTTAACTTGATTTAGTTTCTAGTAATTTGCTGCTGCTTTGTTTTCATTTTGTTGTCCAAAGGAAGGTGTGGGTGTGGAAAGTACCAAAGCTTCTTGTTTGTGGCTTTTAAACTCTTGGGTTGTTACTCTCCAAGTGTGGTATTCCAGGCTCAGTTGGGTCCTCTTCCATCTCTTGGTGCAAGGGAGAAAATGCTGGTGTCCATTCAGAGGAAATTTGGCTGTTTAGTCTCCTACTTATTAGCAGTGCAGGAGACTTTCTGTAAGGCATTTGCCTTCTGGCTTCTTTGGAGTGGTGTTACTGTGCTGTTTCACAGTATCTGAAAATCGCTGCTCATCCTCAATGTAAAATTTTCCTCTCTGTGTGCATGCATGTACAGCATATTTAAATGAAGATTTATTTTCTACAAATACTCGGCCTCCATACTGTAATAGGACCCTAATCTTGAATTTGCAAGAAGTGAACAGAGGTATGAGTAGACACTGCCTACCTAAACTGAAGAGACATGTTGGAAATCATTAGATGAGTAGACACTGCCTACCTAAACTGAAGAGACATGTTGGAAATCATTAGATTGGTGACTCCATGTAGCCAGGAACTGATATGGCACCTTGCTGTTGTCTGAATATAAAGTTTAATTGAGAATACCCCCTTGTTGTCACTGCGCCATGTACACATTTGTGACAGTAGTCAGATACCATAGGGTAATGTATAGCTGCTGGGTTTGAACAATGGTTGTGTGGCTATTTCCCCCTGAGGTTGTTCAAGGGGTGCAGTTCTAAGACTTGATGTCAGTCTACATGCCGCATGTTTTACATGTGAAAAACCAGTTGCAGCTCCCCTTTTGCACATTCTGTGAAATAACGCTTTGAAAAAAACCTAATGTTTCAGGATGGAGCAGGCGCCAGCAGGGTTAAAACATCTTCTGTCTGCCCAGACACCATATGTGGTGCTCAGAGCTGCACAGATGTAGCTGTCACTTGAGCTCAGGAACACGTGTTTTTGTTTGCTAATCTAAGCAGATGTTGGGGATAAAAAGAAACACTGCAGGACTTTCTTTTGGACTTAGGAGAGTTGGACTGTTAGCTTAACACTCAGCCCTTCCACTGGATGGGACTGAGATGGGCTTATAGCAAACTGTGTGCTTGAGGCCTTGCATTGTCTCTCCTGATGGCACATGCTTATTGTGGGCAAGTGTCAAGCTTTCAACATGGTCACTTTTTGGTAGGAAATTGGACAAAAGAAATGCTGCCTAAGCCAGCCACTCTCCTGGTTGAATTAAAAAGAAAGGCTCTTAGCTGGAAGAACAGATTGCCTTTCCAATGGCATCATGGCTTGTGCCAGAAATAGTGTGGCCAGCAGGAGAGGCTAGGGAGAGGACAGGCTGCACAGGGCAGTGTTGGAGTTCCCATCCCTTGAAGTATTTAAAAGACATACATGCATAGTACTGAGGGTCATGGTTTAGGGGTGATCTGCCAGTGCTGGGTTAGTGGGTGTTCTTGATAATCTTAAAGGTCCCTTCCAACCAAACCAATTCTGTGATTCCTGTTATGATTAAATGATACGAGGACATGAATGGTAGGTATGTGAGGGAATCCAGTTTAAATGTGTCATTACAAGGTTTTTCTCTCATGCTTCTACTTTGTTGTGAGAAAGGATTTCATTCTGCCTCCCAGTTCTGTTGAGGAAAAAATGTTGGAAATTTAGGAAGTGCAGTATTTCAGAATCCCAGAATAATCATGGTTGGAAAGGATCTCCTAGATCACCGAGTCCAACCATACCCACACCAACAGAAAACCTAAATACATGAGAGATTGGAAAACACAAAATAATCTACTCCATATTTACCACTATAGCATGTCATGAAGTACTGTATCTGCACCTTTCCTAAACACCTGCAGGGATGGTGTCTCAGCCACCTCCCTGGGAAGGCCAGTCCAGTGCCTCATCACTCTTTCTATAAAGAATTTCTAACTAAGATCTAATCTAAACTTCTCCTGCCTCAATTTCAGACCATTGCCCCTGGTTCTATAATTAGTCACCAAGAAGAAGAGGCCAGCACTCACCTCTCTGCAACTTCTCCTCAGGTAGTTGTAGAGAGCATTGTGGTCAACCTCCTCCTCTCCAAACTAAACATGCCCAGCTCCCTCAGTCTCTCCTCATATGACTTGTTCTTTAAACCCCTCACGAGCTTGGTAGCTCTCCTCTGGACACACTCCAGCATCTCAGTGTCTTTCCTGTAATGAGGAGCCCAGAACTGAACACAGTACTCAGGACGAGGCCTCACAAGTGCCAAGTACAAGGGCACGAGAACTTCCCTTCTGCTGGCCACACTATTTCTGATCTAGGCCAGGATCCTGTTGGCCTTCTTGGCCACCTGGGAACACTGCTGGCTTATATGAAGCCAGCTGTCTACCAGCACCGCCAGGTCCTTTTCTGCTGGGCAGCTTTTGAGCCACTCACTTGTAGTGTTGCCTGGGGTTGTGACTGAAATGCAGGTCCCGGCACTTGGCTTTATTGTCCCTCATACAACTGGCCTTGGCTCATTGATCCAACCTGTCCAAGTCCCTCTGGAGAGCATTCCTGCCTTTGAGTATATCAACGTTCCCACACAATTTGGTATCATCTGCAAACTGACTGAGGGTGCTCTCAATCCCCATGTCCAGCTCATCAATAAAGATATTAAACAAAGACTAGTCCCAAAACTGAGCCGTGAGGGGCATCGCTTGTGACCGGCCACCAGCTAGATTTCACCCCATTAATAACAACTTTCTGGGAATGGTGGATTCCTATTAATCCTGTTTTCTGTGCTGTAGGTGGGGAAGATTTCATAGAATCATAGGGAAGGGACCTTTAAAGGTCATGTAGTCTAGTTTTTATGTGGAATAAACTCACTGACTGTCTGTTGAACTAGAGAGAAGAACCCCCAGATCTTTCATAAGAACAGAGAAAACACTTGCATACGTTTTGTCTTTCTGCATTTACAATGCATCTTCAAAGACATTAGCTTTCATAAGCTGAGGTAGAAAGCCAGCCAAGGTAAAGTTGAAATGGTTTGTACTTTCAGCTCTTTGTTAGCTTTCCCAGTGTGTGTACCCAAACCTCTGTGGAGTGTGAGAGACATTCTTATCGCTTGTTACTACAAATGCAGCTTGTGTTGGAACTGAGTTTTCTTTGAAAGGCTAAATTGAGGTAGCAGGTTTTTGTTTGTAAGGTGGATGACTCTGCAAAGGCTCTGAAGATGGTGATACGAATGAGTTAACACGGTTTGAAACAAGATTTTGCAATGAATCTTTTGTGTCTCCATATTTGGAGCATCTTTGGGTTGTTACTGTTCCTGACAGCACTTGGAGAACACCCAGTCAAATAAAGTAGATAGATAAATACCACCTGAAATATAGCTGGTAGTATCTGAAACAGTGATAGATCTCCTTTAGGGGGTACCCTTGGTGTTCTGACTCTGTATCAGTCTTTCATCTCCCATGTTTTCATCAGGAAAGCATGCAGATCTGCCAGAGGTTCCAGACACTTAGGCAAAAGCAATGCAGTGAATAATCCTGATCAGGTCTGCAAGCAAAAATGGATGTAAACAATTTGGGCTTCTCTGTTTGACTTAATGATGCAAAAGCTCATTTGAAACAGAAGAGGAATGTAACTACTTGTTTGGAATATCACACAACACAAGCCAAAGCTGCTGCGTGAACTCATTCCTCATTATGTAACCTCTGGATGGTTGAAGTGATCCTGGCTCTGAGCTGGTGTGTTCTATACACTGTAATCCTTGGCTGGCCTAACTCTTTTTTTTATTTCCAAAGTGTTTATGTGTCTGCAGAAGTTTTCTTAAGTATAGCAGCATTTAAAAAATTTGAGACAAAGCTTAGTGCTGATGAAAATATGTTCAAATCTTTTCCATTCTGTGCTAAGGAGAGAGAGAGTGTACAGACAGCTTCACTTTCACAGACTTTTGTTGGTGGCAGCAGACTAGACGTATAATAAATGATCTTTACAGAAAGCCATTAGATCAACGTGGAGACAGCCCAAAATGTTAATGCACTGTAACGTGTTTTCTTAGTCTTTGTCACCAGATTGCAGTATCATGAAGAAGAATTACTTCTTCAAACAACCTGTAGCAAATTTTTCTTTCAGGCACAAAAGCTCTAGAGCAACATACTGTCTCAAGGGGTATATACAGGGATAGAGTTGGAAAGCTTGTGGTTAAGGCTCTTTAAGCAGCCAGACCTTAACCAGAGCTCACTAGCTTGAGTTCGTTAATGTTGCTATTCTGTAAGCTGTTTATTTTTTCCTAGAGTGATATTTCTTGGTTAGTTCTAGTATCTTTTTCTTACACTTCCATGCTTTGATAGATACAAGTCACTCCAGTGCATGTGTTGTTAGCTACTGGAGGATGTTCAGCATTCAGTTCTCATTCAGTGTAAACATCAAGTCTAAGTGTCAGATTGTGCATTTTGGTTA
>VZRI01000471.1:41629-66766 GCA_013397515.1 Upupa epops
CTCAGTTTAGGAAGGATGTTGAGGTGCTGGAACGAGTCCAGAGAAGAGCAACAAGATTGGTAAAGGGGCTGGAAGGTAAGCCCTACGAGGAGAGGTTGATGGAGCTGGGTCTGTTTGGCCTGGAAAAGAGGAGGCTCAAGGGTGACCTTATTGCTGTCTATAACTACCTAAAAGGTGGTTATGGTCAGGCAGGGGTCGGTCTTTTTTCCTTGGACACTGGAGACAGGACAATGGGTCACAGTCTTAAGGTCCATGGGGGGAGGTTTAGACTTGACATTAGGAAGAGTTTTTTTACTGAAAGAGTGATCCGGTTTTGGAACGGGCTGCCCACGAAGGTGGTTGGATCACTGTCTCTGGAGGTGTTCAAGGTTAGTTTGGATGAAGTGCTGAGTGGCATGATCTAGATGTCAGATATTTAGGTTTACTTGGTTGGTTTTAGGTTGGATTGGATGATCTTTAAGGTCTTTTCCAGCTTCTTCATTACTGTGATACTGTAATAAGGCACATGCTATTGTAGCATAATTATGTGATATAAGTCTTCTGTTTTTAACAGAAACAGAGTTGTTGTTGCTAATCTGTGAGGGAAAGGAAGCCAGCAGACTAGGATTTAAATGTAGAATTTTAAATGTTTTGTGTATCTCTGCAATATTGATAATCATCCTTGACAAGCAGCAAGGTGCTTTCAGTCTAGGTTATCCCACTCAGTGCAAACCACAAAATGAGGAAATAGTAAAGACCATTCCTGCTTGGGAAAGAAATCAGTCATCAGGTCTGTTGGAAGATGAAGAGTAGTTACTTTGAACTGTCCTGGTCTGGTCTTGCAGACTGGATGCTTTGTAGGGGTTGGAGTGAATTAACTGTGTGTTCTACTGGAGTATATATGCTAGTTTATCTTCATCCAGAAGGAGTAGGGTTTGTGTGTTCTGAGTCTATTCTGTGGTGTGAACAAAAGCATATTAAGTGGGAGAATCAGGACATTTGTATCAAAGCCACACTTCTGACCTGAGTTACAAGTATAGATGTATGCAGACTCTGCATTTAACTGCCGTATAAGTGTCTCATGGGTGCAATATGGGGTCAGCAACAGTATTCAAAATCTCAAAAACTATATAGCAGGAAAATAATGGGTGTAATAACTGTGGAAATGGCTTCCATACAGGACAGACAGACACAAAAAATCTGTAGGACTTACCAGTTGCAAACAGCTGACTGACTGAAGCCTGTACAATGATGTGTGGTAAAGTAAAGGTGAAAGACACTCTTGCTGCCTTGCAGATCTGTAGGCATGTATTTTCTCACTTTGTGATTTGATTGTTCAAATCAAACTACTGCTCAAGTATACTTTTTATGTCTCTTGTGCATAGGCTGACAATGCAAGATAAGACAGAGGACCTGTTTTTCACTATCCATGAGCTCTGATCTTACAAACTGTTGGAGCTGTACCGTGATTCCTGGTTGCTTCTGTGATGAACATTTCAACTGATTTGAAGCAGGGTGCAGGAAGCTGGCTAGGCAGCCTTATGACTAAGCAGAGGAGCGAAAATAATGCATGAAATACTGGCAGTTGTGGATCAGTAACAGGCCTCCATATTGTCCATCCAGGTCAATGTCTTGAGAAAGCAGCAGCGCATGATCAAAAATCGGGAGTCAGCCTTTCAGTCACGGAAGAAGAAGAAAGAATACATGTTGGGCCTGGAGGCGAGGCTGGAGGCAGCACTATTAGAGAATGAGAAACTCAAGAAAGAAAACAGCACACTAAAGAGACAGCTGGATGAAGTAGTATTAGAGGTGAGAGACTATAATGAAATCTGATTTATATAGACAGTTCCTCAGGTGGAAGGCACTTGAACAGAATAATGGAAGTGTTGGTGAAAGACAGACCTTTGGGGATTTCTACCTCAGCCTCCCACAGGAGTTTAACTCTGTGTCAGGACTGCTGATGCATAGATGACTTTTATTTCTTTATTTTGTGATGCTTCTGAAGATTTCAGTGAAAAGATAGACTAGAGAGAAGCTGAATATAATGTACAAAGGAAAGAGTTTTATGTTTAAATAGTCCTGATGTGTATTAATACATAATTAGGCAAATGCAAATCTTAAAATCAGGCATAATTTTGTTTATTTAGTTTCTGACTGCACCTTTTTTATTACATGTGTTCTGTTTTTTCCTGTCTAGAACCAGAAGCTCAAAATATCATCTCCAAAGAGAAGGACACTCTGTGTGATGGTGATACTGGCTTTCATAATGTTGAATTATGGTCCATTGAGGTAAGCTGCCTCTTTGCATACTGAGTTTGCTGTCCTGTGATTTTTATTTAAATCTTTATTACAGGCAGAGATGTGTTTTAAAGCCTTGAGTTTGAAACCTGACTTCTGTCCTTCACTGTCTTCCTGCATAAGGGAGGAGTCATTTGTATAAAGGTTCTTCCTTTGGAATCCTGTCAACAAGAGCTTAATTTTGTACTCTTCTCCTGTTTGCCTTTGTTAATTGGTGGCAGCATACAGCAGTTTGCTCTATTTATACCTGAAGAGATTAAAGAGCGTGATTAGTATTTCTTTAAAAAAAAAGCCATAGAGTTTGAGAGTTCATCTATTCATTTATACTGGGCTAATCTCAGTTGATGTGAGTTGAAGCTGCTTCCAGTGCCCAGTGCAAGAAATCCCACTATTTGTTCCAGAGCTTTGCAGTTCCAACCATTAGATATGTCTAGCCACATTCTTCCTCACTGTAAACCTTTTATCACGTGTCTTCTAGATCTGGTGAAGAGACTGTTACCTCTCCTTTAATTAATTGGTTGAAGTGGTAATTAACACTCTCATTCAAACCATGTCAGTAGGGCAGAAAGCAGATTGCAGGAAGGAAATGCTTGCTGCATTACTTCCCAGACGCTTTATAAAGAAACACGTGGAAGAGTCTAAAAAGGGATGCTTCTTGTGCATATGTGCTTATTTAATGTGATTTGTACTTTACATGAAGCTGTTCACTTTTTCCAAAGAGGAGGACATTTCAGTAGATTCCTGTTCAGCAGTGTCTCCATTTGTCCTCAAAACTCCGGGTTGACAAAAGGAATGAAATGGGATAAATCTGGATGCTGACTTTGACCATGACAAACATTTACAATGTTGGTGTATTTTCAATACAATTAGAATATTTGCTAAGGCTGAAATTAGTGTTGAAATATTTTCATATATTGCAAATACTGTGTATCTGAGACAGTGAAATGCAGCTGATAAAGTCCTCCATATCAAAGCAAAATTAAGGTAGACAATTTCTTAGGATATTTAGGACTAGTATTGGGATTTTTAACTGCAATTCCCATCTGCACTTGCAAATGTTACCACTCATTCAAGAGACAGTTGGTAAGTACTAAGAGAACCAGTAACCTTTCTGAAACGAGAAGAAATTTTAGTTGCCTCTGCATTCCTGTGAGGAGTTGGAATGCACAAAACTCTTGTTAGTTTTGAGAGGCTTGGGAAAATACAGAAATGCAATAGGGTGAATTTCTTGACCTCTTTTATGTTTAATACAGAAGATAAAGAGAAAATAAATTCTTGGATGTCTTGCTGTTCCTGATTCAGCGTAATTACTGTGTCTGAACTAGGTGGTCTGCATCAATATTGGCTTAGTCAGTGAAGAGAAATGTAATTGCAAGTGTTGAAGGGGTTACTCTTATCTTTTGGCCTTCTTTTTTTTTGGATGCTAGACTATATCAAGATGATGTGAGAGTTGATTGTGAAATACCCTTTGGAAGGCCATGGATGTGAGATATACAAAGCGTTACTTAAGATTTCATTCCTCCCATACTTATTTTCTTCCTTTTGTAGAATTGACACTAAATGGCAGCTCCATGAATGGGATTGTCATGATTGTTGTTCTGCTCAATCATAGAATCTAGTCATAGAATGACTAGGGTTGAAAGGGACCTTAAAGTTCATATAGTTCCAACCCTCCTTGCATAGGCAGGGACACTTTCACTAGATCAGGTTACTCAGGGCCCAGTCCAGTGTGGCCTGAACAACCTGTTCCAGCATCTCACCACCCTCCCAGGAAAGAATTTTTTCCTAATGTCCAACCTCAATCTCTTCTTTTCAAGTTTGTAACCATTACCCCTTGTCCTTTCGCTGCGCACCTGTGAAAAAGGCCTACCCCTGCTTTCTTGTAGGTTCCCTTCAGATATTGGGAAAGCTGCTATAAGGTCACTTTGGAGCCTCCTCTTCTCCAGGCTGAACAACCCTAACTTGATAAGCCTATCCTTATAGGGCAGGTGTTCCAGCCCTCTGATCATTTTAATTGTTCTGCTCTGGATATATTCTAGGAGCTCTATGTCCTTATGTGGGGGACTCCAGAACTGGACAGAGTACTCCAGGTAGGGTCACACAAGCACAGAGAAAAAGGGGGAGAATCACCTCCCTCAACTCACTGTCAGTGCTTTTTTTGATGCAGCCCAAAATATGGTGGGCTCTCTGGGCTGCAAGAACAGAAACTTCCAATACACATGTGATGTTGTTCAGTCAGGAATAGTTCCCTTAAAGAAATAAGGTTATAATTCAGCAAAAGTTACTAAAAGGTACTTTTAGTTAGTGGACTGTGGGATACCCAATTTCTATGCAGCTGTCATCTGGAGGTGAATGTGATTTGAAACCTTGTGACAGCTTTGCCATTTCTTCTCTGGAGGAAATAATTTAACTTGGACTCCTCTGTGGAGGTGTGACAGCATTCAGGCACAGGATTCAAACATATTAGCAGTAAATATTTTGTTATTTAAAACCAATGAACCATTGCAGAGAGAGCAACTTGGAAAAAAACCCAAAATCATGGGAAATTTACCCCCTACATTCTGTATCAGACTTTGAAATTCCCTTAGTTGGTGCTTCTCAAATATTTAATGGGAAGTGATAACATTCTTTGAAGACTAGAGGTAAAACAATAGGATGGATATATAGATATTCTCATTAGTTGCTTATTTCCATCATATCAGAAAAAGCAGGGAAGTGTTTGGGCTTTTTAGGACAGATGTGAAACTGAAGACAGCCACACAATTTTCCACGGCCTACAGTGACTGGTCAGTAGAAGGGTGCTTGGCATCCCACAAAAAGCCATCTGGATGGCTGGCTTTGTAGTTAGTTGTGTGTGTTCTTCTGCATTCATTGATGTGTGTTGGACTCACACTGGTGCATACATAATTTTGTTTATTAGTCTTAAGTTATGTTGACCGAGTATGTGTGTGATGAAGTATTGCTGATGTTTTGTGAATGACTCTGAGGCTATTCTGCTGTTTTGAGATTATAGGAAGCAGTTCAGGATGTGGCAGTCCCTTGTCAAGTAAGTCCAGTGGATACAGTTATTCTACTGACTTGTTTTTCCTGCTGACAATATACTGTAGAGAGTAGGGGTGGTAAATCCATAACATTGAATTTGGGAATCTGGAAACAGGGCTGAAAGTCTGGTAGGAAAGCTGGCAAATCAACCTAGTTAACCTGATTGAAAATACTGTAGGGAGAGTCTAGTCCAGTCTGTTTAATAGCCAACAAGCTTTTCAGAATAGCCTTCACTTTTGGACATGGCACCATGTTATCTGTGAGAAAAGAATGTGTGTAGAATGAAATATACATTGATTATAAATATGATGTGAATACTTTCTTGTCATGAAACTGGCTTGTAAAGAGTTAATGGTGGTAACAGTGATGCATTTGGTGTTACTAAACTCCTTTGGGTTTGTTGATATATAGAAAATTGAAACTTGCAGAGTTTCCAATTATTAAAAGCAAAGGTACTTCAGCAGGAATTCAATTAGTGTAGGTTTCCATTTTATCTGTTTGCTTTATACTGGAAGAAAGGCGCCCAGGAATTTCCCATCTGTGTGTCAATGAGCTATTCTCTAATCTTTGTGAATAATTTGGATTTAACATATATAGAAACTTCCCTTTATTGTTATTTAAGAATGATTGGTGAGGTGTATGGAGGGAAAAGGGTACATATTGATTCAGTTCCTTGCAGAGGTTATACCATAAGGGGCAAGACAGGAATTGGCAACCCACAGTATTTGCTCAGAGGCAATGAGCACACAGACCTTAGCATGCAGCAGTGCTGAGAGCTGGAAGCAGGCCATCTGGAGGCACCAGGTATCTGTGGGAGGCAGCATCTCCTACCTTTGCACTTGCTTTGTGTGAGAGCTAGTGTATCACAGAAGCCCTGAAAGTTTATAAATGTCTGGCATTAAGAAACATCTAATTAACTCCATTTTTGATACCTCTTATAACGTGAAATACAACAATGCTCAAATTGTTAACAATTCCTAGATGCCTTTTTTTTTTCTTAATTTCTGCATTTGTGTTAGACTGTGCCTGGATAGCAACTAGATCTGAAAATGGTTAAACAAGCACAGTCAGTGCTGAAACAAATGGAAACCAAGCACATGCTCTAGTCTAAACAATCTGTATTTATTTGGGGAACATTTTTCTTTGTTTCTCTTCTTCATTCCCCTTTGAATATAATTTATCTTGTGTGTTTGTTTTTTTTTATGGGTCCTACATGTGATAGTAAAATATTTGCTGGAAACTGACACAGCTCATGTATAAAAAATAGAGTAAGGAGAACAATGACAGAAGATGCCAAAGACTTTGGAATGGGTTGCTCAGGGCCATGGTGGAGTCCCCCTCCCTGGAGCTGTTTAAGGACAGGGTGGATGTGCCATGGTCTAGCTAATGTGGTGATATTAGATCATAAGTTGGATCTGATGATCTTAGAGGTCTTTTCCAGCCTCAGTAATTCTGTTATTTGTCTTCTTGGGCCAGTAGCAGCTAAGCATGTAAGCCAGGTACTTGCCAGTGCCCCTATCATTATATTCTTGGTTCTGGAAAATGTTCAACCAGTTTTTTATTCCACAAAATCTGTCTGTTGAAGATTACATGGTGGTCATCATCTCGCAGTCTTAGAGCATTTAATAAAGATGCCAGCCATTCATGACTAACAGCAGCTGCACTAGAATTGCTGGACATTTATAGGGACTTCACTGTAGCTTCTCCCTAGGATGTCCTGATGGGTTTTCTTTTACTTTCCATGACTGTCTTGGAGTTGAATAATCCACTAAAAATTTAAATCCACTGAACAATCTGCAAATAAAGACACCAGCTTGGGTAGTTGAGAAACACTCCTCTTCTGTTGTCACAGACTGCAACAAATGAAGCAATGGGGTGTTTTTTTGGCTCCTGGAAGACTTAAGGGTGTGTCTCATGACTTAGGCTGGTAGCAGAAACACCAGGGGAAGAAACTGGAAGTGCTAATTTTAATCATGTTTTTACTAAATACAGGAAGTCACCCAAGGGTGGTTCAGTTGCAGGCTACCGCAAACTGGTGCTTGTAAGGATGAAGTAAGCAAAGCACAAGTCTTTCACCAGCACCCAGATGAGCATCCCATCTAGTCTGCAAGCTGTTGGTCAGGCTGTTGTTGCCTGCTTAGCTTTTAGAGCATGTGTCCTTTGGGATGCTGAAAGCACCATTTATTGGGCGTGCTTGAGTCAGTGACAGTATGGGTTAGAGCCCTTACTCAAATGGAGCAACCTGGAGCTGTTGTGTGGGAGGACAGGATTACTCCGAGGTTTGATGTGTTGAGTGTTTTCATGCAAGTTGGGTATTGTTTCAGCCTTACTGTTGGACTCCTTGATTAAAGAAACAGACTCATATTATGGCAAGGAGGAACCTAGGTATACTTCAGTGGTAGGATGATGGAAAATTAACAAAGTTCCCTTAAGTGGAACATTAGCCTTGTGAGCAAAATTGCTAATCTCATTGTGGTAACAGCACATGGAACCAGTGCAGAGGTGTTTGAGCTGTATGTTGTGTGCTCAGGTTTATCAGTGTAGGTCCCACCTGCAGGCCAGTCCTGGACCAAGGCCTCGACATGGTCTGGATCTCACTACTGTGCTGCCCAAGCGTGGGGGCTCAGTCATTAGATCAAGCAGCATCTTTTGAAATCTACTGTTATGGTCTTAAGATGCCTCAAATGTTCTTTTGACTTACACATGCTAAACAGACTAGAACCATCTATCTGGCACCTACCTAAACTGGAAGGTGATAACTCGCAACCAAGACACAGTCTTATATTTTTTCACGTTATTTTAACAGTTCTTCCTGATGGCATGTGTGCTGCCTCTTCACTCCACTGCAGTGCAAAGTTGGGCAGGTTAGTGGAAATCTCCAATAGCTTGCAGCACAGTGGATGAGGAACAACCCAGCCTTACTTCTTGCTTGTTGCTACCTTCCGACTGAGCTTGATCTGGGAGTGGTGCTGGGTTATAAGCATTAAACATTGACCCTGTGGCTCATGCCTTCCTTCAGCTGCAGTTTGGATCATGTTGTCTAAACATGTGCTGACATGTATGATGCTTGAAGCATCTCTAAAAGATGTTCTGAGAACTTAGAAGCACAGATCATGGTATGTGCAACAGTGTGAGTTCCTTACTCTCAGTTCATCCAATCCTGAGCCTTTTTGCAGTTGGATAGAAAAGGATAGAAAAGGGTTGTTTTTATGCTTTTTGCAAGCCTGTATAATCCTTCCATATATCTCCAAGAGCTTAATAGACTTAACTGTGATGAATACCTGAAGTACACTAATGAAAGTGCATACAAATGGTGACAGTCAAAGGGCTATTGATTTCTTACACACCAGTAGAGAGGAACTGGTAAAACTGGAAGAGAAGACTACTGACTGGGTGAGTGCAGGAGGCATGCAGCAGTGCCATGTGAACCCACTCCTGTCTACCAGAGAATTATGGAGCCTTCTGAGCATTAGAGCAAAGCTGGCAAAAGCTTCAGAAGATCTGTGGCCTTTCACACTTCTCAGCCAGGAAAATTACTTTAACATTTGTGATACTGAAAGAATGTGTTTAGTGCTGAGTTGAATGTGCATTTGTGTTGGAGATGGTCCAAAGCTAGAAAGCTGTTTATAGCACACTTTTAGTCTTGTGTTGTAGTTCTCCTTGAAGATAGAGAAATGGGGAGGAAAAGAACAGGTTGAGTAATGTGAACTTGATTTCAGGTTCCAGATCTTTCAGAACCACTCTTGATGCATGAATGAAATTGAATACTCTTGATTTTCATACAAGTTATAACTGCAGGAGCAGGAAGTGATTCCTTCCTCCTTCCTCTGCTGATCACAGCCACATGTTGATCCTGGCAGGGTTGTGCCTTGGCCTGGCTGTACTGGCTTGCCGTGCACTGTTGCTGCTGGCACAGAATGACAGATGCACTCAGCGATGACTTGCCCTTTTCTCTCTGCATTAATCTGCCAGGCTGGGAGGGAAATACAGGAAGTTTTTGCCCTGAATGAACAGTACAATTGAGACAGCAATGTTGCATCAGGCAAGCCCAAGCTTTGGTAGTAAAGGCCAACCCACTTCCAAAGCATATAGTTTTCTAAGCAAAAATTAATGTTCTGGGTGTCAGTGCTTTCTTCCTTTTTTGTTAACAGCTTTATTAAAAATAAATTGCTTTCTAAAGAATACAAACCAGAAGAAAAACACAAGAGATTGCCCCTCTGGTTTGTGTTACCTTCCTCATCCTCCCCAGCAGAGAAAAGAGGTTGGACTCTTCTTACTGAGGGTAGCTCTGGAGCAGCCTGGCAGGAGAAAGTAGTGTCTTACTGTCAACAGATGCTGCCCTGGTAGGGAATAAGAAACATGAAATACTTTCCATAGAGCCTTTGGCAGTGTACTATGGCAGCCTTGCCTGGAATCAGGAAGAGGACAAGGTCTTTGGTTAGTGTCTCCTTGCAGTGTCAACTTTAGCCTGTTGGAAACATCCCAGCTCATATTCAGAGGTGGTTCTGTCCCCAGAAGACTTTGTAATGATATCACTGTTGGCTTTTGTCTACAAATTATTGTACAACTTCAATGTCATTGTTCAAAACTTGAAGTGCACAGGGTTAGTTCAGCCAGAAGTGCAAATGAAATGTAGTTTGGATTCCTGGCAAGACTTAATTTAACATATATCAAGCTGACATTCAAACCAAAGAAGTAAAAATACAGCTAAAATATCAGGTGCCATTGAATGCATGGAGAAACAATGACAGAAGGGCTACTTTTCTTTCCCTCCTATAATCTAATTTATCTATGCTCCTGAACAAGCACCTGTATGAAGTATTTAATGGTTCTTTCTTTTTTACCTTGGATCTGGTTTTGCATCTTTAAGAAGCTGATAGCTTCTTCACTCTTGGATAGGGTGTTTCTGGTTGTGTGAAAACCCTTTAATGCTCATGGGATCTACGATTTCTAAAGGCAGGCTGCAAATCCTTGTTAGGTACCCCTACCCAGTGTATAAGCATGTATAAACAGATAAGGTTCCAGCTTCCAAATTCTAACTTACCATCGTGTCCAGTAAAGGCATTTGTCAACTTCATTCTTTTTTGGCTTTTAACATGGAGCAGTAACTGAATTCCTGCAAATATTAAGACAACAGTAAATGAAAGATTGACTGTACTTTTTTGCCATCTTTGTCATATTAAACCAGGTATGTTTTAAGCAACTGTTGATAACTTTGCTGAAAATACTCTTTTTCAGATACTTTTCTTCCTTCTGAATAGGATCATTTACTTTTTCACTGTTTCTAGTCTCTGATGTATTTAAATGCTCAATAACTTCTTAATCTTTAGTGTTGCAGTGTTGGGATCTGCTTCTGTAAATCCCCTTCCTATTCCAACTTATATTGCTGCTCTTCTGCCTAGCACCTGTAAAGATCAGTGTGCTTCAGTTGTTTCCAGATGTAGCTTCATAGGTGAGGTCTGTCCTTCATCCCAGCTTGGAATTCCTTGGTCCTAAGTCATGCTTTTCCCCCCATGTCAGTTTGAGAAGTTAACAGAGGAATATTTATGAAACCATGTGTCATACCCTCAAGTACCCTCTTGGCAAGGAAAGGTCTTTGAGATTGACAAGTCAGAGGCTATAGACCGTTACCTGCACATACTCTCCTTTCTATTTCCTGAAGATGGACCTCTATTTATAATCTGTACATGTAATCCCTCATGGGAGAAAGGAAGGGGAAAGGGTAGAAATGATTCAACAAAGCATCTTCTATGTAGACAGGGAAAAAGATTAACAAAACATCTCAGAAGTTAAAAGCAGGATGGTTGTGGGTTTTTTTCTTATCCAGAATGAAAGTTGTTTTGTCCTCAGGTTGGTGCCCATGTTCTCAGAAGAGGGAGTCATGGTTTATGCCTGTAAGGATGGCAAAATGTACTCTCCTCCTCTTTCTTTGTCTTAGCAGCTGCAAAAAGTGAAATTTTAATTTTTATGAAAAGATGAAGGTGTTGTAAGCATGAAAAGAGTAAACCCAAAATATTTTCATGGTTCTTGCCTTTTTCCTTGATGATCTTGGTGTGGGTTTCTCTACTTCTGGTCAGAGTTCAGGGTGAATTGGAGTAGTGTTGCATGTGTCACTCAAAGCTAATAACCTCAAACTAGGTCCATCATCAAGATGGAACCTGAAACAGCAAGAATTGCCTTTGCAGAATGAGTCAAACAGGAAGGAAGAACCATTGTGGGTGTAGTGGATTAAAACCCCCATGACAATATGAACTAATTAGTTTAGCTAAAGTGCTAATGATCCACAATAAAAACAATACAGGGAGGGTTTGAAAATAGATATGAATTGAAGGCAAAAAACAAAACAAACTCTATTTGGGGGAAAAAAGCAACAAGCCATTTAATTTACCCCACATAAAAACATGTGCACACAGGCATATGGAGATTCATCACAATGTTCTTATGTAACTGAGCCAAAAACCTCAGTGTACAACCCCTAAGAAGAGAAGAGAGACTTCCAACTGTTCCTGCTTCTGTGGGAGTATGGTATCCACTCCCAGAGAGTGCAAATATCCCTCAGCTGTGGAGAAATGGTTTGCAGGAGAGCAAAAACTTTCAGCCCTTGTGATAGTTATTCTCTGTTTAATGAATAATTTCCCATATACTTTTACCTGTTGTGACTCCAACTTGAGTGGATCAGAGACGTTCCAATGATGAGCGACTTGCAGCAGGAACGTGTGGCATCCATTTGAGCATCAGCCTTGATTTTGAGCTCTGGTTCTGGGCTTGAGATGCTGCCAGCTATGCTGAAGCTTTGTGAGATCATATTTCTTCTCTTCCAAAGTGCTGTAGATGGTGGAGGATGTTTCTGTATCTTTGGATAGGTTTGGTGTTGCCCAATCTGTGAGACTGTGCATAAACTATCCCTCTTTCCCTTGCAGTAGAAGCAATGAAACATTTAGATGCCAGTGTGCGTTTACAGCAAGGAAACTGTCTCTAAGTACTCTTCTACACATTTTCACTAGAGATAACAGACCGTATAGCCCTTCTGCTCTCATTCTATGTTGCTGCCTGGAAACATGAAGGAGAGGCAGCAGTCCAAGCAACTTCAGCCTGGATCTGGGATTGCCCTGTCTTCAGTGATTCGGTGGAATGTGACATAATCATTTGGGGAGACCTGAGTTACTGCTAGAAGGAGTACAAATGTGTTGGTGAAAGGAAGAAGCCTGCTAGGACTAGACTGCTAGACTCTGTGAGTCTTTTGGCTGCATTTACTCTGCAAATCTTGTAGCCAGTTCTTGCCTTTCTCTTTTACTACTGTTTGTATCCATTGCCTGTTGCAAAGTGATGCTGTGTAACAAATAGGAAGAGGAGACTTTCACCAGAATTGATGCTCCACTACGGAAGATAGGTGGGGCATAAATTAAGCTGTATTTTGGATACAGTGATCAACATGCATGGAACGCGTCTTGTCAACACATGGGGGTATTGTTGTGCTTCAGTACTTTCGCTGGTGATACTCAGCTGTTGTCAGCTAAGAAGGTCAGGACTTGATTGTGTAACTACACAAAATTCAGGAAGCAACAGTGTTTATGATACAGCGAAGCTACCCGCCGGAGTGGAAATCTTCAAATATTGCTTCTGTGCTTTCGGGAGTTCTCGCTTGTAAATCACTCTTCTGAGCTGGGATGCAGTCAGTCTTGTGTAGCAGTTGTTTATCCAGCTCATGTGTGAGATGCTGCTGCCTTGCCTTACATGGAGAGCAGCACTGAGCAGGCTGAGGAGCCGCCGTGGCTCCTCACTGAGACAACAGGGTCTCTGGGCCCATTGCCTTCTGCTGCTGTAGTTGGGGTTGTCAGCCCTGTCAATGTTTCTAAATCTGAGTAGATCTGAACATATGTAAGTTTGTGTACAATTGTGTTAGATGTCTGGCACAGTATTCCAACTTGCAGCTGCATGAAATTTGGTAGCTATGTTTTCCTTACATACTGTATTTGTATAAACTGTGTAAATTGTGCTTTGAGGCTGATGAAAGTTAAAGCTCAAGTGTACTTTGATTTTCTTATGGTTACAAAGAGATTGATCCTGGTTTCTTCTGGGAAACTTGAGGTGGAGTGTGGAACCTGAAAACCAGAGCAGCAAAATCTTTCAAAAGATTAAAACCGAGCAAGAGAACAGAATTGCTTTTCTGTCTGCTGATACTTTAAATGACACTCATATAATGGCATAACAGCCAGAAACTTATCCACCTGTGTATTTCACACCTTGTAGTAATGTCTTGCAGACCCTTTATGCTCATATGTTTTGCTATGGTTGTTATGTTTTCCAGTGTATTCGAAAAGGATCCCAATGGAGTTGATTCCACTGCAAGTTCCAACCACCGCACCAGAAATCTTCTGGAGTTTTCAGCTAGCCAGGAGTCCAGCACAGCTCAGAAAATACCTGAGGACATAATTTCCAAGAAGAGTAACAGGTCAGATGAAAACCTTTAACACAGGTTAAAGGGGCCCTAAGGGGCAGAGGGCAGTGGTGCTTTAAGACCTTGCTGCCCTTGCATTTGCCACTGTTATTGAACAACTGAGTTTACAGACACATTGCTTGAGAGCTGATCTTTTTTACTTTTTTACTATTTAACAGAGTTTACCAGGTTGCTTTTCAAATCAGTTGTGATGTTTTATCTCCAGGGTTACCCAGTAGGTAGAGCTTCAGAAGTTAATTATGCTGTGATGTATTAAGGACAGTGTGTTGGAAGAGAGAATACAAACAAGTGTACGTCATGGAGGTTTTCATGACCTTCTTCAGTTTCACATCTCTCTACATTTTCCCCTGATCTGTATTTTAGCTTGCATAGTTATAGTATTTGTCATATTATCTCTCTCTTCTTACTCTTCAGGCTGGAACATTTATTTTCTTAATTGCTACAAAGAAGACTAAGGAACTTCACAATAAAGAGCATACTCCGAACTTAGCTCTGTGTGTTCTGGAAATCCCTTGAGTTCATCCTTATGCTAACCTGTTATTTAATTACATACTTGCTTTCAAGCTTCCTACATCGCTAGCATTCACTGCATAAGTGAACATATAATTGTCTCCAGATTGAAGGCTGGCTAATCCAGCCCATGTTTTTCCCTTACAAGATTTATTCTATCATCTGATTGTCCCTTTCCAGTAGAGTGTTTTGGCTGGTTGAACAAAGCCAGGCACAGATGTGCAGAAAGCTCTAATGTGTTTTGCCATGCAGAAAGGCAGCAATAAATCAAGAGCATTTTAAGGCTGTAGCCAAAGCAAGGGCTTTGTGACCTATGTGGCATGTTTCAAGCCATGACTTATGCGACGTATTAATTGTGTAGTTCCCCTAGGAAAATACTCTAAGGCCTCTGCCACATCCTTTTCTTTCACTCTTTCACACTGTTTTTTGGCAGGCTGTGAACTCTTTGCTGTGTATTCTCCTTTATCATTTTTAGATGCAGTAAACAGGAGAAGTAGACATGAAGATTGAAAGCTGGGAATGGAATGGGAATAAGACTTTCATAAGTTCTTACACTTGCTTTTTCAGAAGTTTAGGCTTAGGAACTACAGGTCTCTGTTAAAACCAAGAGGACTATGGCTATTATATTGGTACCCTATAAAGAAACTTGCAGTAGATGTTTGGTGATAAGTAGTTAACCCCTCAGGAGGTACAGATAACTAGGAGAAATGGACTTAAGTCTTTGCTTTGTTGCTGAGAGTGCTGTGGATTTTTGTATTGAGATAGATGCTCTTTGCTTCTTTGTATCAAAGCCAGGCAAGTTCATAGTTCTGGAGACTATGAACAATGTAAATTCTTTCCAATCAGTTGTAATACAGAAAATGGCTTCTCCATTGTCATATAGTTCATGGTCTTTACATCTGCATGGTTGTAGTGGCTAATAAATGTACTATTTCTATATCAAATCTTGCATACCTCTGCAATGAAAGCCTAAGCTGCCCCTGTAGAGGTCTTGTAGTTTATGTATTATAAGGAATATTTTACAGGCCACTTTTTTTCTGTATCTGACCTGTTTGGGAAGGGATCCAATGTTTGCAAATGTTCAGCTGTTCTCTTTGGGAGTTTGGCTGAGAATACTTAATGATTGATAAAAGTTGTTATTCACCTGTTTCAAAATCCCACGGGAGTAGCTGTAACCCATGTGGGCTTGCCAATGGTACTGTTTATTCTCTGAATTTCATCAAAAGTTCATGAAAAACTATTATAAGGTATTTCTTTATATCATGGGTTTTTTTCCCCAGATATGATCGTTCTGTATCTGATAACAAAGCACTGATGATAGTCTCAGAGGAACCACTGCTATATATTTCACCACCACCGCCCCCCTGTCGGCCTCTGATCAACCGGACGGAGTTGCTTAGGTGAGCAAACAACCTTTTCTGAGCATTTAAGCTTTATTAGAAGTTTAGATGTAAATTGTGTGTTGGGTGAGTGCTACTGTACAATCTGTTTTGGATGGTGTTATTGCCTGTTTAGAGTGTTCATCCAGTGTGTGACCAGTGCCTCTGTAAATGTCTGCATTGTGCAGTATCTGCTACAGTGGAGACAGGAGACTGATTCATTGATGGTTGTAGTAGCTATTTTCACTGCTTTCACACTAATCATTTAGCAATAACTGAATAATGGTTTTCTTATGTCCTGGAGGTTTTTCTCGAAAGAGAAGTGTAGAACTGCTCATAATATTTAATAATCAGTAAGCCTAATCTTGCAATTATATTTTCTTACTCTGGTATTAAAAATGAGTTGTTGTTAAGGCAAAAGAATAGTAATCTGCAGTGTCTTAACAGTGGCTAATTAAACTGTCCTCCCAAATGAAAATGATCTGTCACTGTACTTTGTTAATGCTGCGGGCTTTCTTAGGTTGAATCATGAACTTCGAGGATGGGTTCATAGACATGAAGTGGAACGAACAAGATCTAGAAGGCTGTCAAAGAACCAACAGCAGAAAGCACGGGTTATGCAGGTAGGCAGGTTTATACTGGTGAATCAACAGAATGACAAGATAATTTCAGACAATGTAACATATATTTCTGTATGTGTCTGTGCTTGCCATTATAGATAAAAGTAGCAATGGTGCCTGTAATTAGGGTACCCAGCACTTCCCATTTTAAATTACTGGGTTTGGTTGATTATTATGTTGTCAAAGTTCTTCCATTCCTGCTCTTGGATTCAGGCTGAAGTTTTTTTAAAATTTTTTAGTGGGCATCAAAACATGTGCAATGTTTTCTAAAATAAGTTTTGTGACTTCTGTGTAAGGCTATGTAAGGATATGGGTAAGCAGTTAGTTAATGGAGAGAAACATAACCTAGAGTGCATTCATCTGGCTCGTGGTTAAGTGGCACATCTGTTTGCTTTTGTTGAAATATTTCTATTTCATTTTTCCAAATTTTTTGCTAGAGGGATACTTTTCTTTTCAAGGCTACAGAATTATAGGAGTTGTGCTTGTATTTCCTATTTCTTTATTCCTTTTCATCTTCATGGTTTTCCTTTAGTGAGGATAAAATTAAGATAGTGAAATTCCAAAGTGTTTAATTTGGTTACAAACTAGTAATGGCCTTAAAAGGAAATGAACTTAACAATGTTGGAAATAGCTCGCTTTTCTAGGGGAAGACTATTAAATACTGAAATTCAGATTTCTCAGGGGTGTCCAAATGAAAGTGGTAGAATTGTACAGCTGGGCAAGTCCAGGTGTTTCAAACACCGTAAATGTTGTGGGTAGTCTATTTTGGCACTGGTACAAAGTAGGTTCAAAGGAATTCTACAAATCTGACACCACTGATAGCAAATTTTGTGCTTGGAATACACAAATATGTGGAACTATTGTGTATAGTGTCAGCCTCCCTTTGTCTCGGAGTATGTGACTTCAAATTTGGCTGTATTTACAGCATTTCCTTTCTTTTTTGTTTCCAACTTGATTGCCAAGCCACTTCAGTTATTCATGTTTCACTGGTGGGAAAATGTACGTTTATTGTTCAGGACACTGATTATCCTCTGCACCTCCTTCCATACTCTCTGCTGCAGATGTACATCAGGAAAATGCTTATTGCTTTTGGTTTGTGTCACCTTTTTGCTTTCACCCTTTTCCAGAGCTCGATCAGCGAGAAGACAGCTTCCCAGCTAATGGCCATGCCTTACACAGACACCCGCCTCAGGTAAGGTAGAGCAACTGCTTTGTCATTGCTTTCAACTTAAGAAATCTAGTTTGTCCAACTAGTTGTCAGTATTCTTAAGGGAAGTGCTACCTACATTTATTTACTTAATTTCCCTTAGCATGTTACTTCTTGTAGTGATTCAAGCTACATTTAAAGAAACCTTTGTATTACAGCTCCACTCTTCCATGATCTATCTACCAATGAGTGTTAAGAAAGCCTTTACTCTGCAGAGACCCCTCTAATCAGATTTGAATCTTTAGGAAATAAAAAGGCGGGGTTGTCTTGGAAATATCTGGAGGAACATCAGTAGTTCATAAGAAGTGTTCAGAGAGTTTGGTAAGATAAATGTTTTTCTCACTGTCTTCAAGTGTAGAGCTATTGTAGCTGTGATAAAAATATTTTGCCAAAGCTAAAGTATTGTTTCATCTTATTTGTATAGTTTGTTTTCATCTCTTGATTTTCTCTGATTATTAGAACATAGTAACCCAGAGTTTCCTGATGCACCCTACCCTTCCATCCCATATACCTATTCTGTCCTGCTTCCCTGGGAACACAGTAGGGAAAAACTTAAAGAACAAAAATTTTCTCTCCTGAATTCTCTGTGACAGTGTTTAAGAGTTCTCTGACAGTGTTCTTTGAAATGGCAAAGAGGAGTTAGCAGAAGAGAGTATAAAGTGGAGTTTTTGTTGACAATACCTGAAATGTTGCCACTGAAAGCAAAGCACCTGTGGCTGTTCTGTTTGTGTTGCTGCTTTGAAAGCAGGATCACTCTGGGAGAAGATACCGAGCTGCAGGCAAGTGTTACGGAAACCAGGCTACCTAGGCTGCCTTTTTTTTTGTGTGTGTGCATCTTGGTTAATAAGAACAAAAAAAAGCTTTTTATATTTATACAGACAGATGAGGGGTGCCTGTTTTAACTGAAGAGGCTGCATAACAGTCCAGTTAAACTGCTGTGGCATAATGCAGATTACTGTACATGCCTGCATTACTCTTAAAAGAAATACATAATCTGTATTATTAGAAACGTTCTGCAACATCGTGGAGCTCTGTATGGAATAATCTACTTTACTCAAGGAAAATTTTTTTGGGGGGGAAGGAACAATGTTTAAATGAACAGCACCAGTGAGTCATGACAACTACATGCTGTGACCGTCCTAAAACTGCTAAGAACATTGAACAGATTTCCAGTACCTCCCAGAGCCACCAGCTATTAGATACTCCATGACATCATAGAATCACTGGATAGTTTAGGTTGTAAAGGACTTCTGAAGCTCTCTAGTCTAGCTCCTGCTCAAAGTAGGTGTTACTTCAGGTTTACTCTGTGTCTACTCTGTGTGTTAGTGAATAAATTCCATCTCCTTTCATAGGCCCCCATTAGGAAGCTGAGGATTGCAACAAGAGCCCTCTCAGCCTCCTCCAGGTTGAACAAACCTAGTTGCCTCTGTCTCTTGTCTCTCTGTATGCATCCTACACTCCAGACCCTGACCTGTAATATGCAGCCCAGTATGCAATTGCCCCCAAGATGCTCTGCTGGCTGGCATTCGCTTTGGCTGCCAGTCCCATGTCTTTTCCTCAGGTTTGTGCCTTACCCTTTGGGAAGACAGTAGAGGTGCTGTTCATTCATTGCTTGGTACCCCTGAGGTATTGCCTGTGGAGAACTCTGCCTCTGTTAGTTAACCAACATTGTCTCTGCAAATGTGTAAACCCAAACCCCAAACACCTTGGAAAATCAAGACCATTTTAAAGCAAGTCATTAACCCTCTCAGCTCTCTTCTGTCTGTTTAGCTTTCTTCAGAGGTAATTCTGATGATGTTTCTGCAAATGTTTATTTAAGGCTCCAGATATCAAAGTAGGACTCTCCAATATTTTTTGGTTTTGCATTTTACAGTATTGAAATTGTGGTCCTTGGCACACAGGGCACCAAGCACAACCTCATTCCTTAAACAAGCATAAGTGCAATATACCTAGCCCTGTGTGATGCATTGCACAGTGCCCTTCAGACTTTTAGTATAAACAATTTAATATGATGCTTTCTTGTGACATGGTAACGTGTTCCTAAAACAACTGGTAACTTTGAACCTCAGCTAAGTTCCTCCTTTCCTTTTATGGAGGAGTATATAGTGGGTAGTCTTGAATGCCAGAAGCTAAGCGTGGTGTAATACCGGTGGGTTACTGGTATCGCTTGGAATTTGGTCCTGTTGATAAGCTTGTTCCATGAACCCAGTAGAGCTTTGTAGAGGCCTGGTGGTTTGTAAGTGCTTTGGAACAACTTTCCAGTGGCTGGATTTAGAGTTATAAAAGGCTGGTTTTTAGATCTGGCTGTATCTTCTTGAATGTGGGCGAGCAAACGGATCTGTGGGACTGTTTTGGTTTTTGGGATGTGTTTCACTGAGCAATATGTGGGTGTGATGCCTTTTATCACAGAAAAACTTCAATGCTGAATCCCGGGGGAGGGGGGGGGTTGGTGGACCTACATGTTTTTACGAGTGAGTAATCAAGCTCAAATTAGCTCCAGTCTTGGTTTCCTGTGTGTGAAGGATGTGATCTGATTCCTCACTTGCACAGTTCTGCCAAAGAAGATGTATCAGATATAGGATGTACAGGCTGCTTGCTCTTACACTGGAGCTTACACCTCGAATTGGTGATCCCCTGGAACTTACACCCTCAATTTGTTAAAAGGCAGTTGAGTTGGTAGCTCAGCTCCTTTGATTACAACAGGACTATTTGAGCAGTAAGAGAGGAGATAATGATGGTCTACTGTTACTGCTGCTCAAGAAAACCACTTAATGATAGATTTGTGCCTTGTTTTGGGTGCATAGTTATAGGTATTTTAGAAACTTAACAAAATAATCTTAAGTCAGCCACCACAGTTTAAAAACCAGGTCAGCAGAAGACATCTTGGGAGGGATGCCCTGATCAGTTTTTTTGTCACAACTACTGCAAACAGACAGTGTGCTATTAAAGTGGGAAAGCTTTAATATGATTGGTTGATGGTCCAGCTAATGGTTTTTGTAAGTGCAGCTTTCCAATGTGATTAAATTTGTTATTTTTGAATGGGATTGGGGAAGTATACGTGATAGGAATATGTGCTGGGAATTGCTCACCTTTCCAAGATAAAGAGTGAATAAGTACTGTGATTGTAAAACTTGCCAGTATTTTTGCTTGGAATAGTCCATAGAGTCTTTTCTTCACATCAGATACATGTAAAGATGAGAAACATGAAAAAGATAGGCCAGAGTTATGTGACTATCTCAGTTTTACTCCTCTATGTGGAAAGTCAAAAGCAAATATTTAATTTGAACAAAGCCAACAAAGAAAACTAAAAGGCGAGAGAACATGTGGGTTTGTCACTCAACAATAAAAATAAAGCTTTGTTTATGCTGAATTTTGCACTTTTTTTCAACTTCAGTGGTTTGGATCCTTAGCAGTTAAAGAAAATAAAGTATTAGTAAATCTTTTGATTTCATGTTTCAGAGTGACATTTCATTCATTCATTCATGACATTCATTCACCCACATCTATTGCCAGAAGTTATCACAATTTTTCACGCACATTGGGTTGTCTTGAAACTATTTTTTTATTGTTTTGCTAGTGAGTGATGTTTTGGGAGTTTTTGCCAGCCTCAAAAGTGTGAATAAAATCAAGACTGAACCTTGAACTTTCAAAAAGTACCCAGTATTTTCACTGTCTTAAATTATGTTCAATATTCCTCATGTTTCTCTCAATAGATGAAGAGCTGCCATTCATTCAAAAAGCAGATCTTTAAAGTCATAATCTCACTGAAGTTAACTTTCCTGTCTAAAATAATTACATTCCTCCTTTCCTTATTTCAGCAGGAACTCAGGGAATCAACTGCAAGTGTATTATGCCTCTCCAAGGAGCTATCAAGATTTTCTTGAAGCAATTCGCAGAAGGGAAGATACATTCTATGTGGTGTCATTTCGCAGAGTAAGTGCCCTTGTTCAGTACTGGCCTTTTGTGCACATCCATGAGATTGTTAGTAAAACTGAGTGCCTTTCCTTGAAGTAGATGAACTAATCAAGGTTGAATATAAATGTGTATCTTCATAAGCGATGCTTCTGTGTATTCTTTCTATGGCCAGGTTAAGGTCTTTGCAGTTCCCATTACAGATAGGAATGGAAGTAGAGCCTTGCATTAAAAAACATAGTGCCAAGGCAAGACAGCTTGGAATTGCATGAACCCTGTGGTAAAATACTAACAATGGTAGCAGTCCAATAATTGTAATAGTTCCATGAATATTTACTTAATAGTTGTGTAAACCTTATATGCTTCAGAGAATTCATGTACTCTATGCACACTTTATTTCTACTAGCTTAACTTATTATTTCGGTCTTCCCTTAAAGTACTTGTATTTGCATGTCACAGCTGTACCAGGACTCTGTCCTGGCATCAGTTTTCTGCTGTTCTGTGACTTCTAAGTTGAGACAGATGAGAAGTTCTGCTGTCTGTGCTCGGATACAGCATAGGCTTCTGCTACAGTTTGGTCAGGCACAGCTTCACATCTGCCACACAGTTAGTGACTGTAAAAGCTGTTTGAAAATGGAATTCCAGGTGTTCAATTGCACTTTCTGTACCACAAGCCTGAGTGGTGTTGAAGCCAGGACAGCTGCATTCCTGAGAAGCTCTTTGGGATCTAGTGGTAGAAATTATCAAGTCAAACAGTGGTTAAACCAGTAGCTACCAAGTGAAAGAATTTATTTCCTCCTTTTTGCAGAGATTTTGATGGGTCCTTCAGACATGTCTGTGGTGCATATCTGACCCTGGCCTGAACCTGGGGTCTTCACTTGCTAAGCCTTTTGCAATCATGGTATTAGATGGTGCGTAACACGCTCACTCCCAGCCACAGTTTTCCTAGCCCCTGTGTTCTGAGAGGAGTGCCAATGTGATACTAAACCAATAATTGCAACTACACCATCTTGTGCAGCTGCAACAAGCGCTGTGTAAGAGCACACAGATAAGCAAAACTGGGGTTAGCAGTTTATGTGTTATCATAATTCTACCAATCTGTGTTTATGAAGGAAACATGCCTCTGTTTGACCTGATCTATGGTAATTTTCTTAATTTGTGAGATACTTGTCTTTAGAAAAGGCTCAGGCAAATAAAAATAGTAGTGCTCTTGTTAGGATTAGAGTTTTATGCTGAGTAGAAATACAAGGTTAGTTTCCAGTCCTGGGATTATTTGGTGTGTCACAGGGCTGGAATTCTGTTACTAAACGCTTGGCACATTCTGCTGTTCCTTCAGCAAGCAACACAAATAGAGCTGACACCAGCCTCCACATATCCTGAGGATGAGTAGAAGGGAACAGAGAATAGATTAAATAATTTTTTTCTGGAAACTCCTAAGCAAAAAGCCAAAAAGTGTTTATCTAGTTCTTCACTTGTGGGCATTGCGTAAGTCCAACTGAACACATTGCTGGAGTACACCTGAATGTGTGTACTGGTGCATAGGTTCTGTTTGCACTGTTGAGTAATGACCTGGAAGTTGTCAACTCTCATTTTGATTTGCAGTACTGTCCTTGGAAACAGTGTGTCTTGTGCCACAATCCCTACAGCTTGGCTCTGCTCTACTACAAGGAGAGCTGTGGGGACATTTTAAACCATCTATGAAGCTTAATTGGTAGCAAAGCTGTTGGGATTTCTGTTTTATGAATGAAATGTCCTCAATCCAAAGGCAGTTTTATGCATTGCCTCATTTATTATTTTAACAGGGCAAACCTGATCCTAGTGACAAGCTCTGCCCTGAGGCATTTTTAAATTACTTGCTTAGATTCTTTTGTGAGTGCAGAAGAAAGGGCTTCTGCACAGCCCAAGGGGTGCCATCAGCAGGGCCCCAGCTGGGAAGGTGCCCTTTCACCTTCTCCTGGGGACTGCTGATGTAATTTTCTTTGGACCACAATTCCCTTTTCACTGGCGATTAGGAGCTGAGAGCCTGCACTGATTTCCTGCTCAGTGTTACAGGACAGTTCACTCTTGTTTTCTGCCTTGTCCAAATGGGAAGGCGAAGCCTGGAGGTGATAGGTTCTGTTCTCCTCTCTGGCTGTTTGCCATGCAGACACTCCCAACCAAACGCTTAATAAGCTGTTAACAGCCAAACACAAAATAACAAGAATCATCCAGTTAAGACTTCTAGGGAGTGGATGGATTCTGATATTGGCGATGGTCCTGCTCTGAGTGGGAAGTACAACTATGGATCTTCAGAGAGAGATGTCTCTGGGTTCCTCTTTCCACATGATTTCTGCTCTGTGTGCAGTGTCACATAACCCAGCATCTCTCCTGGGTTCCTCATAGAGTCATAGAATAGAATCACCATGACTGAATCAGCATGTGCTGAAAAAGATCACATTTTGGAGTCTCATTGGCACTACATGTGGTGTGCACTGAGTTCCTTGGATTTTCTAGGAAATGTCTTTTGCTAGGGCTGCCCATGCCTCTCTTACATAGTAGGACTCAGCTTCTGAAGTGAAGGAGCAAGGCAGGAGAGCAATTCTCATGTGCTTTGGTGATGCTTGGTACCTGTGAGGCTAAATTTGCATGATCTCACCAATGTAAGTTTCTTTCCTCATCTTGGACACCTTGCATGTCTGCATATTTACAGTTTGAGTTTGAGTTTTATTTTGTTTCATAAGGAGATGAGAGGAATGTATTTGGATCAGCTGAGCCCATGTAAAACACTGGGCTCTTGCTCTGCAAGTCTAGAGAAATAAGTTTTATGCTGTTGACAGGGGAATCTGTCAGATCATTTTTAAACAAGACTATATACATGAAGAATTCTTGAACTTGAGGCAGTATTGTCTCTTGAACAGCCAACATCCTTTGAGGGCAGGGCTCATCACCATAAGTTTCTTGAAACACTAACTTGTTTGTTTTATTTTTTTTCCTGCTACTTATCTTGTAGAAAGCCATTGTTTTCAGCTCTCATTTAGCTTTGCAGAAACCAACACCTGGTGATGGGACAAAATCATCATTCCCAGTAGGTTATATTCACACCTGAACTCTCTGCTGTCCCCAAATGCTCCACAACTCAGAAGCTACCATTTTTGCAGCCTGTCTCTAAGTTGAACTGTTTCAGGTTGACTGTGGAGAACATTCAGAGCAGAGGTGTCAGTGCAGCAGGGTACTGAGAACAAGTTGTCCTTCTGTGAAAAGCATCTGGCAATCTGAGCTCTGCTGAAATTGGCATTGAACCTTCCTCAGGTGCTTTTCCCAGGCCTGAAAGTCAGAATTTGCAATCTGTTGCTATGCCAAAACCTCTGATTTCTTCCCTTTAATGTTTGTTACACCTAGTCTGCTTGATCTGTTCCAAAACCCCAGTGGTGTGCAGCTGAAAAACTGCACTTAATGTAATGGGATCAGTCTGCAGGGACACGCACACACCTGGTTGCTGTGGCAGTTGTCCTGTAATCCTGGCACCTACAGCAGTTCTTTATTAGAGCTTGTCTCTGCTTTACCATGGAGGATTCAGACCTTGAGATTATTTCTGAAGTTACTTCAATATCTACCTTCATTTAAGAGGTAATTGACTAAATCATTGGACAAAACAAATGTGTTCCAATTTACTTTGGTCTGTAAATGCTACTTCACATCATCCCACAGTTAGAATCAGAGTCACAGAATTGTATCACAGTAATGAAGAAGCTG
>VZRI01000472.1:11594-24158 GCA_013397515.1 Upupa epops
CGCCCGCAGCGCCAACCGGCCCGAGGGCAGGAGGAGAACCGAGCAGCCCCTGGACTCTACCACCATGCCCCGGAACGACAACTGAAGGCATGGAACCACAGGGTGCTCCAGGCTGGAAGGGCCCTGCAGAGTCCAGCCCCCCCACACAGGCAGGGACAGCTCTCCCTAGGGCAGGCTGCTCAGGGCCTCAGCCAGCCTGACGTTCAGTGACTCCAGGGTGGAGCCCCCAGCCCCTCCGCAGGCAGCCCATTGCAGCCACCNAAGACCTGCAGGGGCCTTCCTTACTCGCAGCTCTCCAGGAGCTCCCGGTAGCTGCTCTCCTGTTCCCTCAGCTGCTCCATCTGAGCCAGCATCTGCCCATTGCCAACCTCCAGCTCCGCCAGCTCCCTGCAGAGAGAAACCAGCCAGGGGGGGATGTAGCCCAGCCCCCCTGTTACCGGAGGCGCTGAGCTGCTCCCTCACGTCTTTACCTCTGGAGTCTCTCTTCCTGGGCTTTGAGAACGTCCAGTTCTAAGGGGAAGGGAGATAAGCCGTGAGAGAAGAGCAGCAGGCAACGAGCCAGCGTGGCGGGGCGAGCACCACCCGCCCCAGGCAGCGCCTCGCCGCCGGGTCTGTACCTTCCTCTAGGCTCTTCCCTTCCGCCGCTCCGTCCCCGCAGGCTGCTTTCCACTCCTCCCAGGCAGGGTCTGTGAGACAGAGGTTCCAGGTGTCTGCAGAGCCCCCCGGGTTCTGTACCCTCACTGTTTCACAGCTCAGAGAGCCCCCCCGGCAAAGGCCCCAGCAGGGCACAAGAAGGCAGAGTCCCGCCCGGCCTCGCTCAGAGCTGCTGCTGCCGGGGCGCTGGGAGAACGGTCCCTGGGGATCCGAGGGCACCGGCTGCCCCCGGCGCATTCAGACCCGAGGAGGAGCAGCACAGGACTTGCAGAACCCCCAGCAGCCGCCACCACCGCACCCTGAGCTGCTGAGTGACCCAAACCTGAGGGGTCTGGGAACACCAACCTGCCTCCAGAGCAGCGATGCAGCTCTCGGCCTCCCTGAACAGCTCATCCACCTTCTCCATCCTCGCCCGCAGACTTGCCTGCTGCTCCTAAGAAGGGGACGTTGTGCTCGAGTCATTCACCAGGCTGGCCTGTCCTCCGCAACCCCCGCACGGAGCCCGGCTGGCTGAGGGCGAGCTGAACCCCACTCCTGCAGGGCTCCCATCCCCACCGCAGCGCAGTCCCACGCTCCCTGCCACCGCTGACCTGACTGCAGCCCAAGGAGCCGAGTTCTGAGGGCAGCTCCTCCAGAACTCCCTGGTTTCACTCCTTCTCGGCAAACCCCTCAAGCAGAGGGCTCCTGCAGAGCTCAGCCCCAGTCCCAAGGCCCTCCCACGCGCGGGGGAACGCTTTCACCCAGGAGGGAGCCCAAGAGAGGGTGCATCTGCAGCCCCCCGTATGGCTGCCACAGCGGGAAGGAGGAGGGAGAGGTGCCCGTGGCGGAGCTGCCCCTCACCTGGGCGCTCTGCAGCAGTCTGCCGTACAGCGTGGCCTTCTCGTTGTGAGCCAGGCTTTTGCTCTCCTTAGTGAAATAGGATTTCATTTTGTTCAGCTCCGCTCCGAAGGCCCTCAGCTGCCGCCGGAGAGAGAAAGAAGAGGCGAGGAGGTGAACGGGAGCCTGCGGCCACCCCCTGCCCCATCGACCCACCCGCTGGGCTCTCCCTCCGCTGCTCGTCTGAGCGCCCCTCGGCCCCGGGAGCAGTGTCCGAGCACACCCACTCGGGGCTGGGTCACCCCGGAGCGTGCAGCGCTACCTCCTCGTCGGAGCAGGTCCTCATGACTTCCCACAGGCTCTTGTTCACGCTCACCAGGGGCTGATCCTGGACAGTCACGTACAGCTTCAACCTGAAGCGAGAACAACGAGTAACTGAGAGCAAGGCCTGTGCGCGCTGCTGCTTACACACCTCATGCCCTGGCACGGAAAGGGGCATCAGCGCCCGGAGCGGGGTGCCCAGGGCAGTGGGGTGGAGTCCCCGCGTCGGGAGGTGCTTAAGGGCAGCCTGGCTGTGGCCCCGAGTGCCCTGGTCTGGCTGCTGGGGTGCTGCCAGGGGCTGGGCTGGGCGGGCTGAGCTCAGGGGGCTCTGCCAGCCCCAGGGACTCTGTAAACCGGGTAAGTTGTGCGACTGAAAGACTCCCCCAGCAAAGGGGAGATAACTGGAGGACCCCAGCCGCTAATTACCGCCGTAGCTCCTCCCCGGGAGCCGGCCCTGCACCACCTGAAGCACAGAGCTGCCCTCTACCAACCCGGACGTGCTCTAGCTTGGCTCTCTCCAGGCCCCCCGGCATGCAAGCAGAGCCGAGAGCAGAGGGGCCTGGCACTCACTCCTCTATCTTCTGCGCGAGGGCCTGGCAGTCCTCCTCGTAGACGCGCAGCTTGGGGCGGTAGATGTACTGGCTGCGGAGGAGGTCTTCCGGAGTGGAGGGGGCACCGACTGCTCCCTGGGGAGAACAGGGGGAGGCAGAGGGAAGAGGAGGAGTGTTTTCCAGGAGCAGGAACTGCCAGCCGGTTCAGAGGCAGAAACCAGGGCTCCATCTGTGCAGCAGAGGACAGAGCTGCCCGCCCGCTGAAGCTGCAGGGGCTTTGGGGTGGGGGGTGCTGGCTGTTTCTCATCAGGGAGCAGTCTGTACTGAAAGGATCCGAGCTCTGCAGGGCCAGTGAAGGTGTAGAGACACCTCAGCCGGGGATTTGCAATCCAGAGGGTAAACAAAACCCTGGTGAAGAGAGCAGAGCCTCTCACACAGCAGCAGCAGGGCCGCAGAAGGCACGAAGGGAGCGGCGGTGGGACTAACCCCATCAGCTCAGCTGTGACCATCCTGCCAGGGCTCATTCCTCTCTCCCAACAGTTGAGAGGGCCTTTCAGAGGGACAGCAGGGGCACTGAGGGGCCTAAGAACCACACAGACTGCCTGCACATAGCGTCTGCCTGCTGAGGAGGGACTGGCTCCTGGCTTCCCTGGGCTAGAGGCCTCCAAGGCAGCCCAGGAGAGCCTGGACTGGAGCTGCAGGTCAGCCCTAGGAGCAGCTCCAAGGACAGGCACTCACGCTGGCTGGGACGTGGCTGTGCCGGGGCCTCTGGATCGGGACGTGGACTTGAAGCAGCGTAAAGAACTCCCCAACCGTGATATCTCCGCTCTGGAATTTCTGCAGGGAAGAGGAAGAAGGGGTCAGGCAAGCGGTTCCGAAGGAGCCTCCCCGCCTGCTCTTACACACACAGAGGGCTTCGTGCTCTGAGGAAGGGAAGGAGCCACGAGCTTCTCCCAGCTCTTCACCTACCTCCCGCAGGGTGTCCTCACAAATGCTGTCCGTGAGCAGCTGAGACTCCATCTGACTGCCCCGCTGAGCTGGCAACAAGCAGAGCACCACAAGGGGCTTCAGAGCGGGGGCTGCTGCGGGGGGCATGGCTAGGGAAACCCTCGGGAGAAGGGTTCCGAGCGCTCCCAGTGCTCAAGGGACCGGGGCAGCGGGTGGCTGCGACACGAGGATGAGGCCACTGAGCTGCCCTCACCGGCCCAGCCTGCCCCGGAGACCGGAGCTGCGCGTGGACTCCGCTCCGTTCCCTTCCCAGCTCAGGCTCAGGCCGAACGCGACGGCGTGAGGAGCGGGCACCCAAACCAACCCAGCGGAGGGGCCCTGTCCCTAGGGGGCCTGGCCCCACAGCCACCGGCAGAGCCTTACTTGTGAACTCCAGGTCAGCCTTGGCGGAGTCCAGAGAGCTGCTGCTGCTGCTGCTGCCGCTGCCCTGGGGGCAGCCGGGGCTTTTAGCAGAGGGATTGGGAGGATCTTCCCCATCACAAGCCGCCTGGCTTCCAGTCTCCGCACCGAGAGTCACCTGGCGAGTCCAACACCAACACGGAGAGCGATGAGAGCCCCCCGGCAGCTCACCCTGGCTGCTGCTGAGCCTTCACAGCTGCCACAAAGCTGCAGCCCCCGTCTCTGCTTCTCAGCCAGAGCTCCCCCCCACCAGCTTCTGGACTGCAGAGCTCCTACTGGTGACTACCAAGTCCCTGCTAAGGCCAGGTGGCCACCCCACGTCTGCAGCTGCTCTGCGCTGGCTCTGAAAGCCCGTTTGAACCCAGCACCCCTGGCTGGCCCTGTGGAGAGGGAACACAAGGGGCTCTGCGCCAGCCCGGGCCAGGAGGTGACCGGTGCAGGGGCAGCAGTAAAGAGCAGACTGCCAAGAGAAAGCAGAGACACGCTCGACCCCCCTGCCGTGAGAGCCCGCTCACCTGCCCGTCCTGGGAGTCTTCGTGCCTCCGGACCTTCTTCGCACCCCGAGGGTCCTCCTCAGCTTGTTCCAGAGCCCGCTTGTGGGTGCTGCAGGGGGCTGTCTCTCCAAAAGGGGGGGAGGCTGGGGCAATGCTTATCTCGCTGCAGGCGTTCTCCACCAGCTCGGAGCTCACAGAGCCGTTGGAGTCCATTTCCTCCAGGCAGACGGGGAGGAATTCCTCCGCTACGAACCGAGCGGGGCTGAAGTTCTGCCTGCGAGGCTTGCTGCTGCCCGGGGTTCCAGAGGGGCCTGCTGCCGACACCGTGCCCGAGGGCGCTGCGCTTACGGCCTGCACGCTGGCAACGGAAGGGGTCCTCCGGTTGGGCAGCTTGGGCTGGAAGATGCCCAGAGGGACCCTCAGTGCTTGATACTGATCCTGAAGCCCTGCGTCCACGCCCGTGGCTACAGGAGCAGCTCCGGGCCCCAGCCCCGGGTCCTCCTGCTCTCTGCTGGGAAGCACAGCCTCTGCTTCCTTCGCAGCAGTTCTCTCTAACCCCGAGGCCTCCTCTGGCTGAGCGGGGGATGTGGGCAACTGGTCAGCAGAAGGGGTTTCAGAAAGGGAGGAGAGAGCAGATTTCCTCCTGATGGTCTTCAGTTTTGAACACACGTTTAAAATCCCCGATACCTCGGGTACCAGGGTGGGGTCTGGCTCAGCTCTCGGGCTGTCGGTGACCTCAGGGTGCCCCCTTTGCTCAGCCTTTGCCTCGCTGTCTTCTGGAGGTGCCTCCCCTCTGGCTGAGGGCCCCTCGCCGTCCTCTGACTCCCTGTTACACAGCAGACCAGGGCCCGCTGCAGCCAAGCCTAACCCTGCGGCCGCCCCTGCCCGTGGAGATGCAGCTCCTGTCGGTGCTTGGCTCTGCCCGGTGCTCTGGGCATCGAGAGAGCCCTCCGGTTGCTGGATGGGGAGTGAAACGTGGGGCACCGGGTCACCGCCGTCCTCACGGTCATCCAGGGGTCTGACAGGTGCTCTTTTTGACTTCAAGCCCTGTGGCGGCGTGAGAGCCTGCTCGCTGCTCTCGGGGACGGAGCTGTGCGTAGGGGGGTCGGGGTCTGGTGGCGTCTGCACACATGGAGTCTCTTCCGGAGGAGAGGCAGGGCAAAGGGAGCCCAGTGCTGGGCCAGCAGGGACTCTGCGAGCTCCCTTCTCTCCGGGCAACACTGAGGCTGAGGAGGGAACGCTGGGCTCATCCTCAGAGCTTCTGCTAGGGTCACCACTGGGGTCGCTGGGACGCGAGGAACCCTCTCCACCTCTGCCAGCAGACGCCAACAGGCGATGCAGCTCTGGCTGCTGAGTGCTTTTGCCCAGCGCCCCGTGGCTCTCAAACCCTTTCGCGTTGCTGTTGACGGCGACGGTGTGGGAGGCAGTGATTTCCATATCCTGGGCCTGGGGAAACACCAGGGTTTTATCCGCAGGCGCTGCCGGAGCGGCCTCCCTGCCCTCCACAAGGCCAGCGCGCAGCAGAGCCGTGTGGGGCCTGGTGAGCTCCATGTCCTCAGCCGGGGGCTGCCTCCCTGACAGGGCCTCCTGTCCGACCTGCTCCACCCAGGCCTTGCAGAAGGCTCCCTCGGCGCTCAAATCGAGGGGGTGAGGCTGGGTCAGTTCCACGGCGGCCTGGGGGCTGGCGAACACCGCCGCGGCGGATGGAGGAGCGGGGCGAGCGGGCTGCCAGCCCGTGGCTACGTGGTGGCCCGTGCTGATTTCCATATCAGCCCCGGCAAAGGCCGAGGCATCGCTGCCCGCGGGCGCCCGCCGTCCAGCTTCCTGCTCCACGCGAGGCTCCTCACCGCGCGCAGCCCTTAGGGCGGTCTCAGCAGCCGAGCAGGCCGTGGCAATGCCCACTGCGGCCTGGCCGCTTGGGAACCAGCCAGCGTGGATGGGAGGAGCTGAACCGGGGCCCCCCTCTTCTGGCAGGAGGAATTCGTGGCCGATAGCGGCCGTGTGGCTCCTGGTCATCTCCATGTCAGTGCCGTCGTCACCCAGCGAAAACAGCAGCGTCCTTTCCTCCGCTCCCTGCAAGCTCTTCCTCCCAGCCCTTGGAGCCAGGGCCAGCAGCCCTCCAGAGGTGGCCCTCGCAGCATCGAGCCTGCTGATGTCCATGGCATCATCGTGGGTCGAAAGACCCGCTGTGTCCCTGGAGGTGAAGGAGCTGGCGTCGCTTTTACCCTGCAAGGTGGTTTTGCTTTCTGCTGAGACCGTGAGGCTTGCGCTGACGTCTGTGGAAGGCAGGGCCGGCGGAGCCTGCGTGGGTAGAGGCCTCTTGGCAGACACCGAGGAGGAGGCATGGCCCCCAGGCTGCTCCTGTGCCACCGCCATCCCTTTGCTTAAGGGCCTCGTTTCGTTTGCATCTGCGAGGCATCCGGGCACTGCTTTTCCTCCCAACAGCACAGTGCCAGCAGCCCTCACCCTGCGGTCTCCAGTGGGGTCCAGGGTCTCAGCAGAGGGAAACACAACAGACTTCTCCGCCCGCAGCTGCTGGGGGAGCCTGCTGCTTGGATCGTGACTGCTCCCGTTAGAGTAGCACCCAAGAGAGACAGGGGCAGCAGGACGGGGCTTGGTGACACCCACGCAGGGCTCAGCTGCAGCCGCCCCGCCTGGGTCGCTCGTGCAGGAGACAGGAGCACCCTGAGGGTTCTGCCCTGAAGGCTGCGACAGAGCTTCCCGACTCCGCAAGGACAGCGACGCAGAGGCGCCGGGGACTCGGCTCCTCTGCTGCTGCAGCGAACACGCGCTCCTGGCGCTGCAACCGGGAGCGGCGGCCTGGAAGTGAGGTTTCCCCAGCGCCTTCCCCACCTCAGGATCTGATGACTTTGTGTCCACAGCCTGGGTTCCATCCACCTGCCCCCCAGCACCCAGCACCTCGACGTTTTCCTTGTCCACACCTAGAGGATCCGCACCCTCACCCGCGCTCCTGCTCTCTTTCCTCCTCGAGGACGTCTGACAGTGGCTTCTCCGGGGCTCCGCGGGGGCCCCGCGGCCTTGGCCATCGATGACAACGGCGTGGCACTTGGTCATTTCCATTTCCTCCTGCTCGTCTGAGCCGAGGCTCGCGCAGCCGTCACGCGGGGAAGGGGGTCTGCAGGCGGCGGCGGCGCAGCCTGCCACGGGAAGCTCCTGCCCAGCACCCCTGCCGGCGCCAACCTCAGTCAGGTCCATGTCTTCTCCCGAGAACATCACCGTCTTCTCCCCGGGCGCAGGAACGAGCCCAGGGGTCGCTGCTCCGGGCTGGAGTCCACTCTTCGAGGCACCAGCAGCCCCAGAGCTGGCCCGGGGGTTGAAACCGGCGCTTACTGAAGCAACGCCCGGGTCCTGGGCCGCTTTTCCCAGCTGCTCACCCGAGCCCGAGGGCAGTGGGAGGGCTCTGGCTTTGTCCAAGGGCATCAGAGCCCCGGCAGCGTCCCCGTCACCACGGGCCGGGCGGCTGCTCTCCGTGAGCGAGGAGCTGCCCTGAAGTGGCTCTTCTGGAGGCTCCTGACACGAGCTGCCCGCTTCTCCGGTGCCGCGGAGGGCGCCGGGGCAGGGCTCGGTGATGTCCATGTCGTCACACTCGGGGAGAACCACGGCCCTGTCTGCTCGGAAGACGGTTTGAGAGGAAACCAGCCCCGGGAGGGCTGACATCGCTCCGGCCTCCTGCCGAACGGCACGCCTGGCTCCGGGGTCTTGCTGGTCTCCGGCACCGGCCGCCCCTCTGTCGGCGCGAGGCTGAGGGTCGTGCTGGTCAGGCGCTGCCTCCGACACCCAATGCTCCAGCTCTGTGCCCGGGAAATCCTTCGGGGAGGCCAGGCTTTGGCTCCCAACTCCGGAGACAGGGAAAGCCAGCGCCGCGGTGCAGCCGGTCGTCACGTCCATCGCGTCATCTAGAAACACCTCGGTCGCGTCGGCGCGGGGCGGCTGCTGCGGGNGCCCGCTCTGCCAGGGCGTGCGAAGGGCCGTGGAAAGCGTTCTCCTTCTCGGGCCCCTCGGCGGGGCCGGGCGCCTTTTCGCCCGACTTCAGGCTCAGCAGGAATTCGTTGAAGTCGATTTTTTTCACGGCGGTAGCATCCTCCTCCTCCTCCTCCTCCCGCCGCCCAACCGAGGAGCCGCAGCGGTCTGTGGGGTCGGGGAAGAAGCTGAACTCGGTGCTCCCTTCCGCCCTGGCGCTGCCGGAGTTCAGCTCGGCCAGGAACACCGCCACGTCCACTTTGCCCCCCAGGTCGCGCGTGATCACGGCGGTGTGGCTGGCCGTCATATCCATCTCGCTGTCCCCCGAGAAGAGGAGGGTGGTGTCGTGCCTGCTCGGCCTCTGCTCGGCACTGGCCACGTCCTGCCCCCCAAAAGAAACCAGAGAGGGAGAAGCTGCAGCGGGGGGCAGACACAACAGACCCCAGCGAGGGGGAGCAAGGAAGGGGATCTAGAGCAGACTGTGGGCGCCGCTGTTTCCAGCTCCAAGAATCCCCTCCCGTTACCTCAGCCTGCGGCACTGACGCCTGGATAGGGGCGTGAAGCAGAGTGTTCATCCCTGGAGGAAGGAAGGAAGGAAGGAAATACTCCAGCTGTCCTCCTGGTTTGGTTTTATCTCCCGAGCTGCAGGGGTGCCCTTGGCAGCACCAAGCCAGCAGTTCAAACCCCAGAGAGCTCAAGAAGCACTCTGAGAGCTCCCGGCAGAGCTGCTCTGGGCAGGTTCAGACCATGCACAGGGGCTGGAGCAGAGACAGCTATGAAATCAAAGTGCCAACTCACCGGTGATCTCACACGGAGCAGCCTCAGGCTCTTCACTCCTGCAAGAGGGGGATGAGGTAAAGTGTTTGCTCAAGGGTTCCGAAAGAGGAGGCTCAGTAACAGACTCACAGGGTATGAACTCGTGCACGGCCCTCGCAGGACCGGGAGCAGACACCGGGCACTACCTCTGGCTTCAGTGCTTTCCAGTTCCAGAGCGCTGATGCTCATCCCTGAGGCTACGTGGGTCCAGGAGCACCCCCCCACCCTGTGCTCGCTGCTGCCGAGCTGCACACAGGCCATTCCCTCGCCATGAATCCCAAGGCAGGAATTTCCCCTTCCACACGGGAAGGGTCCCAGGCTGCTCCTTCCCTCACCAGGACCCTCGAGTCTTCCACCACTGAGTTTTATCCAGGCCAGGCGAACACTTTACCCACCGACCTTCCTGCTGAGCAGCAACTCAGGGCACTGAATCCCAAAGGCTCTGCCTGTCAGACAAGGATGCTGGCAGGCCTTTCCCAGAGAGCCTTCCCGAGCTGGGGAAGGAAGCAGTCTCAAGCCAAAACGTTTCAATCCCTGGGAACCACAGGGTTCCTGTGAGTGACCGAGGCAGCGAGAGGCTTTTCTTGCCCTACCCCTTCCATCCGAGGCCTAAGCGCAGCCACGCGCGGCGCTGCTGCGAGCAGAGGGATCGCTGTGGTGGTGGCTGCGTGTCGTGTGCGCACGGGTATTGCGGGAGAGTCCCGGGGAGGCTTCCCCACACTTACTGGTTAAGCAGGATGTCGCTCCTCGTGCCTGCTGCACCCTCTGCAAAGAGCAAGGAGAGCAGTCGTTGGGATGTGAGCAGAGCGACCGAGCTACTCAGAGATGGGTGAGTGCCCTGGAAAGAAAGTTCTGGGCTCCTCGGTCTTGATTCTGCTGCCTTGGTGCCACAGAACCCCAGAGAAGCCCTGGGTTTGCACGTCCACTCTACCAACCCCCAGAGTCAGGGTGACACTCTGCTCAGCTGCCTTCTCATCTAAACCCCCAGGGCAGAGCGGGTCCTGCTGCATGGTGTCCAACAGAAGAGAGTTACTTTGCTGAGGACAAGGTCTGCACCTGCAGTCACTGCGGGGTGCTCAGCAGGCCAGGACAAACAGCCGCTGACCTGGTTCCTTGGCCAGACTGACAGGCCTGGACTCCTACGCTCAGGCTGGAATCGCCCCGCCGACAGGCGGAGAATCCTCTCGGGAAGAGAGGAGGGAGCTTTACCTGTACTTTCTGCCTCCGCCACGCTGTTCTTGAGATCGCTCTGGAAGACCCTGCAGCTGGAAACAACCAACCAACCGTCACCGAACCCAGACCAACCCGGCTCGGGAAAGCCCGCACGGCCAACGGCTCTGCAGCACAGATGTCAGCCCCATCTGTCCCACACAGTGAGCTCTAAGACCCGGTAGCAAAAGCCCAGCAGCACTCTGAGCAGGAAGACACCACTGTGGTACCAGAAGCCACCCCAAAATCCCATGGTAGACAAAAGATCCTGATTAAACCCACTAAACCAGGGCTTGGGGTTACTTTGCCCAGCTCTGAAGGGAAAACGTCTCTCTCAGAGCCCAGAATCAACAAGAGCCAGCAGACTCAGGCTCAGCAAAGGCAGTTCCAGGGGCTGCCAGACTGTGTCCCAGAACCACGTCCTGCGCTCAGGCCACAGCAGGGCCTCCCCCAGCCCACACTCACTTGATGGTGTTGGCAAAGCTGACACGACGGGAGTTCTTCTTCCGTCGCTCTGCACTGATGTCCTGACAATGAAGAACACAAGAAGCCATCTGATCGAAGCTCCAGAAAGCCTGGAGGGATTTCTCACAGCCGAGTCCTCCAAACCCTCCCCTCCCAAGCAGCTCTAAGTGCTTTCACAGCCGCACCAGCGTCCTGTGCTGATCAGTGACTGGTCGGCAAGAAGGGACTGGACAGAGCTACCTGCGTCGGTTCGTTCCCGTTCCCCAGGTCATCCAGAGGAATCCGCGGAGCCTTTAGAATCTGAAAGGCAAGAGAAGGCTTGAGAGGATCAGCCTCGACCACAGGAACTGGCAACCCAGCCGGAAAGACCCTGTGAAAGGCAGCAGTGCCCCAGTCGATCCCATCCACCTCCCAGGCTGGTGAGGAAAAGGCAAGCTCCTCTGTACAACTGCCCTTCCCCTCCCTCCCTCAGCTTTCGCCTGAGAAATGCCCGACGTTACTCACAGAGGACAGCCGCTTCCCTCGCATGTGCTCCGTGTTATCGCTGGGGAGGAAGGCAGGGCAGACAGACGTTAGGGCACAGACCTGAACCCACAGGCACTCTCAAGCAGTACTGCTGGGTTCTCGGGGTTAACAACAGGCTAACCAAGAGACACTGGGGGCATGGGGACAGGTTCTGCCCCTCGTGATAACGTCTGCACCAGGGCAGAAGTCTTTGAAGGCCCCGACTTACCCCTCTGCGTTTGGATCCGTGCAAATGGTCTCCATTGCTGAAGGGTGGGGTTTCCCTACAGGAATCAGCACTGCAATCCAAGAGGATTAAGGAACATCAACAGGGAAATCACAGGCAACCACAATTGGATGCTGGGCTTCAACGCTGTGAAGCTCTCCCCACCCTCCTCTAGTTTAAGCGGCCTCTCAAGCCCAGCTTTCCCTGCTCTGTACCTAACCCGCGCTAACAGTGGCTCTGACTGGTTAGGAGCCCTTTGATTCAAGGCCAAGACCTTTTGTGGGAGGGGAATCTCGGTGACTGCCCTAGAGCCCCCAGCTTAGGACAGAGACCTCTGTAACTGCTGGAGAAGCGGTCACACGTTACACAGCACAGCTTGCTCCGACACACGAGACAGCTGTGCCATCTCTCCCTCCACTCCACAGACACCCTGTGCCAGCGCCGCTGACCCACACTGGCACAGGAAACCACAGCACTGACCAAGAGCGGCGTCAGGGGATGGAGCTGATTGACCCACACGGACAGCACTGACAGGACCTGGTGCTGACACAGGGTTAGCACCATCCGAACCCCAACAGAACTCAGGGCTTTGAATCCCAGGTGGACAATCCCCAAGCTCCACAGAGCTGGCAAAAGCTGATACCCTGGAGAGGTTGAATAACTCAAAGCCAGCTATCCAAAGCACTTCCACAAGCCCCTGCCTGCTCCAAGCGGGTGCTCAGGCAGGGCAGGAGAGCACGGGGAGAAAGCAGCCAGGGGACTCTTCATCCCCCCAGTAGCTTCCCACTCAGTTGAGCAGAACCCCCCCTAGAACTATTTCCAAGGCACACGGACACGACCCAGCTCGGTTTCACCCAGCGCCACGGGCCCCGCACACACCGTCTGCTCCGCTGGCTCCAGCCAAACCCGGCACCATTCCACGCGAAACGCAGGCAGGGGTCCCGAGAGGGGGTGCAGGGCTCCCCAAACCCCGGTCCACTCTGCGAGAAACCAGCGCCGAGAGCTCTGGGAGCCTGGGACTCGGCCCCAACCGTCCGTGCCCCCCCGACCCTTCCTGGGGCGGATTCACCTGTCTCGGATTACGAAGAGGCTGCGGTGTCCAGGAGGAACCTGCCCGCCA
>VZRI01000473.1:0-13146 GCA_013397515.1 Upupa epops
TCCACAGCCTTCCCCTCATTTACCTGACAGCTCACTGAGTCATGGAATAAGATCAAGTTGGCTAGGGAGGACCTTCCTCTCCTAAACCCATGCTGGCTGGGCCTGACACCCTGATTGCCTTGTACCTGCTGCTCCATGGCACTCAGGATGCTCTGCTCCATAGCCCTGCCAGGCACCGAGGCCAGGCTGACAGGCCTGTAGTTCCCCAGATCCTCCTTCCATCCCTTCCTGTGATGGGCACCACACTGGCAACCTCCAGTCATCTGGGACCTCCCTGGTTATCCAGGACTGGTGATAAATGATGGAGAGCAGCCCAGCTGGCTCTTGCTCCAACTCCTCAAGCCCCCTGGGATGAATCCCATCTGGACCCATAGACTTGTTAGGATCCAAGTGGCACAGCAGGACACTAACTACTTCCTCCTGGGAGGGATACTCTGCTCCCCATCCCTGTCTACCAACTCAGGAGCCCGGTTACCCTGAGGACAGCCAAGCTTTTTGTTAAAGACTGGGGTAAAGAAGGAGTTCAGTGCCTCAGCCCTCTCCCTGCCTTCAGTTACTGTGTTCCCCCCTGCACCCACTAAGCACTGGAGATCTCCCCTGGCTCTCCCCTTGTTGTTAATGCGTTTATAAAGAGCTTTCTATTGTCCTTAACAGATCTGGACCAAGTTCTAACTGAGCTTTTGCTTCTCCAGTTCTCTCTCTGCATGACCTTACAGTATCCCCAAACACTTCCTGAGTTACCTGTCCCTCTTTCCAATGTCGACAGACTCTTTTTCCAGAGTCCATGCAGAAGCTCCCAGCTCAACCCGGCCACTCATCCTGCACAGTGGCCCGTTTTTCAGCACACAGGGAGACCCTGCTCCTGGGCCTTTAAGACTTCCTTCCCTCCTGAAGTCTGTCCAACCTTCCTGACTCCTGTATCTTTCAGGACAGCCTCCCAGGGGACTTTGTCAATCATACTCCTGAACAGATGGAAGTCTAAGGTCGCAGTTTTACTGACCCCTCTCCTTGTTTCTCTTAGAATTAAAAACTCCATCATCTCATGATCCCGCTTTACTTCCCCTACAAAGTCTCCCCTGTTCCCAACCAGCAGGTCCAAGAAGATACCTTCCCTGTTTGGCTCTCTCACCCCTTGTGTCAGGAAGTTCTCTTCCACACTCTCCAGGAACCTCCAGGCCTGTTCTCTCCCTGCTGTATTGTATTTCCAGCAGACATTGGGAAAATTGATGTCCCCCCATGAGCAGAAGGGGCAGCGGTTTTGAAACCTCTCTCAACTGCTTACAAGACATGTGATCTGCTTCTTTTTCTCAGCTAATGGTTACAACCTTGAAGAGGGGAGATTTAGGTTGGACATTAGAAATAACTTCTTCCCTGTGAGGGTGCTGAGATGCTGGAACAGGTTGCCCAAGGAAGTTGTGGCTGCCCCATCCCTGGAAGTGTTCAAGCCCTGGTTGGATGGGTCCCTGAGTACCCTTGTTTGGTGAAGGTGTCCCTGCCTCATCAGGGGGGTTGGAAGTAGATGATCTTTAGGTTCCCTTCCAACCCTACCCATTCTATGATTCCATTCTGTGATTGCATGAAATCCTTCTTTCTGGGGGGGTTTATTTTAATGTTTGTCATTTTTTTCTAAGAGATAATTAACACTTCAACTCATTGTTCCGTATGCAGGGAATCACAATCGGACCCTTGGTCAGATACCTAGACGTTAAAAAGACCAACAAAAAGGAGTCTATCAATGAAGAAATCCACGTGCGAGTAAGTTTCTACATCAGTAGCTGTTTATCGTGAAGGGCACTCCAAACAGCTCTCAGAGACAGGTGTGGGGTAGCACTGTTGCTCAGTGGATTTGGACAGTGAATATGTGTACCCACACTTGGGCCAAACACTGGGCAGATTCTTCTAAGACGTGGTCTCTCATGCGTACCCCCAGTGACCGCCACATGCCGTGTGGTTCCGTGTTCCACCGCAGCGAGGCCCTTGAGGCGACGGGAGGATGGAAACATAAAAGCAGCATTTCCAGAATGCAGTGGTCACCCTTCTCAGTCAGATACCTCTGTTGGCACCATTTGACTGGTTCTAGGCACAGCAACACCTTACAAGTCTTTCTTATTCCCCCCAAAATTCATTTGATTCAATTGCACTGATTTTAACTCTGCAAATCTGGTTTCAACTTATTCTCAGTAATGACCTTTACTCCTCTCAATTATTTGATTCAGCTCTCCAATTACCATTATAAAAAATAAGGAAAACCTTCTCCAACTGCCTTAACAACACTGATGAACGTCCATGGTTCCCTTTGCACAACAGGGAATGTGTTTGAAATTAACAGAAACACTGTGCCCTAAAATTAAACATACAGAGAAATCAGAGCAAAATGAGAGTGCCTCCACATGCTTGAGGTGCGTTTGATTCTTGCCATTTCAGTCTCTGCGCTTAACCTTGACAGGAATTGCCCTTGAAAACAAACCTTTGTGAAAGTTGTACAGAAGAACTAGCCACGGCTCTGACTGACTCTGTAATGCCAGCAACAGAACAAAGATGACTCACAGTCCTCTAGTTGGCAGCGATGGACTTACTGGTCTCATCACGATTTGCAAAGTCCTCTGAGGACCTGTCAGTCCAGATAAAGGTTGAGGTGCGGCATGCGTGGCCCCGTGCTCCACTCAGGAAGGTCGCTGTGCAGAATGGAAACAAGGACTTATATTTTGGTCTCAGTAGGCAAAGAGGACTGGCAATTTGAATGCCTTCCACTGAACAGGGTTCTATACGGGCCTATGTGGTGTTGGGTGATGGTGGGCTAATAGCAGACTGACAGACTTGTCTCATCCATCAACATATTGCCTTTGTAGCCAAGCACAGGGGCTGCTACAGTGAGGTATTTGCCCTGATTTTTAGAGCTGCTTTCAGAATCAAATCTCAAAATCCTGTCAAATATGGAAGATTTGTGGTGACATTATTTCCTCATAATTTTCTTCATATTTGTTTCTTTAGTTGATGGATCACTTGAAGGCTGGCGTTGAAGACATATGTGGACATTGGAGTCATTATCAGCTGAGAGATAAGTAAGCAGCCTGCTATAATCAAAGAACCTGTCCCTCATGTAAAATGCCATAGGTGAATGGAGCGGGGAAGAAATCTTCTGTCTTATAGAGCTAAAGGAACACGAACGAATCTGGGAGGTGTGCAGTGTACGTTTTGCCCTAAAACCTAGATCTGCTGCAGTAATTTAGAAGAGATTCTGGTCTGGCTTTCACTCAGTGTGTTATGGAGTTCTATTGTAAACCCGGACAGCAAAGATGATCCTTTCTTGGCGACACCACCAATTCAGTCATAATTAGTCACTTATCCTTGCAGGTATTAAAGTACCGAAGATGATGCTTGAATTTCTATATCCACTAGCATAAACAGCCACTTTTACATTGATCTTCGTTTAGAAATGTAGGACCCACATTATATCTTCTATAAGCAGGATGAAGTGGGTTTGTGAAGCTCTGTGGCTATTCCAGGCCTTGTCTAGAGTCTAGAAGAGACAGAGTATTCAGAACTGCCATTCCTCCTCTCTAAGAGAACCCTGTGATCATGATGGCCTTCACACAGCATGGGAAGTGCAGGGAAAGACTGATCTCCCTTTTCCCCAGACACTGTATGATGATGCCATGGATTCTGTGCTAGAATCTTCTCTTCCACCTCTCAGGATTGCACCCCTGTAATCTGGCTGACCGTCTGCTCAGATGTCTTGAGAGACCTTTCATGACTGGGTTTCTCCCTTTGGAAATCAGGAATTAAGAGTGGGAAGAAGGTGTCTGGTTTGCAGGCAGTTCTTGCCCCAAAAGATGCACCTGGACCAAGAAGATAGAGTGTTATCTTGGCTCTTACCATGCAGAGGCAGCCTGAGGGTGTATCTGGGGCCAGACTCACACAATACACCACAAAAAGACCTGCATTTGCACATGAAAATGTTATCTCCTGTCATACCCAACAGCTATGTAAAGAAGAATTTGGTCAAATCAGTCATAACTGTAGTTTCAGTTCAGGGGCTGATTGAAAACACCCCAACACCCCAGCACAACTGCATGTGAAGACCCTTAATGGTGGAAGACTGTGTTCAAAGATAAGCATCAGACTTTTCTTTGCATATTTAAAGATGTTCAGCATCTGTATATCAGAATTAATTACTTAAGTGATGGCACTCCAGGAGGCTTTTTAGTACATGGAAAAGTAGAGAGAATTCTAATCCCCGTGGAAACATCTGTGTGCCTATGTCTGCCAGCAGAATGTAAGAACTAGCCTTTGGTAGAAGTACATGTGCCAAGGCACTAGCGCCTTGCCTCGCGGTGTGGGGCACACTGCCTTGCTGCAGTAAACTCTTCTGTTGAAAGAAACCTGAAAGAAGATCCGCTGCTGTCCTCTAACCATCCACACATGCCTCACATGCCTGTTCCAAACAGATTACATTTACATTCCAATTAGGCTACGCAACGTGCGGCACGCAAGCACACAGCGCTTTGGGGTCTGTTCCGTTTCTCTGGTGTTCAGAACACAAAGAAATGTCCTTCTGCTACTCTAATCGTCAGGGTTCAAGATTATTGGCAACAAAATGGGTCCAAACTACCGTGACTGCTGGGCCACTTAGAGACTCATCGGTGGCCGGCTGAATAGTCCTGGGTAACTGTAAGAGCAGCTGCCCTGCTAGAGTACAACGTTTGCACAAACGAGTGCAGACTGGCCGCGTTCTCTTCTGACTGTCGCGGTGGCGTTACAGACAAATACGCACCCGGCCCTCTTTTCTGCTCTTGATTGCCACTTGGGTTGTTTTTCTTGTCTCTGGGGGGCTTTACACTCCCCGTGTGCCAAAAGGTCTCTGCTCACTAAGCCTTGAGATGTCCACAGGTGTCTCCAACTGGGATTCGGTTTCCAGCACTGAATTATGTGTGTGAGCGTTTGCGTGAGCGTCAGCTTGCATCGCAGAAGGAAACCCACCTCTTCCTTCTTTGCGGTTTGATTTTAACGGTGCCTCTTGCAGATTTAAGAAGTTTGACAATAAGTATTTGAAGAAAATCTTAATTCGGGAGCACCAGCCCAAATCCAGCATCGTGTCGCTGTACAAAAAGATGGAGATCAAACTGGCCATCGAGATGGCGGAGAGCGGCATGAAGGTATCGGAATCAGCAGCAGCTTCTTCGCGGTGAGTACTGACCCTGCAACCCTCTGCAGAACAGCCACACAAGGGGGAGGAAAACGGAAAAGAGGCAAGGGGTTGCGTGATTTGGATAGAGAGATAATGTTTAGAAGACAGATACGAAAAAGAAATGAGTGGTGTTTGCAGTCAGTCTGGTGCTCATCATATTTGGGTTCTGGTTCTTCATTTGTAGACTGAAAAATTAAAAAAAAAGGCAGGTTTTCTCTGTTTCTCTCTCTTTTCTTCTCCTGAAGTATCGTGATTCAAGTGCAGAACCCACCCTGGCTAATTTCAGCCACAGCAGTGGTTCAAGGTGGCCATGCTATCACTGTCCTATGAGGAAAGGCTGAGAGATTTGTGGTTCTTCAGTGCAGAAAATGCTCCGGGGAGACCTCGTTGCAGTCGTTCAATACTTAAAAGAGGTCTATAAGAAGGACAGAGGCAGTTTTACTAGCAGGCACTGTAGCAACACAACACAGGGTAATGGTTTCAAACATTGAAGAGGGTAAATTCAGACTGGGTATCAGATGTTTTCTTGACAGTGGAACAGATGACCTTTAAAAGTTCCTCCCAACCCAACCCATTCTGTGGTTCTGTGAAATGCCAAGGCATCAGACTGACCAGCGTAGAAAGCTGGTGGAAGGTTTGGACTCAACAACTAGGGAACTACACTCTAGGAGAGAAGTCTGTATAAATCTTCACCCCTGCATAATTCAAGTGCCGTGCATTTGTTTATCCCTACCTTGCAACCCTCTGTCTCAGACAGGGGTATCACTGACAGGACTTGCCCTGACAGAGTCTTCTGTGGGCTCATTGCCATGCTGCTGCTGCTGCTGCCTGCTCTCTGCTGCTGCTGTTTATTTCAGCCTCCCCATTTTTCAGAAACCTCTGTCCCAGCATATTTTTGAATAATCACCTCAACCGGACCACGGAGTCGAAATAGTAGCTGGATGCTACATTAAAATACCTCTTGAAATTTTGGCTTAATCGCATCAAGGTTCATCTTTCGTGAAGCTGATGTCAGTGTGCAGTGGAAGAGCAAGCCCTTTTCTTTCCTCGCTGAATGGATGGAGAAGATTGTATGTCTGTCAGGCTCCTTTCTGTCTGCTGAATCCCCTTAGCTATTCTGAGCTGAGAGAAAATGTGCAGTGCTGGTAGACAATCTCTGGTAATCAAACCACATCCCTCTTCCTTTCTTGAGGGAAAGAGAAACTAAGATTAATTGCTTCAGCATAGTTCAGAAAGTCTCCGCTGGGCTGGCAATTTAGATTGAAAAATACTCAGTAATAAACAGCTGATATGATGGACTGAGCTTTTCCATCTCTGCTCGGGCTGTAACCGAGTTTTACTGCTCATCAGTCTCTAAGGCACTGATTCTCCTACTGAAGCTTTTTACAAATGAAGGGTCAACTTCACAAAACAACGTGCAGCCTGTGGCTCAGAAGCATTCCGATTCTCGGAGGCTGTGGAAGCATTCTAGGACAATGTATGTTTTCCTAGCTCTGTCTGCTGTCCACTGTTGAGCTCCGGAGGAGGCAGGATCATGTGTTAGTTGTTGGATCCTTTGTCTGAGTCAGCATGGCAGTTCTGAGATCTCAGTTCTCCTTAGCAGTTAAGTTAACCTGCTTACGAATGAAAGGTTCCCAAATGCATTTGTAAGCTGTTTGACTGTTAGCATCAAGCTAGCATCTCCTTAAAGTCCCTCTCTTCAGTGAGGATGCTAAAACCTAGCCGGGAGCCAGTGTGGCCAAGAGCACTGTATAGCGTGTAACGCACTATTTACAGCGCCAGAGCAGGAAGAAAACTCTCGCTAGCACTTCTGGTCAGTTTGGCATGGGGAAAGGGCAGAGCTCTCCAACAACTAAAGCAGATGTCCCTTCCCGTGAAGCAGCATTGTTCTCAGAAATCACGCTCACAGCAGTGTGATTCCTGCAGGTGGAGTGTGTGTCCTGTATGTTGTCAGCATCTCCACTGTGGGCTGGAGAATTCCCCTGCGGCCAGTGCAATGAAGAGCTGGTATTTGAACTAAACCAGAGCGTTCTGTTATGATGGTTTGAAGAATAGAAGCCTTAGATTCAGGGATAGAAATGGCAGAAGCAGAGCTAAACATGGTGTCTGTATGGCTGGATTTGGAAAAGTATGCTCATTAGAGAGATGGTTACGAGTGGTGAACCCAAAGGGTCGATGTTGGGTCCGGTCCTGTTCAACATCTTCACTGATGATAGTGATGATGGGTTGGAATCCATCGTGAGCAAGTTTGCAGATGACACCAATTTCTGAGCCTGTGTTGATCTGTTGGAGGGTAGGAGGGCCCTGCAGAGGGACTTGGACAGACTGGAGAGATGGCAGACTCTAATAGGATGAATTTGAACAAGGCTCAGTGTCGGGGTCTGCACTTTGGTTCTAACAACCCCAGGCAGAACTATAGGCTGGGAATGGAGACCTTAGAGAGTACTCAGGTGGAAAGAGAGTTGGGGGGCCTGGTGGACAGTAAACTTAGCATGAGTCAGCAATGTGCCCAGGCATCCAAGAGGGCTAATGGCATCCTGGCCTGTATCAGGAATGGTGTGGCCAGCAGGGAGAGGGAGGTTCTCCCCCTGTATTCAGCACTGGTTAGACCGCACCTGGAGCACTGTGTTCAGTGCTGGGCCCCTCAGTTCAGGAAGGATGTCGAGGGGCTGGAATGAGTCCAGAGAAGGGCAACTAGAATGGGAAAAGGGCTGGAAGGTCAGCCCTGCGAGGAGAGGCTGATGGAGCTGGGTCTGTTCAGCCTGGAGAAGAGGAGGCTCAGGGGTGACCTTATCACTGTCTGTAACTACCTAAAAGGGGTTGGAGTCAGGCGGGGGTCGGTCTTTTCTCCCTGGACACTGGAGACAGGACAAGGGGTCACAGTCTTCAGCTCCATCCATCAGGGGAGGTTTAGACTTGACATTAGGAGAAGGTTTTTCACTGACAGAGTGATCTGGTTTTGGAACGGGCTGCCCATGATGGTTGAGTCGCCATCTCTGGAGGTGTTCAGGGTTAGTCTGGATGAAGTGCTGAGTGGCATGATCTAGATGGCAGATGTTAGCGTTACTTGGTTGGTTTTAGGTTGGACTGGATGATCTTTAGGGTCTTTCCCAGCCTCATCATCACTGTGAGACTGGTTTGATGATGAGCTTAGCGTCGACATCAGTAAATCTTAGAGCATATCCATGCCGTACAGATCAGAATCAACTGTTGTGCAAGACCTATCCTTGCTAAATATTACTTCCTTCGCAGGGCTCGTGAAAATCTGAGGGCAGTTCACAACGTTAAAAATGATATAAATAATATACATGTTGAAAATCTGACAGGGCTTGTGTGAGACCTTTTATTTCCCCCGAGTACCAACAATCTCGTGTGTACAGCAGAAGGGTGTTGTGGTACTCAGCACCGACGGCCAGGCTTCGTGTCCTGTGACAGTGTCAGTGTTTGCTTCACAAACGCGTGTCCTGTGCTGTGCTTCGCTGGAACGTACCGGCAGTTGCAGTAAGAACAGAGGCACCGTTCAGGGTCTCCTGCCCCGTGAGTGATTCTGTGGTGGGTTTGGTAGCACACCAGAGCAGTGTTTGGGCTTTCTGTGACAGTTGTGATGTTCTGCATCCTGCAAAACGTGGACGCAAGCTGTTCCTTGGTACCGTGTCTGTGCATGGTTATCGCACAGGCAGGCTAATAGCTAACCCTGTGAATACACATCTTTCACGTGTGCTCCAGAGCAATACTGAGTATCTCAGTGCTGTTTGTTCTCCTGCTTCAGCTGAAACTCGGTGATTTGTATTGATTCCATAGAAGTTGCTCTAAGAGCAACAGGGTAGTTTTTTACGTCACTTAGGACTGGCCTCTTCGGTGCTGCTGTGGATTTTCTGTTCCAGTACGCCACTGGAACAGTAAAGACGTGAGCTGACATCTTCCCATCTTTTCCTTAGCTGCTTCCCCCTGTTTATTTCTGACTGTGTGGCATAAAGAGCCTGTGCAGACATCCAGGAAAGCGTGGAGCAGACAGACAAAGAGGTCTACAGCGCCAAAGCTGCTTGCATCAACTACACCTGTTCTGTTTGCATTGCATAGATGAGCCCACTCTGCATTTCATAGGCAACTGCTTATTGTCAGGCTAGACTGCCACTAGTGTCTGGGGACTGTGCTTCTGCTTCCTTCCCCAAGTGTACCCAGGGTCACGCTGGTGTCCAAAGAGACAGCAGCTAGGAGCTGCTGGCAGCACAGACAGTGGGTTCCTTCCTGTGGAAAGTAGTGTGCATGGCCTGTCCCACATGCTACATCATGCCAGACCCAGCATGGGGAAACCTGGGAGCTTGGTGGCATCCCTGGACCCTTTCAGTCTTATCTCTGGCAGCTGAAAGTAAGCAGAAAACAACCAATGGGCCTGGAATTGGGGAATGGTCTTTTTTACTTGCTGGTAAATATCTAACTTCATGGTTGTTGCTGTTATTAAGAACTGAAAAATGGCAATTAAAAATTAATTAAAAATTAGAAATTAATTAAAAATTAATTTTTTTTGAAGGATGCTTCAGGGCCAAGGTAAAATTTCTGGTCAAATCCAGAAAGGGAATGCTTTTCTGTCATTGTGGCTTGTCAATAGCTGAGTGGCACACTCAATATCATCCTTAAGGTGTTGTTGCTGCAGTCCTGCCTCTAGCTCTACACCTTAACCTACTGGTTTTTCCTCTTATTTCATGCAAAATTTGGCAGCTGTTGCTTTCGGTCTGATGCAGAGTGAAACCTCCTTCCGAAACACTGAAACACACCGGGCATCAATTATTACACCCCAGAGACTTCAGACAGGGCCAGGCCATCAGTGCTCACTGCCTACTGCCTTAGTCGCCACCCCTGGAGGTGTTCAAGGTCAGGCTGGATGAAGTGCTGAGTGGCATGAGCTAGAGGGCAGATGTTAGGGTTACTGGGTTGGTTTTAGGTTGGGCTGGATGATCTTTAGGGTCTTTTCCAGCCTCATCATGACTGTGATGCTGTGATACTGTGACAAGGAGCAGTTAAAATGGAGGATCCAGGCAGTTCGTGACGGTCCTGCAAGTTTTTAAGACGTTCATTAACCTGTGGTAATCTTGCTAAACTCCCTGTAATTGCAAACCTCAAACTTTCCCCTACATTTACAGCGAGATCACAACTTAGCTTAAATCCTACCTCCTTTGCTGTTAGGAACTCGTGACTTCTTTTAGGGGGGTACAAAATAAATGGGCACAAAGGTTTGGCAACACTATACCTTGTTCATCATCCCTTCTTTAATTGCACCATTTACAGGCAGCGCTTTAAGACATCACCTAGATGAGAACAAAGATTTGAAATGAGAGTTAAAAGGAAGCAAAAAGAGCAAGAAATGAAATACCCAGAAACAATGCGGTGACCTCCAGACTGACTCATCCTGGGTGATCACTATCTTTTTCCCTTTGTTTTCTTGGGAATCCAGTCCAACGCTGACTCTCACAGAGACGGGTCGGTTCCACAAAGAGCAGTTAACATTTCACAGCAGCCCTCCTCCACTGTTTTGCTAGCGAAAAAGTCAGGCAGCTACAAGTGACTGGGGGCTTCTTGTCACAGATGGTTAAAAATACGGAGATTACATCTCTGAGATAGTTATTTCATTCCAAAGAGAGAGACGGCTCAGTGGCGAAGAAACCCACTGTGCTCTCTTCGCCACAGGACAGGTCTCATACTCCTTAACTGGCACGTGCCTTAGTGCTGAGTCGCAGTACCTTCTGAAAGGAGTTGTAACCGGCAGGAACACAATGCCCAGAGCACGCTGAAGACCGTGTTCAGAGAAGGAAACTTGCAGTGCCTTCCTGAACGTATAGCTGGTTCTTGCCCAATCGAGCTCTTAAATATTAACTTCCTCATGAAGCCTTGAGAAAGAAGATGGGAGTTTCTGCTGCCAGCTGTGAGAGGGCTCTGAGTACCCAGTGCATTGAGAGAGTTTGCAGGAGGCGCCACAGAAATCTTCTTTATTGTGAGGGTGATGGAGCAGTGGAAAAGGCTGCAACCAGAGAGGTTGTGGAGTTGCCTTCTCTAGAGACATTCAAAAGCTGCCTGGACGTGTTCCTGTGTGACCTTCTCTCAGACGAGGTCCCTTACAAATCCTACTCTTCTGTGATTCTGCGATAGCACTGAGCAAAATCTGACCTTATTTTATTCACCTGCAGAGGATTTGCGGTGTAACTGGTCACTGAAAGGCACTTGGTAGCCTCTGTTCTAGCACTAAAAATAGATCACGCATCATTTCATAGGAGCAGTATTTTAACAAGTCATTAATACTATATTTAAACTTCTCTCTTATTACAGGATCAGTAGAAATCAGCCTGTGCACCAGCTCTCCCCCGCAGAGGTGGAGTCCATGAGAGATGTCCTGGCACACAACCTGTACCAAGTGCGACAAAGGGTGGGTAAGGGACCTGCTCTCACGCAGTGTTTGCAGACTGGGAACTCGTGTTTGTTGTCCCGATACCGCAGCCAACGGCAGCTGGCAGCACCAGGACCGGCCCTGGGGTCACACGGCTGGGAAACCTGTGCCGGAGCTGGGATGGAGAAAGGACAGCAGGTTTCTTTCCCCATCAGCTCCCCAGCCGCAGGGAGATCTGTGGCTGAGCTCTAGAGGTCAGGCTTGCCCCTCCGCAGCTCCCCGGCGCTCCGAACCCCTCCTTCCCGACGCTGCCGAACATCCCCGGCAGAGCCGCGGGTGTCAGATCCCGGTCCTGGAACGCAACAGCCTCATCGGTGGAGGCTGAACCTGCTCGGGCCAGATGAGCTCCAGAGGTGCCTGCCGACCCTTGCCGTCGCGGTGTTCTGGGATGCGGCGGTGGCTGGTGGCGTGCTGCCGCTGCGGCACGGGGCACTGGATGCTGGCCAGGTGGCTACCGGGCACCCGGGGCAGCTGCAGGGCTCCATGGGAGGCGGCGAGCCGGCAAGGTGCCAGCGGCTGTGAAACTCCGAGGTGGAGGTGGGTGGACCAGCAGCGGTAAACACTGCGTGGCCAAAAGGCAGCTGAGTCAGGCCGGTCTGCGTGGGAGCAACTGGAGGAGCAGAGGATTCGAGAACCCCAGAGCAAACACCTCCTGGGGAGTTTCGTTCTGCACGTCTAGGATGGGGTTTTCCCCTCGTAAAGTGGGGGTGATGGTACCCCACAGGGATTTGTTTTGCAGGAATCGGTAGCGGTTCTGACGCAGCCCAGTGTGCATGGTGCATCAATCGGGTCTTGGCCCCGGGGCTCTCAGCCAAGGGCTCTCCCGCACCGAGGGGCAGAGGGTATCCTCCAGTAACCTTGACATTCCGCTGGCAAACGGGGCTGACTTGTGTAACAGACATTCGCAGGAAGCTGTGAGGCCCTGCTCATTTAAGTGTGTCACTCCTAATACGATATTCATCCCTAATACTGTTTGATTTGCCTTGGCCAATTATCCTTATGATGTTAATTTCTTATCTCACCAGCAGCAATTTGCATATGCGGCTGCCTGCTAGATGACAGGCGTGAACTCTCCCCAGAATCAATTACAGTAATGACTGTTTGCACCAGTCGCTTCTTTGTGGGATTGAGAACTGTATGCTTTTGGAAATGAGAGATTGGAAGTGAAATAATGACACTCCTAATACTTCACTTTCAGCTCTGAAGGCCTTGGTAACGCTCTGACCGACTTCATGAGGCAGACTCCGATAGGATGAGTTTGAACGAGGCTAAATGTCGGGGTCTGCACTTTGGTTCTAACAACCCCAGGCAGAACTCTAGGCTGGAAATGGAGATCTTAGAGAGTACTCAGATAGAAAGAGACATGGGAGGACTGGTGGACAGTAAACTTAGCATGAGTCAACAGTGTGCCCAAAACCCAAGAGGGCTAATGGCATCCTGGCCTGTATCAGGAATGGTGTGGCCAGCAGGGAGAGGGAGGTCATCCTCCCCCTGTATTTGGCACTGGTTAGACCGCACC
>VZRI01000473.1:13301-46706 GCA_013397515.1 Upupa epops
GGTCAAGTCACCATCCCTGGAGGTGTTCAAGGTCAGGCTGGATGAAGTGCTGAGTGGCATGAGCTAGATGTCAGATGTTAGGGCTACTGGGTTGGTTTTAGGTTGGACTGGATGATCTTTAAGGTCTTTTCCAGCCTCAGCATTACTGTGATGCTGTGATGAGGACCTTTGCAAGTGACACTGAGATCAGATTCTGTTTTTTTAAGAAGGTTTATAAAGTGAAGTGAATTTTTATTCCTGAGGAGGGTTTCACTCATTTTGTGAGATATATGAAATAAATTCAGCTTGTCCTAAAATCTGGTCAGTTTTAGTGCAATTCTAAAGTGTAGTTTGTCCAAGTATGGAGAGCAAAGTCAGCTGCTCATCTTGTTCTGGAGTTCTCTTCTTATCAGCCTTTTGCTCCTGTGCGTGTCTGCCACTTGTATAGTACCCAGGCTGAGAGGCGAGTGAGCAGGCTACCTCCTAGGATCTGCCTCAGACCTGTGACTTCCAACTGTGCGCTCAGAAAAGGGCTGACAAAGGGAGGACATGCCCAGAGATGTTAGCAGCCCTGTGTAGGTGGGTTTATTTTTATGGTGCGCTTTGAGCGGGCACGAGTCTATAAAAACAGAATCAGATTATAGCCCTTGGGGCCTGAGGCTTACAGCTGTGCCCGTGGGCCTTCCAGACTTTCTCTGCGGCAGTGAGGTTAGCGAGAGGCTGCTTTTCACCACGATACTGAAGAGACCTGCGGTAAGTCGGTGGCCAAGCTGTGGCAGGTGCCCCTGTGAGCCTTGGGATCAGTCAGACCGCACTGCAGATGCCAAGAGGAGTCAGCTCAGAGCGTTTTCTGTTTCAGGCACTGACATACAACCGACACAACCTGCCTACCTACACAAATGAGAAACAAGCCCAAGAAATCCTCATCCGTCGGCAGCACAGCCTCAGGCAGAGTCGCAGGAAGGGGAACAGCTTACCCTGGGGTAGACAGGTACCTGTTGTAGTACTGCTATTCATGTGAAAACTGCCTCTGCCTCTCCATCCGTGAGGAGAGACAAGGCTCACCCCACTTCTCTGTGTTTTCTGCAATTGTTAGAAGTTCCTCTGTGTCCTCATGTGGCACCTAAGAAGAACAAACTCACTGGGCATGGGGGTGGCAACACTTTGCTGTCCTACCTCTAGACGCCGGTCTCAAATCAACCACTGCAGCAGTAACTAGTAAAACACTGGACTGGCATTGTTTTCACAGCACGATGCCTAGTGCAGCCCCACCTGTGTGGATTCACGGGTTCACAAAAGACCTGACGCAAAGCCCTTAACACTGCACTGGCTGTTTGGTTCTCACTCGGGAACAGGTTTAATGCAAGCGTTAAACACTGGACATTTACAGCCGAGGCAATGCAGTTAAGGAGTATAAATGAGTTCTGACTGAGAACGTTAGCTTTATTTGAAGTTTGAAAGGTGAGTCTTGGAAGAATGCATTTTAATCTGCTGACAATGAAAACCTTACATCAGACAGACACGTTCTCACTGGAGCTGATGCTGAGCTCAACTGGCCAAGCCAAGTATTGATCTTATTTACACCTCTCTACACTCGGCTGTAAAGGTGCAGAGGCACCACCGTGTAACCACCCCTGTCTACTGTGTCAACAAAGAAGTGTAGGCAGTCGTGGTCACCGAATCGTTTCTGTCTCATACACAGGCCAACATCACGGAGGTACGGTACCTCTCTCTGCCTCAGGGCCCCAGCCAGCTCACCAGGCGAAGAGCCAGGCACGTCACGTTTACAGGTAAAGGAAATGCTTTGCTCTTTCCTGCTCAAGTTTCTCAGTGGATTTAAACAGAATGAAATTAATGCTCCTGTGGAAGCCGTTGGCCTCTTCAAATGAGCTACACCCTCCTCTCCTATCTTTCCTATCTCTGTTGTTTATGTGGTCATTACTGCAGCAGTTTCTCTCATTCCAGCACTGCCTAGTTTGCTTTTCCTCTCTCTTGCACAAATATTCCTGCAGTCTGGCCTGACTGGGAGAGCACCATCTAAGATCAAGAAAGCAAAGCATTTGTTCTCTGCAGCCCTGCAGACACCACTGAATGCAAAATCAATAGGAGCTGCTGAGCCTCTAGTGAAGCCAAGGCGAGGCTGCTGCAGCTCCATGCCTCTGGGTCCCACCAGTAACAAGGATGAGAGGGAATTTCCAGCAGGCAGCACTCCCTGCCTCCCACCCTCCATAATTCAGTGCACTCGTGCACATGGGTGGACACACATTGCAGCACAGAGAGGGCACAGAGCTCACACCAATGCAGACAGCACCGGTGGGCTCATCCTTGTCCTCTCATCAGCGTGCTAACACGCTAGTGGGAAGTCCTATATTCATACGGGCTGCCTGGATTCCCCAGTAACTGGCCTCAGATAGACACTCTGCCCAGCGGCTGGTTCTGGACCTTCCATCTGCCCCCTTGGTGACACTTGGGCATGTGAAACCCTGAGATCACAGCTCCTTAGCAGCTGCTGGCACTCAGGCCTACGCACATGCACGTACCGAACGCACACACATGCACAGAGATGCTTTTCCACCGCGTGCCAGGCACTGTAGATACCTCCAGTCGCTGGCCTTGGGCAGTCAGTCTTCCCCGTAGCAGGTGTCTGGATCCCCTGGTTCTTTGCCTCACACGCAGGGTCACTCACACGTGTCTTAGCGGGTCCAGATTATAGGTTTGCCAGTAGCCAACCACACACTCCATGGTGCCTTCAGTCAGTGGTCTGGCCCTCCTCCAGTAGTCATCTTACACACAAGGGTACCGAGAGCGCTGGCAGAAGTGATCACCAAGACACTTTCTGTCATCTATCAGCAGCTCTGGCTAACTGGGGAGGTCCCAGTTGCCTAATGGCAAGCATGACACCCATGCACAGGAAAGGCTGGGAGGAGGATTGGCAGAATTAGAGGCATCCCAGTTGGATGAAGGGGCCAGGGAAGGTTGGGGATCAGAACATCTTGAGTGCCATCATGTGATGTGACACACAGAGGGCAACCAAGTGATGAGGCCCAGTCAGCATGGGTTTATGAAAGACAGGTCCTGCTTGATCTCTCTCTCTGTGACAAGATGACCTGGTTAGTGAGTAAGGGAAAGGCTGTGGTTTTCGTCTCCCTGGCCTTTCACACTGTTTTCCACATCACTTCCTGAAGGAACTGCCTGCTCCTGGCTTGGCTGGCCTTAACAACTAGCTGGATCTCCGGGCTCAAGGAGTGGTAGTGAATAGAGTCAAACCTAGGTGGTGGCCAGCAGCAACTGGTGTTCCTCAGGGCTAGGGCCTGTTCTCTTTACTCTTTCCATCAATGATCTGGATGAGCGGATTGAGTGAACCTTCAGTAAGTTTGCGGATAACAGGAGTGTTGGTCCTGCTCTGCCGCGGGATCTGGACAGGCTGGGCTGATGGGTCAAGGCCACTAGCGTGAGCGCAAGGTCAGGTGCCAGGTCCTGCCCCTGGGTCACAATAATGCAGGGAAACGTCTCAGGAACCCTGCCTGCTGAAGAAGGCCCTGGGGGTAGCTTTGACCTCAGCAGCTCGAGTGCTGCGTTCAGTTTTGTGTCTCTCACTTGAAGAGCTTTGGGGTTCCTTGCACGTCCAAAGCGGATCTAGAGCACAAGGCGCATGAGGAGTAGCTGAGACGAGTGGGCTTGTTTTGCCTGGAGAACAGAAGGCTCAGGGGAGACCTTATGGCTCTCTACTACCACTTGAAAGGAGGTTATAGAGAGGTGGGGCTTAGTTCCCCCAGTAACAAATGATGGGGTGAGAGGAAAACACCTTAAGCTGCACCAGAGGAGGTTTAGGTTGAGTAACAAGGAAAAACTGCTTCCCGGAGGGTTGTACTTAACATTGGGACAGGCTGCCCAAGGATGTGGTGGAGTCACCATCCCTTGAGGTATTTAAAAGCCATGTAGATGTGATGCTGAGGGACGTGACATAGTGGTGACAGTCGGTCTCTTCCAGCCGAAGTGGTTCTGTGGTTCTGGGATCTTGCTAATGGTTTTACACTGACATAGGCACCTCCATAGTGTTCACGTACCCAGTCCCTCCAGCTGCGCTCGCTCTCGCCTACGTGCACACAAAACACAGTACAGGGAACTCCTGCCTAAGGAACACAGTCAGAGATGCAGTTAAGTGGGAAATCAGGACAGGCAGAGGATTGCCAGACACACGCACCGGCTGACCCTTTTAAATGCACTTTTCCTCTCCCTTCCCGTGCTTGTTTCTCCCCAGTCTACCCTGATCCGGTCCTTTCCTGCCCTAAACATTGCAAGTCTGGTATAGTCCCCAGATCCTCTCCCTTGGGATTCCAGTAAAATGCCAGTAGTCTTCCACACCTCACTTTCTGACATAGCCTGAGTAGAGCCTCGCAGCTGGCTCATCTCCCCCTGCCTATCAGAGTCACAGCCCCTGTGATGAATCAGGGCAGGGGCTCCGGCTCTTCCCTCACCCTGGGGTAAGGTGGCCTCCTCTGCTTGTGCCTCAGGTCTCCTCCGTGCTTGTGGAGATGAGCCTTTAATCACATAACTAGCAAGAAATCCTGGCAGAGTCTGATCCCAAGCAGCCGGTCCTCTCCTCTTCCCAGTTGCTCTCTGTGAACATTTCTGTGGTACTACTCATATTACTGGGAAAATTATCAGCCAGGCTCAGGTTAACAGAGCTGTTTGGAGACTTACACTGGTGCCAGGCTGTTCTCAGTTGTGCCCTGCGTCAGGACAAGGAGTGACAGGCACAAGCTGGGACGCAAGGAGTTTCATTAACACGACCTCTTACGGAGTGAGTCACAAAGCCCTGGAACAGCCCTTCTCTGGAGGTACTCCGGTTCCACCTGAGTGCAGGTGTGTGCAGGGTGCTCCAGGCAGCCCTGCTTTGGCAGTGGGCTGGACTGGTGATCTGTTGAGGTCCCTTCCAACTCTTGACAAGTCAGTGGTGGAGCAACGCTGAGTTGCCCGGGGAAACACAGCAGAATAGCATCACTGAGTGTTTGTCACCACGTCCCTCCGTAACCTCCCTGACAATTTTCTGAGGTTACCTATGTGAACCCGAGAGGCATTTTTGTTCCTTAGGACCATAATTACTTCATTTTTTGTTGAAACAGAAACCCAGAGCATCTCTGCAGAGAGGCAAAGTTGCAGAGGTTGCTCAAGGGGCTTTTTCCTCTCTTCATGCAGTTCATTCTTCCTGTTCCTCTGGTCCAGACGTCTGTTTGGCAAGAATGTGTTTGTCTAAGAGACTCAAGTTCCTCACATTTTTCCAAAAGATGCAAGTTCTACACAGCAGCCTCAGACCTGAAAGCATTCCGGACACTTTCAAGGGAGCAAACCCTGCTGTAGCAGTCGTTTCAGTGGTGAGAGAGGGAAATCTGGAGGCAGTGAGGGGAAGGGCTTTTTGACTGGTGGTGCTTTGTGATCACTCAAAATATATGAACTCCTTGGCCCATGTTCTGGCCCCATCTCAGGTCCACTGCATAGGAGTCCCATAACATTATGATCTGGGGAGAGGAGTAGGCAGTGTGAAGGAAATTAGCAATCTTATTGTTAATTAACAGGCGTAAATGCCACTCTTCTGTCCACGCCTGGAGGCTATGGTTCTAGTATTCTGCCTATGCCTGGGAGCTCTCCTGGAACAGGCATCCTCCAGCAAGCTTGATTTACTTCTTACACGTGGCATTTGCAGCAAGTTTGGTAACTAAATGGTCAGGAATGGCCACAAATAAATCCTTAAACCACGAATCAGCTCCTTCTGCCGCCTGAAGAAACCGATTAGTCATCATTAATACTTTGCAGCAATGATGCTCCCAAAGGGCTAAGTAGAAGTACTCAAGCCTAATAAAACCTGCCCTAGTCTATTGTTTATGGCACGGTCTGCCCACATGGCCTGTGAGAAGCAGGTTCTGCTCTTCTGCAGGTGCTGCCTCTCAAGCAGGGCCCCTGTTTGGCGGTGGCAAGTGCTGGTGCCCACATTCATACTTGGTGCCAACAGTGAACTAAATATTAGCTTAGAATAACTGAATGGTTCTTAGGATGCAATAACCGGGCAAATGTTGACTGAGTAACTGTCCCAAACACCCTGGAGCAGGCTGTCCAGAGAGGCTGTGGAGGCTTCTTCCCCGGAGATACTCCAGTTCCACCTGGATGCAGTTCTGTGCAGGGTGCTTCAACTGCAGCAGGATACGGTCCAATGCTTTCACTCATAAAGCTTTGTGTTCATCTCCCAAGGTCTCCTACCTTGTTTTGCATTGTTTTTGACTTAATAATCTCTCTAGTGCTTGGTCAGATTGCAAGAGCTTTAAGAACAGAGAAGCAGCATACCCCTACTGCAGGCAAATGTTTGCTGTGTGCTTGTGGCAAGGAGCGCTGATAGGAGCAGTCTGACAAACCCAAGGTGATCACAGTGCCCGGGAGCCCAGCTCCTGGTTTCAGGTGGGACGGTGTTCTTTCCAGTTGTTAATCGCAGGTGACCGGTACCCTTGATTTTGGATGGTGCTGGAGTGCTCTCCTTCATCGCTGTTTTGTCTCCTCTGAGTTTCGCAGTGCTTTCCAGCCCTGGCACTAGGCACACTCATGAAATCGGTAGAACACGGAAAGCTACGTGAAGGAGCACTCTTGCTGTGTGAAGGCATGAAGCAGCTCTGTGAGGCACTAAAAGGCAGCTGAATGTGCTTTTCTGCGGTGGTTTAGGGGAGAGGCATGATCAATAAAATCTTCTAAATATCAGAAAACACAAATGCAGGGTTATTTTTGGGCTCTCACTGCTCTCTTACTCTATAGCAATTATTCACAATGCTTCAACTTGAGGCGTAAAACCACAATGCTGTATTGCACTGAATGCCCTTGAACTAACCTGGCCAGCACCTCGCTTCTCGTGTCCTCAAAATACGGACTCTTTTGTTGTTTTCTTCAGATCACCACAGGAATGACCCTGATGCCTTATTCCCAGCAATGCTCCGACCACAGCCCCGAAGATACCCACTTGCAGCAAAGCACCGCCAGGAAGAGCTGGTCCCAATGGCATGCTTGGATGGACGGGCAGGCCCATCTGATCTGTCAGGTCAAAGAAGAAATGCCGTCATCCCACGTCGTTTCACGAGAGCAGACAACCTAGCTCTAATGCCAAAGTCTCGACTCGCTGTGAGAGGAGTAGAGGAGTATGAGTCAGAAGAAGAGATGGAAAGGATGGCACCAGCCAGGCCATTAGACATATGAGCAGCGGAGGAGAGCGAGTTTGCCTCTCTAGGTCCCTTTGTGCACTGTTCCGGAGAAAATAAGAACTCTCTTACAGGAGCCAAATCACAATTTCCCTTCTGGGACCAGTGTGCTTGTTCTCATATCACTTTTAAGTGCTATACCAAGGTACTTAGTGTCTCAGGCAAGACTCAAATTCCTACATGCTTATATCAAGAAGCTCTCTTTCCAACAAAGCACTGTAGGACTATGAGGAAGATGATGTCTGTAAAGAGTTGGACGTGGATTTAAACAACAGTAGCTGGGCGTGTGGTGCTATGGGTAGAAGGTGATACTGTCTTTGTCTCTTCTGTATTAGGGCTTGTGTCCAGAAGAAAGAAACATTGAAGGGCATGCTTATATATATACATAAGCTTATATAGAAACTTATACATATATTTATATATATATACATATAAGCTTATATATATGTTTAATAAGTTTATATATAAGCTTATATATACATATATATACACATATAAGCTTAAATATACATATAGGCTTATATATATATACATATAAGCTTATATATAGATATAAGCATGCCCTTCAATATTATATATATACACACACAGATTGGTAGCTTCAACTTGTGTAGAACTTTCGCCCTGGGAGAGGTTGAGCCACTCCAGGAAAGGTTTAAAGCATAGAAAGGCATTTCTGGGCGCCTGTCGCTGAAGACAGGAGTGCTTAAATCAGGAGTTTCCGTGGAGTCTTTTAGCACTTGGGAATCTTCTGGCATCTCAGGTTTTGGTTCTGCAGAAGTGCCTAGGTCAGGTGCTGTGGTGGCCCGTAACACCTGCTACTTCTCCCAGTTTCACTAGGTAGCCACTTGTCACTCCCCTACAGCTGGTTTAGGGAAATAAAGGAGGGGTCCTGGCACAGAGAAACCCAGAGAATGCTCAGGCAGGATTCTCTCAAGGTGCAGTTTAGTTGCAAACCTGGGACAGCAAGAATGTTCACAACAGTCTCAACATTCCGTGAGAGGGAGGCTTTGTCGTAGAGTATCTGACCTCCATTCCCACCCTGCCAGAGAGTACCCAGATCGGTGGGACACTCCCCTTTGAAACTGGACCAGTGCTGCAGGTAGGGAGCAAGAAACTGGGATAAAAGGTGAAGGGAAGCCAGCTCTGTAGCCTGACGGCTAATAGCTCCCTTCCAACCAGCTCTGTGAGCCTGTGTGCCGGTCTCAGCGGTGGATCTTCCTAGCAGTAGGAGTAAGAGTCATTGTGGCTAAAGCCTAAAATGCAGACACGTAATTCCTCAGCACAATGGCGGTCTTCTCTGCAAAATGGGAGCCACTCTGCCGCTGTTACCTCTGTCTTGAGGCTGCAGGTGACCTGATTTTATCCAAAGCGATGACTTTCCAGCCTCATCATTACTGTGATACTGTGACTTGAACCCAGAGGCCCATAAACACATCCTTACCTCTGCACTGAACACGAGCCTGCAGCTGAGAGATGTGCTGAGCTGGCGCACACTTTCTTCAAGTTTCCCTCTCCTTCCCACACTCAGAGCTTGCTTGGCTGCCCGACCCAAGGTCTGTACGTGGTACTGTAAGAAGTAGAGATAGCAGGGTCCTCTTGATGTCTATGTTTTGATAGTATTTTTAAGCACTTGTTCAAAGAAGCCTTTGAAGTGTAAGACACGACTTCACAGCTCTTACAACTCATATCTGAGTCAGAAGAGCTAGCTCTAATTCATTTTAGAAGTGCCACCAGAGGGAAGAAAAAGCCCTTGGCCCCTTATCCTTTCAGCTTTTCTGTTTAGCAGGTCACAAAGCGTGGTGTTTACTGAAACTCCGTGAAGCTTACCCCCTGTTGCATTTGTTCCTTGTGCCAGAGAGGCCATGCAGCTTCCTCTGGTGAAAGCCGCAGCACATCATTAAAGCCAGGTAGGATTTGTCTGTTGTACTGACGCTGGGTGAACACTGCAATACAGTCCTCTGCCTGAAAATCAACAAAGCAGCCCAGTTCCACCAGAGGAGCAACGGCTCCCTGTGGTTCTTAAACCAAAGCCCTGTGCCGGGTCTCTGTCTTAGAGTGAGTGCTCCTGACACCTCACAAATCTCAATGAAGGCATTGCTCTAAGGAAGAGTTCTTACACAAAATCAGGTCTTAAATGGCTGCTGATCAGGAGCAGTTGCCAAGTTGCCACATGAAGTGTGATGGAAGCTACAAGCAGTGCCCATGTGATATGATTCCTAGGCCGCAGTGAAGAGGGATGACATCCCACATGAAGAGGGATGACAGCAGGTATGGGACCTGCTGAGTTGGGAAGTGATGGGATCTCCAAAACCAGTGGGTGAGTTATGTTAACTGGAGGTCATCCTTGTGGACAGCTATGAGGAGAAAGTGGAAATCTGAGAGAAGAGTGAAGAAGGGATGGTGTCTCCTCTTCAAAGGGACACTCAGGAGAGAGATTAAACAGAAGGATTACTGTAAGCTGCAAATTCAGCATCTCTTCTTTAGGAAGATTGAATCTATGGGTTATCCAGAGGAACTGGACCGATACAAGCTGTATGAGACAAGGAAGGTTAATGGGACTAGACACACACCACAGAAAAGAGGAGCCTGTGTCTTTTTAAGCCTGTTTAAGGCTTGCTTAAAAATATCCCCACGTCCTTTAAACTTTATAAAATTGGTGGAGCGTTAACTATTCACCCACTGTGAGTCGGGAGCAGAGCAGTCAATTTCTAATGGCCATATAAATTAGAACTAGGGAAAAATAACGATTTCTAAAATGCAGATACAACCAGTGCTTCTCCAGAATGAAATCTCCCCTTCTCAGTTCATTCCTGGCAAAAGCAGCACTCCAGGACTTTAGTGAATGCAAAGTCATAGAGCATCTACAGGTTGGTAGAGCTCTCCCAGCTTTAGCAGGGAGACCCCAGATGTGTAAAGTCTGTTGTCGGTTTTCTTTCCTAGCAAGTAGAAAATAGGACTGGGAGAAAATTCCCTTCTTCTAATTCTATTAGTTGCTGCTAATGGTTATGCTGGTCACCAGCCAAGGAGGGACCCTGCCGGTGCCTGTAAACCATAGTTTGCAATCCGTGAAGTGGCACGGTTTGCTTGTTCCCGTGGATGTTTCGTACTCAAGGACCAAAGAGCTGGCCCTAGAGAAGCCCAAAGCTTACACTTTAAACAGCAACAACCACAACAGCGTTCCCCTGCAAGGGGCTCCCTGTGCCTGTAGGCTCTCACGCCCAGTCCATAAAGAACACTGAAGTGGTTTAGGGTGTGAATTTAAACAGAGTGCTGGTGGATGTAAGACCCCGTGAGGGTGGGCACTGGTAAACTCTGGGTCACATCCAGGACAGCTGTGCTGATCGTTTGCAAAGACAGGTTAATTCAAGATCTCTTTTCGTCTTTTTAGACTGATGAAATGCTATTCGCTTGGGAATTCAGACAGTGCTCTGGTTTAGGGTGAACGGACGCAAGAGACTCATGCTGAGAAGGGGAACAATGGTCATTCAAAATCCACGGAAGGAATAGGAACTCAGGGAATTAAGGTTATTTCCTTGGAATAAGCAGATGCAATGAACAGCCTGTAGCTTCAGCAATAGAGAAACAGAAACTGAGAGATACTCTGCAATGAGAAAAACAAGGCAATACTAAGAACACTTGCAGTGAGGAAGTATTTTAACAGGAAAAGCAAAAATAGTCAATGGTCCAGAAAGGAAGGAGAGACTTCTCAAGGTCTGTGGTACTTTGTGAGCAACCAGCCATGATTTTGTATCTATTGGAGGCGGTGGGTGACTGATGGATCCTCTTCTTGCTGTAGCTGCTTCAACTAACATCCCAGGCAAGTGGAGAAGTGTGGTAAAAGGAGAGTCTCCCTCAGACTGCTTACCATCATGGACACAGAGTGAGGGTAGTGCTAACCAACAGGATGCGTTAGACACTAGCTCAGGGAAAGCCCAAGCTGTGACTTCCAGTTCCTTTTCCAGGGGGAAGAGTGTCCACTGGGAATGTCTGCAACTGTGTGGTCAGGGTTGCTGCCGCTGTCTGTAAGTCCCCTGGAGGACCAACGTGCTGGCTATGTGGTAACACCAGCAGGTGGGGCAGACGCTATGAAGGACTTAAAAGCAGTTTGTGGGTCACACTAGGGGAGGATATCAGTGAAGGAACGCACAGTCACAGAATCAAAGGAGTTGGAAGGCACCTCCTGTCCATAATCTAGTCCAACCTCCCTTCCAAAAGCAGGATCAGATAGGGCAGGTCACTTGCCAGGGAGGAAGACTCCACAAGCTCTCTGTGCAGCCTGTTTCAGTGCTCAGCCTCACCGTAAAGCTTGTCCTGATGCTGAGATGGAGTCTGCTGTTTAACTTGCCCCTCATCATGAGGCACCACTCAGAAGAGACTGTCTCTCAGTCTGTCCTCACAGGGGAGGTGTTTGTATCCCATCATCATCCTTGTAGCTCTTCGTCAAACTCTTTCCAGCAGTTCGCGGTCTCTCTCGAGGTGGGGACCTCAAAGCTGGGCACAGTGCTCCAAGTGTGGTTGCACCAGGTCAGAGTAGGGCGAGAGGAGAACCTAGACACACTGATCTTGTTGCATCCCAGGGTACCATTGGCCTTCTTGGCTACAAGTGCACATGCTGTCTCCTGGGTAAGTCACTGTGCTCCGGGACTCCAGTGTCTGTTTTCATGGTGCTGCTTTCCAGCAGGACAGCCCCTGATCTGTACTGGTGCGTAAGGGTGTTCCCCCCCACGTGCAGGACTCTACATTTATCCTTGTTGAACTTCATCGGGTTCCCCTTTGCCCAGCTGCCCAGTCTGCCCAGATGGCACTGGTGAGCCTTCTGGTGAAAGAGCAGATCCTCTGCAGTTTGTATCGTCAGCAGACCTGCTGAGGGTGCACTCCATATCCTCATTAAGGTTGTTAATGAAGATGTGGGATAGAACTGGGCTGAGAACTGACTCCTGAGAAACAACGCTTGCTACAGGCCTCCAGCTGGACTGTGTGCCACTGGTCACAACCCTCTGTGTTCAGTTCTGGGCCCCTCAGTTCAGGAAGGATGTCGAGGGGCTGGAACGAGTCCAGAGAAGGGCAGCTAGAATGGTCAAGGGGCTGGAAGGTCAGCCCTACGAGGAGAGGCTGATGGAGCTGGGTCTGTTCAGCCTGGAGAAGAGGAGGCTCAGGGGTGACCTTATCGCTGTCTCTAACTGCCTAAAAGGGGGTTGGAGTCAGGCAGGTGTCGGTCTTTTCTCCCTGGACACTGGCGACAGGACAAGGGGTCACAGTCTTCAGCTCCATCAGGGGAGGTTTAGACTTGACATTAGGAGAANTGGATGATCTTTAAGGTCTTTTCCAGCCTCATCATTACTGTGAGACTGTGGTACTGTGATGCTGTGATACTGCATAGCCAGTTCTCAATCCACCTCAGAGTCCAGTCATCTAACCCAGTGTTCCTCAGTTTACCTATGAGGATGTTACTGGAGACAGTGTCAAAAGCCTTGCTGAAGTCAAGGCACACAACATTCACTGCTCTCCCTTCATCTACCCATCTGGTCACACGGTTGTAGAAGCTATCAGATTAGTCAAACATGATTTCCCTTTAGCAAATCCATGCTGGCTGCTCCTAACCACCTTCCTTTCTGTCCTGTGTTTAGAGATGGGCTCCGGAATGAGCTACTTTTCCAGGGGTGGAGGGTGAGGCTGACTGGTCTGTACGCTGGGTCTTCCTTCTTGTCCTTTTGGAAGACTGGAGTGACGTTGGCTCTCTTGTAGTCCCCAGACAGCTCTTCCTTTGGCCGTGATCTTTCAAAATGGCTTAAGAGTGGCGCAGACATCAGGCAGCTCTGCCAGCACAAACAGGTGTATCCCATCATGCCCCATGGATCTGTTCAGTTTACCCAAGAAAGGTCTTTAGCCCAATCCTTACTGACCAGTGGAGAGTCCTCTTTCTCCAAGCTTTCTCCAGGATCTGACATTCCCGAGGGCTGGTCTCAGCAGTGAAGACTGGAGCAAGGAAGGCGCTCAGTCATTCTGCCATCTCTGCTCTCTCTGTTACCAGGGCTCCTTTTGCATTCAGCAGTGGGGACACTTCCCCCCATTCTGTCTTTTACCACTTTGTACGTGAAGAAGCCCTTCATTTTCTCTTTCACTTCCAAGAGGAGCTTGGCCTTCCTTCTTACGTCTCTCCATAACCTGACAATGTTTCTATCATCCTCCCAAGTGACTGAGATCACAGGGTCCAAGGTGTCTCACTGTCAGTGGGATCTGCTGAAGGGGTATGATATTGCAACCAGCTACCTGTGTCTGTCACAGCTCCTCAAATGACCTGGTGCAACAAGTCCTCTCACCATGTGCACCTTACACACTTATTTACCTTCACTTCAGTAGAAGCCTCTAGACACCTGTTGCAAGGCACTGTCTGCACCGTCTGCACCTGACCTGGTCAGGTCTGTCTGAGTGGATGCATCAGACCTCCCAGGTGCTGCCTCCGTCACAGCACGGGTCTGAGTTCCAAGGCGAGTGCCCACCATTTCAGCAGGACCCTGGTGCCCCACTGCACTGAAGAGGCTGCTGGCAGCTCCCTGAGCTGTGTGTGCTCACATGCTGCCCTCGGAAGGCTCGTTCTGCACTGACTGGGTGCTTCTGGTTTTCTTGTGTTTAAATGTTCCCCTGTTGCCCAGCAATGCCCTCAGCCTCGTCAGCCTCAGCCTCCTTCACAAGAAGGAGGAATAATCCACTGCGTAGCATGGCTCAGAACTGAAGTCAGCCCACTGAAGCCAGAAAGGAGAAGACATAGTGGGTAGAAAAGAGCACATGGCCCAGCAGAAATCCTGGATGGACTGACCTATTGCTGCAGATGTGGGCTGAGAAACGTCCAACGCCAGAAGCGCCTTCAGATGTGTTTGGAGCCACTAAAGGAGGTTATACGGGGTGGAGAGCTGCAGCCGAGGGCTTCAGGCTGAGGGGCTGCTAATGAAGAAATAAATCTGACCGTGTTCATTCCGTGTCGAAGGACAGCTTAATCCATAGCTGTGAGCAAGGTAGTCAGAGAGAGAGGATCAGTGATACCTGCAAGGCAAATCATCGACCAGCTGCCAAGGAAAAACGTAATCATTTTGACTAACAGAAGAGGGAAATAATCGTGTGGTTGTTTTATTTGCTAGCATGTGGGTTTTGAGAGCAGACACTGTCACGGCTTTTCCTGTAGCCGTTAGACCCTGACAACACACATTCTATTGTCAGATATGAATGGAATGCACTGTTCAGAAGCCAGGGGGAGACTCTGAAAAATATAACGACTATTTCCAAGCTTCCGCTCTTCATGTGTGCTTTCTCTAATTTTCTATCTGTGCCCATCGATAAAGCAAACGCTGAGAGTGGAAAACAGATTACCTTATCTTTATATTTTGTTTGCTTTTGAGGCTGGACTATTAGGTTCATTGTTTTGCCCAACTCACTGTACTTAAGGACCTTAGAAGAATAGGTGTAAGGTGGCGTGAGTAATACTCTGACCCTGTTAAAAGGACTGGGAAGCTGTTGAGTTAGTTGCCTAAGTTATTCCCTTTTGAGGAGCTGTCTCAATGTTAATCAGGAATAAAGCTAGTTCTTCTTTCCTGAGTGGCTCTCACCGGTGTGAAGTGGCAGGAGTTAACCTAAGTTTGTGTGGAAAAAAGGGGAGTTTCTGCTGCCTTGCATAAGAAATGAAACATGGACTGAAAAAATCCAGCTCTTATTGTCAGTTCTCTCTCTGTCAGAGCAGCTGATAGCGAGCAGCTGGCCAGGAGCAGACTGACAGTCAGGGCTGAGCAGCTTTCTGTTGTCCTTGGGGGAGCGAGCACGAAAAAAAGCATCTGCCAAGAAGAATAGTCCACAGTGAGCTGGGGGCACAGGCATCAGTCATCTGCAACATCACTTCTACACATGCAAACAGAGGTTTAGACATCTGCTCAGTGCTTTTGCATCAGTGACTTATTTGGCTAAATATTAAGTTGTTATAAAAGAAGCTTGAAGTTAAACTACTTTTTGTGCTGCTGGCATGTATATCAGGCACTAAGTCAGACTCATTAGTTGGTACTGAGCCTAACACCATTGGCTCCTTGCTCTACTGTATTACTGGTGGTGTTAAGGGGTGAAAACAGTAAGTCATGCATAAATGTCAGAGTAAAGGGCTCAAATTTTAAGCTATCTTTGAATAAAACCTGTATATATTCATGACTTCATTCAAGGGCAGACTGCCCATCAGAGGCGTTTGAGCTGAAGGGGTGATCCATGGTGACCTGTGAGAAAACCTCTACAATCGAAAGCCAGCTGCCTAAATATATTCAATATATTCCATATTACTGTTGATTAATATTGATAATCCTTGCAGTATTATCAACGTGCACAGGGTATTCCCCTCGCTGTGTCAACACAAGGCACAGACCGCTGAGAAGCAGGACACCTCAAGAATGACACCAGTGCTCAAACCCCACGGGAAAGGTGGAGAGACTTGCACCGAGCGAATGAGCCGTGTGTGCTCATAGTGACAGGAGCCAAACGTGAGAGCATGGTCTCTTGACCCTAAGTCTACCCTTACTCCCCTTAGGCTTTCAGGTGCCTGAACCTTAGAGAAAAGAACAAAAGAACAGGATGAGACTGTTCATTCAGCTCCAACCACAACAAGAGAAGAAGCTACACAGAATTGCCATTGTTTTGTGCTCTGCTTCAAGCCAAGCGGCAGGACCTGTTGCTTGCAAACACAGAGACCTAAAAGGTACCAAACAATTCTGCTATATTTAAAATATGCATATATAAAATGAATGCAGTGTAAAAACGCATAGTTCTTATTTAATATTTTCCCCTTGTACATTCATGGTTGCTCCTCTCAGAAACCTGCGTGCTCTGCATGTTTTGCATTGCTCCAAAGCCTTGGTGACACTGAAGGGGGCTTGTAAGAAGCCAACAGCCTATGGCAAATACAACCTTTTCCTTGGAACCTGGACCAGAAGCTGCTAACATTCCCTGCTTCTCCATTTTGATCCAGTTAAGAAGGGAAGCAGTGGGTGTTTAGCAAAGTTATTAGACCCAGGATAGATCTCTGAGGGTTAAAAGCATCCAATTGCACTTGGGTAATAAATGGTGAGTCGTGACCTTGCAACGATCTGATGAACACATCAGCCTCCACTGACTCGGGGTGGGGGGTGCCCACCCCACGGTTAGACATCTTCACAAGTGAGCATCTAAACACAGCCTACTGAGTCTGAAATGGAATTCCACTGCCCTAGTCCTACAAGCATCTTTTCAAGGCACTCTGACTCATTCAGCTCTCAGATTAATCTTCATTTCCTACTCAATAAGCTGTTTCTGCAGGTACACCTCACAAGATAACACACAGATATGTTAAGGGTGTCTTACTGGGTGAAGCTCCTATGCTGTGTTTATTTCTAAAGGACTCTGCCAGCATATTTGGCCCAATCTGCCGGCATGGGTGCAGCAATAGAAAATTGCAAGGCTCACGTTACTGTTGGCTCAAGAGGACCCTCTGGCTTCAGCTCCTCTTCACGATAAATATTGCCAGATCTTTCCCTGTAATTTTCCTGAGTCTGCAAATACAGACTCAAACGCAAGTCATGGCTGCTGACAAATTTCTTAAGAGACTCAGCAATTTGGGGGAGCTATTTCAGGAGCTTTTTGTCTCTTTTCTAATGCAAAGATGCCTGCTGCTGGTTTCCTGAGGGCTGCGGAGCAGCTGTAACAGCAGGTTCCAGGGCCAGATTTACAGATCCCAGGTAATGAAAAGAAAAATAGCAGCAGTGACAAAGCTAGGAACATCATTACTAACACGTCTGCATAGTTTAGGTTGAGTTGCAGAGCTCTGAGGTGGTGGTGGTGTTATTGTTGTTGTTGTTTTGTGGGGTTTTCTTCCCAGGCTTCCAGTCTGTGGAGTTTCCCTGTACCAGGCTCTATGGAGAAACGTAAAGCTGGGTGAGAGCATCAGTTGTTCCCTATCTGCTGGGAAAGGCGTGTTCCACCGAGGAGAAGAGCCGCAGTGACCTCTGTTGATGGAATTCAGCAATGTATTCAGACAGCCCCGAGCGGAGGGTGACCCGCTCAGCTCCCCTCCTAGGACCAAACAGCACCAGAAGCAAACTGTGCTAAAAGCGAAAGGCGCTCCGGTTGCGCTCGAGCAAGGCTGTTTCCAAACACCAGCCCAGGTCAGAATCCCTACCAGGGTAGCTGACTTTCAGAAACTATTTTTAAACAGTTTGTTCTTTGTCTTCAGTGCAGAATTGAAAACTACTGGTGTGAAGAGACAGGGAGACACCCCTGTCTGAGGCGCTGCCCTGCATCGCAGGAGTCTCTGTCACCAAAAGAAAGCACCGTACCTCTATGCATTACGAGACCTGGATGTAGTGACCACTAGCCTCTGCAGCCTGACACATGGTTTTCTTGAAGTTGGGAGGTAAAGAAGCTTTCCAGCTGGCCAGCTGCCTGTGTGAGACAGAAGTCTCTAGGAACTGTCATGCCTTTGTGACCAAGAATTTGGAACAAGTCTTTAGGGGCCAGTTCTGATCCAGGAAAATAATTAAACATGTAAATACCCGCAGGGATCTGGACCTTAATGCTTAACTTCCAGGTTGGAGGCAGCCTTCAGTAAAGCCAAACATTTGAGGATTGATGGAAATTGTTGATATCTATAGGAAAACCTGGCTAAGAGCTAAGGAGCTTGTGGGTTTGGTGGCACTACAACCTTGATTTTCAGAGCTGTTCTTTGCTAGGGAGTGTTCAGTATTAAACAGAGGCAAAAACGAGTGGCAGGGCTCTGTACAGATGAAGTTTCCAGTGTGTCCAATAAACTATCGTTACCCACACCGTTCGGCCGTATGCAATGTACGGTGTCTTGGTGCAAGTCCAGAGGAGGGCCCCAAGGGTGACCAGAGGATAGAGCATCTCTCCTGTGAAGACAGCCTGAGGAAACTGGGACTGCTCATCCTGAAGAAGCTCCAGGGTGGGGTCTTATTGCAGCCTTCCAGTACCTGAAGGAGGCCTGTAGGAAAGCTGGAGACAGGCTTTTCACAAGGGAATCCAGTGATAGGACAAGGGGGGGTGGTTTCAAGCTAAAAGAGGGGAGATTTACGTTGGATTTTAGGAAGAAATTTCTCACTATGGGGGTGGTGAGGCACTGGAACCGGTGGCCCAGAGAAGTGTGGGTGCCCCATCCCTGGAAGTGTTCAAAGCCAGGTCGGATAGGGCCCTGGGCAACCTGTTCTAGAAAGAGATGTGATGTCCCTGCTGGTGCAGGGGACTTGCTACTAGGTAATCTCTAAGGTCCCTGCCGACCTAAACCATTCTGTGAGTCTATGATCTTCCTTCTGTGTCCCGTGTTGTGGCAGACCTGACCACGATCACAAAGCTGGAAGTCTTCCCAGTTCAGGTATTTTAATTTGTTGATGTCTCCACCGGAGCCTGAGAGGCTTTCAGCATCCTTTCAGAACCACTGCTCTCCCTCTGATCCTAAAACACCCTTCTTACAGGAGAAAAAATGGATAATCATAGTGGCATTTTACTGGTGTCCCCGAGTGCCCTCATCCGGGCTTGTTTCATATAAAATACGAAAGGCTGTACATAAAGCAATACCTTATTTTTATGTAGGTAAATCAGAAAGTGAAGTACCAGACCAGTGCGCTGTGGCAGCATCACCCAGACAGTAGAGGAGCACGTGCTCTGCCAGCCTGAGAACATCAAGACAGATGAAACATCAACAACAACATCTATTCCAGTCGGCATGCGTGGAAGGTGCTGTAAATGTGATGGCACCTTATAAAATTTCCACAGTCCAGCCAAATGGTAGAGCTACTTATTTGAGACCTTGGTGCTATCAGACATGAAGGAAGCATTGATGTATTTTCCATCTATAATTAATGATCTTGGCCAAGATCTTCATTGGCTTCTGGGAAATGATGCCTGGTTTATTTTCACTCGGCATGACTCTGATAAATGATTGTGAGAGTGGTTAGGTGGGAAACACAGCTGGGTGGCAGGTTTTTTTAACTCAATGTATTTAGCTTTCTGCAGAGATGACTACAAGTCACAGGACTCCAGTTACCCACTTGTGATATCCTAATTCCTGGGAGAGTTTATACAGTCTGTGAATCCATCCTGCGTTAGAACAGCACATGGATCCATTCTCTAGAAAGAGTATTTCCTGGTGAGTGTACCTTGTGATAGGACAACCTCTTTCCTTTGGGCTATTTGACACAATTCAGAAATGGATGATTTTTATACTGTATTTGGCTGGAACTTCCACACAGAATGCTGAGATCCCCCGCGCTCTGGTGTCTGTGTAAAACCGAGACCCAGTTCCACTAGTGCTAGCTATTCGACCTGAGGTGTGATGTGAGTTGTGACTCCAGAGTAATTCAAATGCCTCACAGCCATTTTTCTGCTTCACATTGTTATTATTACCCCTCATTCAGCCTTGAAGGTGCAGGAGTTTTCCAGTTGGATCCCTGCGGACAGGTTCCCGAATGGTTATGTGTGTGCCATCTTCCAAGGTCAGCTCTTTTGACTCACCTTATAGAAGAGAAAGGCAAGAGTCAGCAGTCCTCTTTTTTTATATCTGGTGAAGGCTCTTTTTTCATACAATTATAACTGTTTCACAGGAATTTGCTCAAAGTTAAAGAATATCTTTGGATGGAGATTAAAAATGGAAAATTACATCTTCAGAGATGTACTTTTCTTTAAATTACTAGTATGTGAAAACTGTTTTGGAACTTTAATTGCTGCTACAGGCTTACTACAAAATAAACTTGGCAATAAATCCTGGCTGATCCTTATCTATAACCAAAACATCTCCACACTGGCAAGAGATAATACAGAGCAGATTCATATTTGGATTGGGATTTGGCTTTTTCTTGTGCAACTGAGTTCAGTAAGACAGGATTTTCTCTTTCAAAGAGCCCCAAACTTCTCTTCAGTGCATGTGGAGGTTATCTGGATCCCGCAGTAATTGCTGGTTGGGTCAACCGCTTGATTTTTTATAGTGGGGAGACTTACATTCTTTCTGGTTTTGGCCTCACACAGGAGCATTCGGGCATGATTTCTCAGGATAGACCGGACGGTCCAAACCCAGAGTTTGAGTGACCTCCTGTGTTAGAAGCCAACTTGTTTTCAGTGCCAGCTCTGAACCACAACAATTATGCCTGCTTCCAGAACCCCTCATCTGAACCTGCCATCCCTCTGACCGTTGTGATGTGGGCAATTTACAGCTCTCTGCTAGTCCTGGTTTAGCAGGCTGCAGGTGGGCAACCTGAGCTTGGTCCCAGGAGAAATGGTTTCATTAAAGCTCAAAGAGGAAGAACTGATCAACTGCCAGGCTGATAGGTAAAATCCTTTCTCATTATAGAATCAACCACTGGCAGAGTGATCCGGTTTTGGAACGGGCTACTCTTGGAGGTGGTTGGGTCACCGTCCCTGGAGGTGTTCAAGGTTGGTCTGGATGAAGTGCTGAGTGGCATGAGCTAGATGGCAGATGTTAGGGTTACTGGGTTGGTTTTAGGTTGGACTGGATTATCTTTAGGGTCTTTTCCAGCCTCATCAGTACTGTGAGACTGTAATCATGGAAAGGCTGAGAAAGGACCCCTGGAGGTCACCTAGTGCAACCCCTCATCCCTGCCTCCTTTCCTCTTTTGTGAGCAGTTTGTTGGAGAAGACCTGGACCATGCACACAGCTAGAAGCCTCAGGGCAATGGCCAAGACACATGTTCCATCCCAGCACTCTAAGAAAAAAAAAGGTCCTTGCAGTGATTCATGAGGAAGGAGGCAACTGACTCTGTTTGGCCTGTGATTTGAAAAGCAATGGCAGGACAAATGAGGGGTTGGAATTGACCATCGCTAACTTAAGATATGTGCACCAGCCTTTCCATCCAGGACTTCTTTCATGCTCAGCTTTAACAAGCAGTGGCTACAGGCAAAGGCTGATCAACTGGGAAGCAACAAGCTCGCCTTTATTGAAGTGCCTGCTTCTTCCCAGGTTCCCTAAAGAGAGACAAAGGTGTCAAGCTGGCACAATGACGCTAGTCCTAAAGGAAAATTATGGCTACTTCTTGTTAAGGATTTGAATGGGACTTTGTTAATTTCTGTCCTTCTGTAACAGCATCTGTACACTTGCTATGTGGACATAAAGGGTACAGCTGTCTGAATCTGTGAGCCGTTTTCAGACGCGTGGTGATCCGTGTTGCTGTGGTCCTGTTCCCAGATCTCACATTAACACTACAAAAAGCAATTCTGAGCACCAGAAAGCTGCATCAGCGTCTCTATAATGAGCCCTGTGCCCGTGTTTATCCAAAAGCTCAGCTCTTTTGCCATAAGGATGTATTTGCCAAGACTCTATCATCCTGAGCCAGTCTGGGAATCCCTCTCACAGGGCTGGGACTGTATGTAGGATCGAGAAATTATTAGTCCTTCGCTGCTGGACTTCCTGCAGCTTCAAGTTTTAAGGCATTTGCTTTCTGCAATAGAAAACACAGGTCAGACTCATTCCTCTTTTGTCTCTGAGGTTTTGTAGATAACTAGCTGTTCTGGTTTATTTCAAACGCTGTGGGATGGGGTTTGCTACCATTACAGGACTGGCACCAAAGTGCTGGTTTAGCTGAGATGAGAAACAAACTGCTTATGTGAGAAACTTACTTCACCACAGGACAAGCACAGGGTAGATATGAAGTCCCCGCTCCTCTCCTCAGAACTGGCATCATTGCTTCTCTGGCTTCTTCCAAGATACCTGTGAATGGAGAAGGGGCTTTACTTCTCTCAGTGTACCAAGAAACAGCAAGCCCTTTTGCCACTTCAGTCAGACATCTGGCTAATCCCATTTTCTGGCAGAACATGCCTTCCTCAGGAGGGATCGAGAGTGTCATGCAGGAGGAGTTAAAAAAAAGCCAGCAGTTAATAGCTGTGAACATGATTGCTCCACCTTTTCTTTCCATGATGCAATGTTCCAAGAAAGAGTGTTGCTCAAGAAAGCGATCAGACGCAGGTTCACACACAAGGAAATGACTGCAATTACCTTGGAAAAGTCATGCCATCCTGACACGAAGATTTGTTTGTTGTAGGCATGGAAGGCACTTCACCGCTCCTCTATGCTTATTAAAACGGTTTTCCTGAGGGTTTTTGTGTGTGCTTGATGTTTTTTGCCCTTTTCCTCTGATTCTGACCCCCACATGGGACCCTGAGATCAAGTCCTGTTGCTTTTTTTTTGGTAAGTGCTTGGGATTAGGCTGAAAACTGTGATATTTACGTCCCTACGCCTAGATGAAGTGATTTAAAAACACAGGAGGAGGTCACACGAAGTCAAGTCACACACACGTGAGTGTGCATGTCTGTGTGCAAATGTCTGCGAGAGGGCAAGAGGGAAAGAAGCTGGCTGTTACACCACGCAGGGGCAGTACATGTGTTTTCTGCTGAACTGTTACTGATCCAGAAGGAGTGTGTAGTTAATCAAACACAGACTATAGGTAGAAACAGAGGGTATGGGATCAAAGTGATAATAATGATCGCCAACAGACTGTGACCGTTGAAAAGTGGTGTAAGTTACACACACCTTGCGTTTTAAAAGTTTAGGAACTGTTGTTAAGGTTAACTGAGACAAAATTTGCCATCTTTCTCACAACAGTGAGGTGTCCAGTTTGTTTCTGCAGAAGCCATCAGCTGTTAGTTTGCTAACAGAGGTTTCCATTCATCTGGAGGCTTTCCAATGAGGTGCCCACATCTTCTGTTCTTAAAGGCTCCTGAATCCACCTTATCAAGTTAACTTGCCATTAAAATGATTTGAAAACTTTAATAATATGCTTAATTTCTATTAACTTTTTTCCCTCTTTGTTTGAAAGTCCTGGTAATCAAAATATTGTACATTTTTCTTCATACTCTTGTAAGTTGGATGAGGCTTGGAATTCAAATATATAATCTCAGAGCAGGAGAAAGCTCTTTGTGTAAAACAAGGCATTTGGTTGCTCAGCTGCTGCTCACTTTGACCACTGTAAGGCTGAACACGTTAACCCCACTGTAAGGCTGAACACGTTAACCCCCCTGTAACGCTGTACACGTTAACCCCCCTGTAACGCTGAACACGTTAACCCCACTGTAAGGCTGTACACGTTAACCCCACTGTAAGGCTGAACACGTTAACCCCACTGTAAGGCTGTACATGTTAACCCCACTGTAAGGCTGAACACGTTAACCCCACTGTAAGGCTGAACACGTTAACCCCACTGTAAGGCTGAACACGTTAACCCCACACACTCAGGCTGTTTTGCTTAAGAAGTGCTAAAAACTAGGCTACAGGTTAGGCAGGCAATCATGTGCTGCTGAGTGCTGTAGCCTTTAGTTTAGCAGTCATAGTCCTTTTGACTGTATTTATGATGCCTACAGGGAACTTCAAACCAGAGGTTGGCTTTTAACTATCACAGCCTCTCTGACTGCATTCTCCCACACGCACCTCAGGCAGCAGTGGAGAGTGTGGACTTTCTCGTGATATTTCTTCTGGAGTGAATGAATTAGTTTTGTTAATTTCTTACCTGACTTCCCCAAGGGCAGGATTACTTGAAGAAGTTCATTTTCACATATTACTTTGGAGCAGCATTGAACTGGACTAATTTTTATTGGAAACAAGCCATATATAACACTCTGCTTAAAACTGAAAGCCCAACTTCCACCAGTTCAAGTGGAAAACCTATGTTCACACCAGCTTTCCACTGGTCATAAAGCCAAGCAGCTGTAATCAGCAGTTAAAGATGCTGCAGGGGTTTATTAACCTTCTGTAATGAAAGTATGGCGGCACAAGAGATGTGTTAGCAAGGGCTGGTGAACTCCACTGAGTAGGCTGGATAAAAAGAAATAGAATAAAGAATTGGGAAGAGGTAAGCAAAACATAAACTAAAGCTACTGAAAAGCTCGTTAACTCCTGAAATGTGTGTTTCTGAACCCTAAGAGAAAGTTACACATAAAGAATAGAAAATATCACCTACTCCAGGTTTCTTATTTATTTAGATAGGTTAAATAGTGAGCGTGTGCTGTGCACACGTTTTCACTGCAGAGGCACTTAAGTCTTTGGTTGACCACTGCAGCCATTCACACACTGCCCTTCAATGCAAATCCAGCTGCAAAACACCCTCAGCACCAGGGCTGCTCCTGCTTCAGCTGTCAGGAAATATTCCTTGGTGTCGGTGGGATGCGTACATCACCGCCAAGACAAACAGCTTCAAGGACTGTGGAGCATCTGAGCTAGTTTTTGTGATAAAGAACTACTCCTCTCAGCTCAGTGCTGAGCAGTGCTGCTGCGATCTGACTGAGCAAGCGCAGGGCGCGTGCTTTGTGTATTTTGGTGTAAAGGAAAGAGACGAGAGGATGTCAGCACTGAAGAGGCAGATATGGGCTGTAGATCCCTGTACTGCGCGCATGCACACAGCAGTTCCAGGTATTGGTGATAAACTGACCTCCATCACTGACTGCTCCGTAAGGCACGGCAGCAGACATCTCTAGTCTCCTCCTGAAGATCTGCGTGCTCTTAGCAATGCAATTATCAAGAGCCCTCTATCTAACCTGCTGTGCCTATGCAAACTAGCACGTGTTGGTACTGCTACTGGGTCTGGATCAGGTCAGGTAAGCAGATTCCATTCTGTACTTATGAACAGAGTGCAAACGCAGAGGAGAAAGCTGCTGGGACAGAGGAACTGGTCGTGGAAGCAGACTCTGCCAGTAAGGTGCCAGTTGAGTTGATTCAAGGGAGAGTGCAGTCTGGCTGTGCACTTTGGCTTGCCTCAGGAAACCTGGGCTTGCCTGAAAAACATTTTAACATCTATTTTGTAATGGCATTGTCTTCAGGGAAGAGAAACAATCAACCCCTCAGCATTTTCAAAAGCAACATTCATTCAACCACTAACGAAGGAGCGAGTAGGGAATGGAACTCAGCAGAAGGCCTCCTGGTACTCTGGGACTGGGTCAGCACTTACCTTGCCCTTTGCAAACAGAGGTTACTCCTCTGTGCTTTCGAGGTTTCCAGAGTTAAATATAGATTATAGCACTCACCAATCACCTCAGTCACCAACTACAACCCCCTGATTGCTGGGAAAGCAATCAAAAATACATTCAGACATATCTAACTCTGCTCAAAGGACACGGCACACTGCTGGCTATGATGCCATTGTGAGGTTGTAACTGGAGACCTTCCTTTAGTCATTAACTTTGTTTTCCCGCAGAAGTTAAACATTTAAATTAGTATTTGTTATTCATGGCAGTGACAGGTGCTGGGCTTGAGAACAGTGGCTGATTTTGACAGCCAGCATGGGGACACAGCCTCAGAAATCATTTAATAACTCAGTGTCCTGGTGCAGAATAAGCTAAAGAGGGAATTTACAGTTTAAACATTAAGCATGTTGTTTAGCTATTAAACAATTAGATTGCTCTAATCCTGAAGAGATGGAGCCCAGGCTGTCATTGCTGGTTCTGAGTTTACAGCAAACGTGCCCAACAATGTCATTTTCCAGTGATCATAGAATCCTTAGGGAAAGCTCAGCCAGTCCAAACCCCCTGCCACGGCAGGATCACCCACACCAAGTTGCACAGGAACACAGCCAAGTGGGCTTCAAATATCTTCAGAGAAGGAGACTCCACAACCCCCAAAGGTACCCAGATCACTTGGAACACAAGTGTTGGAAGAAGGGAAAACCCCTCTTGACTTTGCCTGTCTTATCAACAAACCACCTTTACTTTCAAGTAAATGGCAAAAGTTAACCCCGTGGGCTTCTAGCCTTCCTGGGTTATAAATGTCCCTCCGGAGCTAGGAAAATCCCTTAGCCCTCCTGCAGTAGCCGATGGCAGGTGTTTTTGTTCTTTGGGGTGACATTTAACACTGATGCCCTGCAGCACTGCAGAAACTTCTCTGTTGTTTGGTGTGACGCACAAAAGCTCTCCCAGAGCTTCCTGGTAGAACCTGCAGAGAGCTTACTCTAGGTGAGCAGTAGTGCCTGCGTGCCCAGCCAGCTGGGCAAGTACTTAGCAGCCTCTGGGAGAGTGTTCACAGGGGTGCGATTACCCCAGTACCCAGATTAGCTTTGGCTCTGGCCAGGTGGTTGCCCATGATCCACAGAAGCAGCAGCACGTTTCTTCCTCGGGGATTCAGGATGGCATAACTGTGGCTGGTGTTGCAGAGCAGCAGCTTCTGCATGCAGCCCCAGGAGACCACAAGGAAGCAGTTTATTGCTCTATTCAGCACTAGTTGTTTCAGCTCTGCACCCGTAGCTCATGCTCAGGTTCACTACTGCTCTGTGTATGGGGCTACTTTTAGAGATAGAAAACCCAGCGCTTTCCCTCATGCTTCATGTGAGCAGCCCTGCCCCTACTGCATCTTGAACTCTGGAAAACTAGGCAGCTGCCTGTACCTGTGCTCTTTCTCAGCCCTTTCTGATTGAAAAGCAAGAGCTGTGCAGGTCCCACATTCAGCATCGTAAGTGCCTGCAGTGGCTTACCAAAGCTCAGACCTGCACAACTGAATTGCTGCCACTGAAGTGCCCACAGGAGGAAGGTGCCGTGCCTCTGGTGGACCTGGTTTATAGAGATGGTTGCTAAGCAGCCCTGGAAAGGACTGTGGAAAAACCGTCCTCAATGGACTATTGATTTCATAGAATAAATCACTGGATAGCTAAGATATGATTTCACTAATTAATGGCTTCAGAGACAGAGTTACACCATCGAGGCCCTGAGACGGAGAACTCATAAGAAGAGTCTAACCTCTAATGGACAAGAGATTTTGAGAAATGTTTGTTAACATAACGCATGAAGGTGAGTGACCAGCTCCCCTCCCAGAGACAACGAATTCCAGTCGAGTACGTTTGTAACTCAAAAGCCTTCAATCTCCACTGAAGCTGTTCCTGAATAAGTAAAAAACATCAGTGTCACCTGTTCAGTGTCTGGTGTCCCATAACTTAATGTCGAGGGGCTGGAACGAGTCCGGAGAGGAGCAACTAGAATGGTCAAGGGGCTGGAAGGTCAGCCCTACCATACTGAGAGGAGAGGCTGATGGAGCTGGGGCTGTTTAGCCTGGAGAAGAGGAGGCTCAGGGGTGACCTTATCACTGTCTCTAGCTACCTAAAAGGGGGTTGGAGTCAGGTGGGGGGGTGGTCTTTTCTCCCTGGACACTGGAGACAGGACAAGGGGTCACAGTCTTCAGCTCCATCCGAGGAGGTTTAGGCTTGACATCAGGAGAAGGTTTTTCACTGACAGAGTGATCCGGTTTTGGAACGGGCTGCCCACGGAGGTGGTTGAGTCGCTGTCTCTGGAGGTGTTCAGGGTCAGGCTGGATGCAGTGCTGAGTGGCATGAGCTAGATGTCAGATGTTAGGGTTACTTGGTTGGTTTTAGGTTGGACTGGATGATCTTTAAGGTCTTTTCCAGCCTCATCATTGCTGTGAGACTGTGAAAATCCTGTTTGCATGACCCACAGGCACAGGGTTTCTCTGTGGTGCTGGTTTCCGTGTAGCCACGTATGTCAAGAAGAATCACCCTTTCACCTGAGGTAACTTTACACCTTCTTTATTTGTTGTCATGGAAATATGAGGCTGTTTAACACCTGCATTTTAGCAGCACAGTAATATCTTTCAGTAAGGTGGTCTGTGTCTCCTTACCATGCAGGGTAAGACCCTCCACACAGAGCAATTTCCATCAAAATGAATTATCAGCTGGTTTTTCTAGTCTGGTGAAAGTATGTGTCAGACCAAAACAGCAATGCAGACATTGAACAGGTCAGGTAATGTTCACTGCAACAGCAGACATTTATGAATGTGCTTCGATTTGTCGATCATATTGCTGGAAAACACCCAGAACCTGGCTTGCAGGCTTCTAGTTATTAAAATATCCAGGGTAACGTGTTCCAGAAGTGTTTCCTTGATGTTCAAGAGGGGTCAGAAAATTAAGTATGAGTATGATCTACATGTCAGATGTTAGGGTTACTTGGTTGGTTTTAGGTTGGACTGGATGATCTTGAGGGTCTTTTCCAGCCTCATCATCACTGTGAGACTGTGAGACTGTGACCTCATCATTTTTAGGGAATTCCTAAAAATGCAACTAAAGAGAAAATTCTCATTTGTTCTCACTTTCCTGTTCTGTTTTGGGTTTCATCCTGAAAACAGAGTTGATGATGGCTAAAACGTAGATCTTTTCCGACGATAACACTGGATTCCTAATAACCGATGGCAAACGAGTGTGCCACTCAGAGCTGTGCCTGGAACAAAAGAGTCACAGTGCCTATCACAGCAAAAGTGAAACCGGATTGTCCTGATACCCCTATGAAGCACCCAAGGAACTGCACACCTGGGTGGTCTGACTGCCAATGCCTCTCTTTCCCAAGGGGGAAGCTCTGGGTAGCCTGAGCAGTCCCTTGCTCTGGCATTAATTTTCACTTATCATCCACAAATGGATGAAAAGGTAAAGAAAACCGATTATGTGAGTCATCACCTTGAGGTATGAAAGAGCATGGGCTAAACGCTGTTAGCACTGTCTCTGGCAGAGCAGACAATACCTGCCAGCAGAATGAGAGAGAAGAAAGCGCATGCTGGTGCAGATGGCACAGCACACGGGGAGCAGCGCTGGTGGGGGCATTGTGGCAAGATCCTCCATGGATCACTTGCAAGCAGACAAGTGTGGCGACGTGCTTTTTGTTTCTGCTATCACTGAAGTGGTGCAGAGTGACCCAACAGAAAATTGTTCTCAAGCAGGAGCAGATGCATTGAGCTGTCAGAGGCAGAGCCATAACGAGACACAGTGGTGCCAGTGACACACCTTCACATTTCTTCTATCGCTTTCCCTGGCTGAGGGAACACTCCTCTTTCCTCTCCTGGGCACCTTTGAGGCTCGAGAGTATTTTTCTTCACATGACAATGTCCCTGGCCATGCCCTCAGCAGAGTTGCTTCTTGCGCACAAACCAGCAGGGCTGTGTGCAATGTGAGCAGTGTTAGAGGGGAGCGAAGCTCTTGCTGCTCTCTCATACACGCTGGGAGAAGCAGAGGTAAGAGGAGTATCAGCTCGCTCTGCTCTCCCAGGCAAAACTCTGGATTCTTTCTGCAGTGCAAACCTCCTAGGACCTGTGGGACCAGCAGCACATGGCTGGTGGCTATGAGAAGCAAAAGTGCTGCAGATACTGAGCAAAACTCCCCAAGACCTGCAGCAGCTTACACTGTACTGAGCTTCACTGCATCTATTGCAACAAGCTCCAAAGTCACATACAGTCTGCTTCCCTGCTGCATCATGGTGTGCTGTAAAAGCAGTTCCTATCCAACTATATTCCAGTCTATACTGTCCGTTTGTAAACGAGGATAGTTTGGGGTAACAATCGACAGTATCAACCCTGGTGTATCTCAGCTCCAGTTTTCTTTGCTCTCCCAGTTTTCTCGGGCTCTGTGTCAAGGTATTCTTTCTCTTTTTATGACTGGCATGTCATTCACCAGCTTCAAGATTAGTGATGTCATTCCTTCATCGTTTGGTTTTATCCTTCTTCCCACTTGCAAACTCCTCATTCTCATCAGACTATAAAAGAGTTGTCAGCCTAGTACCCAGAACCATGGCAATGTCAAAGCCAGAAGGATTTCTTTTGTGTGAACCCTTTTCGTTTTGGAAAGGAGGAAAGCAAGAGGATGATCGTGGAAAATATGTGGATGGTACCCCAAAGAACGGTCCATAATCCTGAAATGTTGTTTGCAAAGGCACAACCTGGATGCCAAAGCTTCACTCTGCCAGGCTGCAGCAGCCAGGCTCTGTCATCACTCACTCACTGTAGTGAAAAGGGCAGCCCCAATGAAGAGCATTTTCAGTAAGAGACTTCCCTTCACCTTTGCACGCCTCAGCATTGTCTCACCCAGAATCTTCCTTCCCCAAAAATCTTCAAGCTTCCTCTTGCAGCAAGTGGAAAATCCTTACCCAGGCCACGATTTCGAAGCACCCACCTCCAAGGCCATTGCACGGTGGTCCAGTTACCTGCTCTACAGCATGTTTCTGCTGTGACGGCTAATTTGGTTATGAAAACTAGTACATTATGAGGGGATAATAGAGGAAAGGATTGATGGGACAGTGTAGAAATGATAACTCCAACAGCCTTGGCCAGCTGGCTCTGACAATGGCTTTTTCAGCGACATTGCTGAAGATAATTCTCAGTCCAGTGCAATACCCTGAAGACATAGGTCAGATAGCAGGTGAGGGTCTGTAACACTGCTCTTGGGAGAGCACTTTCATCACCACGATTTCCAGAAAGGCTTTCTTCATCTGCAGGAAAAGTCATAAAATGGGAGGTGCAAAATCGAGATCTTGTGATTTCAGACCGAATTAAAATTATGACACACAGCCTGACTGGCGTGTGAGGTATGATAATGCTGTCTCCTTCACCTGATCATCGGGCTTCTTCTCTTATAAACGGTCTTTTGACAAAGGCCAAGAGATTCAGGAATGATGGAGGGCTGGGTTTTTCTGATATTTGTTTTTCATGTAAAGGAAGTGTCCTCAGAGTGTGCAGTGTGCATCTGTTCCTCCTCTTACAGAGAATCTAATATAACAAACGAAAGCACCCAGGAAGAGACCACAACACATGCACCCAGCAGGTGTAGACTGGTTTGATATTCAGAAGTGTTCTCTTGACTGACCTGGAGATAAAATCAAGAAAATACTTGTATTAGTCTCATGGCTTTAGATTTGGCATTAAAACCAGAAGCTTAGTGATGCCTTGTTGTTTGGGTTCATAAATGACAGCTACAGATACTCAACTAATTGATTCTGAGCTTTAACCCAGTAGCCACTCTTAGTGCTTGCCTTTGCTTTATTTGAAATCAAGACAGCTCTGCTTTGCTGCAAAGGCATGCAGAATACTGTGCTACCAAGATTTTATGAGTCTGAGCTTTGGAATACTGCCTTCCTCACAAGCAGTGAAGTCATGACCTGAACACGGCTGAGATTCCACTCCAAGCCAGTGCTTTGGCACCATCACGGTACCTTCAGGAACGTGCTTTTGCCAATGACATGCTGAGTCTTGGCGGTGCACACTCTCACACGCTCACATTGCTGGTTACACATCTGTGGGCACATCGATGGGAGTACCTGTACAAACACTCGGTGTGTTTGGGATGCGTTGTTTCAACTCTCTGAAATAGCAGAGTGTAAATCTCTGAACGAAGCAGAACAGGATTGTGCCTGCCATGTGTGTAATAGGGGGCAACATGTAGAGAACATATTTTCATATACTATGCAGTATTATATACAGTGCATATACTACATGCAATGTGATTATACATCAATTGTACTACATATTATATAGCACGTATATACATACATGTGAATCAACATACACCTGTGTATGCACTGGGAACAGAGTGTTGCCTTTCACGTGCTTGGTTGAAGCAGTTTCCTGTATTTGGTAATAGCAACAAACTACTTTATTAGAATACATGTTTGTATAAGCAGCCCTACATATATGTACACATTCAGACACATGTATATACTGCATATATAGGCTTATTTAGTCTGAAGAAAAGGAGACTGAGGGGCTTTAGAGTGCACGCTGCTCTCTTCTCACAAGTAGCAAGCAATAGAACAAGAGGAAATTGGGCCTCAGGTTGTGCCTGGGGAGCTTTACATTAGATACTAGGAAAGATTTCTTCACTGAAAGGGTCATCGGGCTTTGGAACAGGCTGACCAGGGTGGTGTCTGACTCGCCCCCCTTAGACATGTTTAAAAGCCATGTAGACACGCAGCTCAAGAACATAGTTTAGCAATGAACTTGTCAGAGTTTGGTTAATGGTTGGGCTTGATGACCCTGAAGGTATTTTCCAACCTTAAAGTTCCTGTTATTCTGTGATGGTCTCTAGATGCATATATCTACATTATTTGCAGAGACGTGTAGGTACATGCATCTAGATACACACATTACTTTCAGACACGCGTATCTAGACACCATATACATCTGTCTGTTTGTATGCACATACCCACAGAAAGTGTGTTAACTCTTTCCATTGGTTTGTATAAACACATATAGGGTGCAGTCCCCACTGACTGGAACAGGGGAAACATCACTCCTGTTTTCAAAAAGGGTAGGAAGGAGGAGCCAGGGAACTACAGGCCAGTCAGTCTCACCTCTGTGCCTGGTAAGATCATGGAGCTGATCCGCCTGCAGGCACTACTGAGGCAGGAGAACAGTGAAGAAGTGGTTGGGTACGATCAGTGTGGCTTCACCAAGGGCAAATCCTGCTGGACAAACCTGGTGGCCTTCTGGGAGCAGGTCACAGCATGAATGGATGAGGGGCGAGCGACTGATGTCACTGACCTGGAACTGAGCAAAGCCTTTGGCACTGTCCCGCACTGCAGTCTGGTCTCCAGGCTGGTGGAACAGGGGTTTGATGGGGGGACCACTAGATGGGTAAAGAACTGGCTTGATGGCTGCACCCAGAGAGTGGCTGTCAATGGGTCCATGTCCAAGTGGAGGCCAGTGACAAGCATAGTCCTGAAGCGATCAGTCCTGGGACGAGTCTTGTTCATCATTTTTGTTGGTGACATGGACAGAGGCATTGAGTGCACCCTCAGTAAGTTTGCTGACACCGAGCTGTGTGGTGTAGCTGGAGGGTAGGGATGCCATCCAGAGGGACCTGGACAGGCTGGAGAGGTGGGCACACCCCAACCTCATGGGGTTTAACAAGACCAAGTGTAAGGTCCTGCATCGGGGTCGAGGCAATACTGAGCACAGACACAGGCTGGGCAGTGACTGGCTGGAGAGCAGCCCTGAGGAGAGGGACTTGGGGGTGCTTGTGGACGGAAAGCTCAGCATGAGCCAGCAGTGTGCACCTCGGGGTGTCCTGCTGTGGCAGGGGGATTGGACTGGATGATCTTTCGAGGTCCCTTCCGATCCCTGATGATTCTATGCCTATTTATATGACTGCACATTGATCCCTGTTGCAGCAACATACAGCCTGGGGCTCACACCGCAGCTGTGTCCGTCCCGCAGGGCTGTGCCGGCTGACACAACCACCCCTTTACGCCGGGACCCCGCAAACCGCGAGCACGGAGCCCCGCATCCAGCCCGAGCACCTAACAGTGGCTGCGATACGAGATGGGAGGCGCGGGGACGGCCAGGGGCGACTGCGGCGGGGCTGCTCCGCAGCTGCTCCCCGCGGGGGCGGCCCCGGGGGCGGCCCGGGTGGTCAGCGCCAGGGCG
>VZRI01000473.1:46966-72598 GCA_013397515.1 Upupa epops
GCTGGCAGTCGGGATGGGGAGGCTGGTGCCTGGGTTGTGGGGGCGGCCGGCGGCGGATTCGCCTCTCCGAGGCGGGATGCCCGGGCGTGATTTAGCTGGCAGACGCCGGGCTTTTCTCGGTTAGGAGAAGAGGAGAAGAGGTACTGTCACCCGCAGCCCTCCGTGGCCACGCGTGAACCCCAGGCAGCCAGGGCTGCAGAGCGCAGAGTTCAGCCGGTGCGACGCCGGCTTTTCCTTGACGGCCCCGCTGTCATTTGAGCAGCACTCCCTGCCTTTTCTTAAAATAACGCCGGGTGCGATGACGGCTTCGGGACGGAGCAACGGATCGATGGGAAGCGAATATTTACGAGGGTAGAGTAAGACCCCTCGATTTTACTTTGCCACCACTCACTTATCTCCCGAGAAAGACAGAAAAGACAGCAGTGAATGAGTAAGAAAGGCTACCTCTTCCCTCATGTGGAAAATATTTGTACTGCATAGTTTCGCAGTGTTTTCTGCAGCTCTGTATGATGGTTTTCAATTAGCTGTCTGGGTTACAAACAACAGAATGAGTGCAGTATTACAATCTAAAGAAGATCAGATAAATGGTTTTAAAATCAGTAGATCTCTGCAAATGACGAACTTTGTGTCTTCTTAGCTAGGAAATAATGTGAGGAATAAAGCCATGGGAACAAAACTAACCGAGGAAAAAGGTCTGGTCATACTCCAGTTTGATTTGGCAGTCTGATTTTTTCTGCTCAGATGTAAAGAAAAACTGTGATCATACTGATAAAAAGTTTTGACAGGACTTAAAACTTGGACTTCTGCTTGGGACGTTTAGAAAAGGCGGGGTGGCATTCTGGTTAGTGACTGGGCAATTAGGGTTCTGCAAGCCCGCATAACCGTGCTCACCTGCCATGGTTGTCGTTGTTGGGGGCCTGGTCCTCTATCCAAGTGTCTCGCCATGGCTTCATAACCCCTACAGAAATACTGTCTGTTGCATCCAATTAGAACGTATGGCATCTTAATGCCTTCAAGGTGCCTGCTTAGCCTAGGTGTTTGCAGAGTGAGCACACGGTTCAGCTGAGATACACTCATAACAGCCAGAAAATAGGGGGCTTTGGAAAGAACTTAGCTGCTATAAGCACGATAAAATTGTTATAATTAACAATTATAACTGTTATAATTAACAATAATTACCTGAGGTGAGATAAAGCAAGAACTCTTGAATAAGCTGGGACTAGTGTAAAAGTTTTTTGGTTATTATTAGAGATGACAGGAAAGCCACTGGCAACATGTAAGCACACATACATGTGCACATGGTAATGTACAGCTTCTGTAGGACTATATGTTTTGCCTGTCCTGGTGTTTTGCTGGTGCAAGGGCATCTGAAAACAACAGGGTTTTTTTAAAGATACCTGGTTACTTTGATTGTCCAGGGTGACTGCAGTAGGCAGGCAGACAGCAAGGTGAGGGAAAACGCAGGCAACTTCTAAATCCCTTTGGTTATAGCAAAGGAAAGCTAGCGTAGCTAATGTAGGGCAATGAGGGCTGGACCAAGGAGAGGCCGTAGGTGTGGCAGTGCTCTGTTTCACCACACCTATCTGCAGGCACCCTGACTCTGGGACTGGAATTAGGAACATCCAGTTCTTGCTCTTGGAGCTTCATCTGTGCTTCCTTATCCGGCGTGTGTGTCAGGCAAATCTTCCCTGGACGGACACCTGTTGCTTCTGAGCCACATTCCCACAGCATCAACTTTTCAGTCTCTTGTGCCTTCTTTTCTAGTGAAGGGGGGCACTTCTCTGATGACCAAGATGCTGAAATGTCAGCTCCTACTGTGCTACCAAGAGTAGGCCCTGTGCCTCGGTTCAAAGGGATGAGGAACAGTTGGCAAGCTCCAAGAGCAGCTCTGTCAGAGAAGAGCACCTCCAGAGCATTCCTCCTGGACCACACAGGCATCTCTCCTCTGCCATGTCAGGCAGCATGAAATCCACCCCGAGACAGGACACACACTGCCCAGGAAACTTGGGTGCTTAATCTGGCATCACAAATTCCTTTCTGGGGCTAGGCACTGAATGCTTGTGCTTGGCACTGCTGAGTAGCAAACCTTTATGACCTGAGCCCTAAGGTCTTGTCAGCTGCAAGGAGCTCAGAGGATGGGGTCATGTTTAATAACAACACTCAGAGTGTGTGAAGGATCCCAAAGCAAACTATTGCAGCATCCACTCCTCGGCCAACTGCAGCCTTTTTGAACACATGTGCTTTTGCAGAAGGGCAGCTTGGCTGGAGCTGAAACAGTCTAGCACTTGCCTCCTTTTATAGAGGATTTATCTGAGCAGTTCTCTGATCCTGGCTGTGCTTGTGTCATTGCAGGCTAGGTCTAGAGAGAGTAAAAGAGAGCACAAGCGCGGGAGGTATGTTACTAACGTATCGATGGACTCCATGAGTATGTTAAGTGGGATTCAATGCACCTGAAGTGTGTTGCAGCCTCTAGGCAGTGAGACCAGTGTGCTTACCTTCCAGTTTTGCTTAATTCTTGTGTGGTTAAACCTGCAAAGTGTTGTCTAACCGATCCAGTTCCCATTACTCTTAGATTTGAAATCACAAATGCCTGATTATAAGTACTGCTTGTGGGAACTGAGCTGATACTCTTCCAACACTTCTCTCCTGAGAAAAAGCTTGAACTATTCAGAGGGCCCTTGGAAAACTCACGTATAACCAGAAGTCAATGTCTCAGTGGCATTTTCAGCATCAGAGTGCACTGGATTTCACCCAGGAAGTAGGAAAACAGGACTCGAAGGACTTTCAGCTTGAAGAATACTGAACTTGCACTTTAGGCAAGTGTCCTAATGCCCAGTGGCCTGAGGGTAAACATTTTCCATGCTGTTGAAGCCGGGACACTGTATAGTCAGGAGCTCAATAACAGGGTCAGAGGAGGAAAAAGTAGCTGTGTTCCTGGGTTTGGCATAAAAGAGTGAGCATTTCTGTGCTGCAGGGAATCTACTCCTGGGGCGGTTCTAACCACACAGCTGTGGATCTGTCAGAGTATTGGTCGGGTGTCCCTCATCCTGCAGGGCACCTGACTTGGTTCACATTGGATCCTAAATCCCATCTCTCTGCGGAACCACAGATGCGGAACCACAGCCTGTCCCAGGTAACCTCTGCATGTCTTTTGTGAAGACGGGCAGTCTTTTTGATGCTGTTTACGTGGACGAAAGGCACATTCAACTTAGGGACAGCCTTTCCATAACCTTCAAGGATGAGGTAGAGCCCCAAAAGCTCTGAGAGGGTATGAACTTTGCAAAGAGTGACTTGAAAAGACAACCAGATTGTTATTTTTGTATTGGAAATAGACATTGCATTGCCCTTTCATTACAGCTAGTGGGGATGGGTTTTGCTTTCTTTAAAGCTGCTTTTATAAACATTCCTTCTTCAATTTTTATTGGGACAAGAAGTTGTGATACTTTTGAAGGGCTTAAAAAATCTTGCAGCAAGTCTACTTACTCTACTTACTTATTCAGTCACTGCATTGCAAATATTTGCACCCTACCACTGCAGAAACTAAAGTGTTTGTGTGGAAGTGGCTGAAAGGCGAAGAATCGAGTCTCCAACCACAGAATCTTGTGTTTTCAGTGTCATTACCTGTTCTGCCAAATAGGATACTGGTGCTTCTGGTTTCGAAGAATGACAGTGAGTTTGGCAGTCCTTCTCACAAGTCACGTAGCTGGTGCTTCTAAATATTAAAAAGAGGTTCTGCGCTCATCCAGAAAGGAAAAACAATGCAGCCTGAGATGTTTGCTTTTAAAAATGTCTTTGAGAGCTGCAGACTGTGTAAGTAAAGGATCCGTAGATTGGAACAGCTTCCCCGTTGTTCCCTCTCAACCATTTAGCTCTTTTGTAAGTTCCAGCTTTCTTTTATTTGGGAAATAAATCGTAATGAAAGGGGAATTAATAAAATAGCAGTGATGAGACAGAGAATCCTTGGGAAGCTGGATGTGAACTGCACGGTCGGGCTGCATGAGTTTAACTGTTTCAGGTACAGGTGTGATCCTTACTGAAAGCGTTGTCCTGAAATAGATGCCCGTTATTCCCACACCCCGTGTTTCTATGCAGCTCTCATTTAAAAGAACTTAAATGCTTTTTAGTTAGGCAGGAATTGTGGGATAATGTGGGTGTGGACAGTTTTCTATATAATTATATAGGCCAAATATAGATAAGGAGGAGTCTGAAAAGGTTTGGCATCGTCAGGACCTGGAATGTGACCTTGGTTTATAAGGTTGATTTTCCCATTAGATTGGCCTAAGTCCCTTCAGAACTTTTCCCATTCGTTACTATCCCAAATTATCCTGAAAACTGACAACCTCCACAAGAAATTGGGTTCTTTAACGCAAAATTGCATGACTTTGGCTAGGGAACATTCAGCAATGGAATTCTCCTTCAGAACCCTGTTTTACTCACATTTTCATACCTCGCATTCATTTTTATGAGGCAGTCCTGACACAACCACAATCCCTACGATACAGAAAAATGAGGCCACAATGACTGTCACTTCACGGGAAAGGTACTGTTGTGAAATCAATGTGGAGGGCTCTGCTGAAATGAAAAGAATAATCGTGTCTGTAAAGGCTCCCTCGTGGTGTCTGGGGAAGTGACTGTGGGCCACCGGGTGCAGCTCACATGTGCCAGTCCCCCTCTCTGTCTTTGAGACTGTAAAATGAAATGAGTACACTCCTTAAACTCCTTTGTGGAGCTGTGCGTGGAGGAATGGGTGGCTAGTGTGGTTTTGGTTGGGTTTTTTTCCTCACTGTCAACTTCACCCTCGAAAAGTGCTTGGATTCTGTTTCTGGATGATTCCACATTGCAACCCCTCCCCAGGTTCACAAACAGAAAGCCTGCACAGGGCTGCTCTAGCCAGCCTAGGTGTTAACTGCAATGTGCTGCTATGACCTGATCTCTCCACCAAGTGCAGTAACTATGCAAGCTGACAGATGCGCGTTCTCCTGTTGTGGAGGTCGGGTTAAGTCTTTGAAATGCCAGTAAAATGAGCCTGCAATTGCTGTTTGTTTCCCACAGAAACTAACAGAATCCAGAACGGCCTTTTGGATCCCGCACGAATAACCATTTCACTTTGCTGTGTTTGAATTTCTTTTGAAGGCTTTCATCTCTATCACAAGTTGCCCTCGATAGTCCCTGAAAGCTGTCTCCTCATTCTGGTTGGATTGCTTCTCGGTGGGATCATTTTTGGAGCCGATGAGAAGTCCCCACCTGTAATGAACAGCGATGTTTTTTTCTTGTACCTTTTGCCGCCCATCGTACTCGACGCTGGATACTTTATGCCAACTCGTCTTTTCTTTGAGAATTTTGGTACCATATTCTGGTATGCTGTCGTGGGCACGCTCTGGAACGCCATCGGCATTGGAATTTCCCTGTATGGAATTTGCCAGATCAGTGCGTTTGGTTTGAGCGATATCACCCTGCTGCAGAATCTGCTCTTTGGCAGCCTCATTTCCGCTGTGGATCCGGTGGCGGTGTTAGCCGTCTTCGAGAACATCCACGTCAACGAGCAGCTTTACATTCTGGTCTTTGGAGAGTCCTTGCTGAACGATGCCATAACTGTGGTAAGTTACGCGGTGAAGGATTCGTTGGTGAAGGTGTTGAATGATTTTTTGCACGGCCCTCCGCTCTATCGCTGTGTGTTGGTGATTACAGTTTGTTAATAGACGGAAGTTGGGATGCTGAAGTGTTCATGTGAATCTCGGAATTGTCGATGTGGAAACCAGTCTTACTCACCGATGTAATCCACAATGGCTGTGTGTTTGCTCTAAGGATTTTACAACTTGATCTCTGCAGTTCCTGTGCCTTTGAATTCTGTTATTTCTGTAACATGAAATTGGAAGTCTTCCTCACCTGCAGAGGGGTCACTGGGCAGGGGAGGGAAAAGAGTCGATATGGGCTGTCTCTGCATGTTCCCAGGGAGTTAGCATAGGTCCTGGTTGCTGTGCTTCATCCTTTTGCATGTGGTCCTCCAATTGTAACTGTCCTGAGACCACCAAGGTGTTTATCCCAGGCTACAGATGAGAAAGGACAGCCATCTGAAGGCAGTGATTTCTAATCATTAACTGGCTGAACTGGGTCTGTGGCGCTGACGCGAGAACAGAAAACTGAAAACTCAGATCTCCAGTGTCCCTTTTTTATACCTAAGAAGAGCATGTCTGGGACACTACTCCCAGTCGTCCATGCCTCACTTGAAGTCTTGCCCGTGCCAACTCTGGCCTGGCATGCTTCTGTGAGTCATGGAGGACCACTTTTTGATATTACAGAGGGATCAGAAAGACCAATGAACTGGGTCCTTACCTTCCCTGTCTCTGTCACTGGCTTCTTATTCCTGTCCCGTTCTGTGCACAATTGTCCTTTGTTTTTTCCCTTTCCCTTGGACTTTGCCTCACCTGCGTTACTGCTGTTTATCACCACTTTTAATATGAACCTTGGTTTGTGTGTCTGTGGGAGTATGGTTGCTGACTTTTTTTCCATTTAAACTTCATACTGGACCTGATGTGTGTCCAGCAAGCTGAACTGCATCCTCCCTTGTAGGCTTGCCTGTTTAGCTTAGAGCTAAAACTGCATGTCATTGCTAAATTGGGACTTATGCCAGCCCTGAAAATAAGTGGGTGGAAATGCTGAGTTTCAGTTCGGCCATGACTGTGTCTGTTTGTATTCATTCTTAAAGACCACTCAGGCAGTGGAATTCTTGTCATACAGTTCTCTGTGGAGGAAAAAGGTCTGGGTTTATGGCAATTTAATAACCATGTTGCGTAAGCAGCATGATTGCTTTCTTTGAAGATAGTAGCTTCTCAGGGCATGCCTGCCCAGATGCCCTAACACAGGGAAGATACTCTGAGGAGTCTGTAGGGCCAGCCCAGTAACATACTGGCCATACATATATTCATGAAGGAGCGAAAGGAGTTGAGAGTGCCTTTTGTCTTACTTCCAAGCTATCACTTAAAGGTATCACTTGGCAGGAGGTCAAGTGGTTTCCACATGCTAAGCCTTGGTCTGCTAATGTTTCCTTGTTATGATTTTGCACACCTGCAGTCATATGATTATACTTAAACCATGACTCAGGCCATCACACAGACTCTCCAAGGCATGGCCTTAGAGGACCTCTCCTCCTCTTGTCCGTAGTGATGCTGCCACAGCAGTCCTCAGTGTGATGCTGCTGGTGTTATGCTCTATCCACTCCAAAGGAATTATGTTCTCTTCCTCTGCCCTTGTGCGTTACTGGGATAGCTAAACAAGAGCAGGTGGAGCTCAGCACTTCCCAGTTTTCATCTGCTGGAGCCTTTGAGTCCTGCTTGCCTGACAACAGGGACACAGGGATGAAGCAGGAGGAGAGTTGAAAATAGGATGCTTGTCCATAGAAGCTGCTTAATTCCTATGGCCACTGCAGCATCAAACCCAGGAGCTACAGAGATGGGCAGTGCAGAACAGTGTGGGTTTAGTAAACACACTTTCTACATACTTTAAGCCTTTCTCCCTGTTGTCCTGCTTGCAATGCCTGGTGGCCTATAATAAAATCTTTTATTAGGACAGCAGGGTCAGCTCTTATTTCCCTTTTTAGCAAGTGTGTTACCACACCTTCGTTTGAGAGACAAAGATTCTCAAGAATCTTAGCTCGGCTGCCTTTCTCAGATGGTCTGTCATGCCTGATAGCTTTTACATTACATGGGAGCAGGTGGATGATCCTTTGTCCCCACTGATGGGAATTTGGAGCTTGAATTTGTTTGAGGAAAGTTTTGCCCGTTGTCTTCATGTTCAGATTCGGTGCTGCACCACAAGACTGGGTCAGGGGTGACACTGAATGGCAAGGTCACAGTTGAAGGTGAGTGTTAGCAGTTCAGATTCCAATTGTGGGCCTGAAATCACACAAAAAAGGAGCCAGCGTCATTACAATAATATTATTCTCATGTTAGAAAACATTGCAGCAGTGCTCTGTGTCCCAGCTCTGCTGAAAACATTTCTTTAGAGTGAGGGTGAAAGTGATTACAGAATTAAACACTAATAACTGTGGTCTTCATGAAAACAAGCCATTACTGTCTAGGAAGAGCAGAAGATTCAAAAGTGATTGGTGACCAGTATCTGTTGGTGAAACTTCCACTGGATTTAGCTAAAATATGGAGAATTAATGAAAATCTCAAACTTGAAACTGATCTGCTTTCTTATACCTAATGTGTTGTAAAATACGACCAGAGTTCATGCTGTGTGACTCACCTGGCAGTTGAGAGAGAGCTGTAAAATTGAACTGCTGTAGAGTGAAAGGAAGGTGACCCTGATTTTGATCTTATTTACAGCAGTGTAAATAAAGAACAATAGGAATGAGATTACCATCATGTTCGGGACATTCCATAGTCTTCATTCTGTAGTCTTAGCTGCTCTTTCGGCCATGGCACGCTGGTTCTGATCCAAGGAACAGAGGAGAACATTGCTGTTCTTCTTTCAAAAATCTTAAGGCAACAGACTGGAGGTTTATGGGATCTGTACATGGAAACAACAGGCTCCACTCTGTTCACAGGGCAAATGCCTTGCCATGAGGACAAGATGATGTCATGAAAAGGCTATGGCTTGAGTACCTCAAAATTCTTTGCTTCTTTACAAGCAGTCCTTGTAAAGCAAGCGCTAGAGGCACACCTACTGTCAACAGGCTCAGTTCTGATGTATTTCTCTACACAAAAATCTGTAGGGAGCACAAGTGGAAAGCTCCAAAGTTCCACGAGTGGGAAGCCAATGGAATCTATAACATTACTGTACTGCACAGGGAATACAACAAGGAACAGAGCAAAAAAAGCTGTGGATCTCCTTGAGAGCAGCAAGATGAAGGAGTTGAAGGAGATGAAGGTGAAAAAGGTCACTTCACCCAAGTGGATTCACACTGATGGCATCGTTGTTATGCAGCGAATAGTTCACGCTCATGTCCTTGTCCTGTTTGTTGCTTTGTACTGAGAATTACTGATGCCCATAGCAGATTTGATTTAGCCTTCTTTCAGCTTGCTTGCTCTGGAGTGTTTGTTTCTCTTCTCTTTTCAGTTCTTTCCTTTCCCTTTGCCCAAAGGACCCATAATAGGCCATATTTCTGCATTAGTCTAACGTAGCAACTTATACCTCTGTAAGACTATCACATTTTGGCCAAGAAACATTAAACAACTTCTGTCATGCGAGAGAGAACAAGACTGCAAACATGACCAATCCCTCACAGCCGCTCTTCAAACACCTATGTTGTTGGCACGCTGCAGACACTAATAAAACATTCTCTCAAACAGCTGTTTATGATAGAGAAACCTGTTTGGTTTACTAGTAAGGCCAGGAAGACAGTGGAAGCTTAACTCCTGCAAGCTGTCCAAGGTGTAAGAACAGATGCCCAAGACCAAGCTTAGATCTATGCAAGGGGACCGAGTATCCGTCACAGTATCGCACAGCTGGGACCGCACAGGCAGTGCATGGGACAATTCTTCTATCTCCCAAGTCTGTAAATAGGGAGACTTTAAGGTTTGCTTTAGAAATAACTGGTTCTGGTGTTAGTTTTGTAGTAACTAAAACACTGGCTTTTAGAAAAATGGGGACTTGATGATATTCTGTTCCCTGTACGAAACAAAAGGGCTCTCGGGCTGAGCACATGATAAACCCATTGACCATTTGTTTTGCAGAATGTTTATGGAATAAACTGGGCAAACACACGGTTAACAGGTCTCCTCATAGGCACTAAATCCAAGTTTCTAGAAATAATAAACTTTGAAAAGGCTTTAAGCCATTGGACCCCTAAGGGTTAGTAAGCTGGAGAAAGAGCACACCCTGTGTCTGGAAGTCCTTCAGTCGGTCACTGTTCTTCCTGTCTTCTGGCCCTCCCACCCCATGCCAAATGAATCTGTGGGCAGGTTTGCTGTCCTATGTAAATCAAACACATTTGAAAGCACCTGGATTTGTCACTGGTTACAAAACTGTGGATTTTCCTTCTCCTTTCTTATTTTTTTTGATTCCGGGGAAAATCCGAAATGACTGTTTGTGGAGAAATCATGGGCTCTGCAAACACGTGAATTTTAAGAAAGGTTAAATAGATCTATCCCCCTAGCCTGTAGAATGGTGTGGGTTAATAAACCTGTCCCGGGGTTTCTTGGTGCCATTGTGTATGATCCCAGATGAAAACAGTGTTTACTCATCTTCGTACATCTCCCTGGTGTTTATGGATGACGGTTAATGTGTCAGAGGTAGGAAGCACCCTGTCTCATAAATGAAGTCAGGGTAGACAGAGGAATTCAAAGTTCAGAACTGAAGCAGAGGAATGTAATGGCATGAGGGGAATGAAGAAGAGTTCAGAAACATAACGTGCTTTCTTTTTCTCATAGGTCCTGTACAATTTGTTCAAGTCTTTCTGCCAGATGCGCACAATTAAGGTTATTGACATATTCGCTGGGATTGCTAACTTCTTTATAGTGGGGATCGGTGGAGTGTTGATTGGAATCCTTTTGGGATTTGTAGCAGCCTTTACCACCCGTTTCACCCATAAAATCCGAGTGATTGAGCCACTCTTTGTCTTCCTGTACAGTTACTTGTCATACATAACAGCTGAAATGTTTCATCTCTCGGGCATCATGGCGTAAGTACCCAAACTTCAGTAACAGTAGCAGCCAAGTAAGAGTGCCAAAGGAAATTGCAGAACTTTCCAGACTTTGCCAGACTTGCCAGGCAGCAGCATTCACTGTACATGGCAGCAATGCTGGCTTGAGGATTTCCGGTCTTTCCCCTCCCGCTCCCATTGCATTCGCTCCGTCTGCACAGCGTCCAGCTGTGTCACTGAAGCTGTTGATGGCATCACACCGCAAACCATACGTTGGAAACGCTGGGAGTTAAAAATAATCCCTCGTCTTTTCAGCGAGGTTATTTTTAACCCAGATCAGCTTGGTGACCTGCGTCCTCATGTGACTCCACGATAAGTCATAAGGGCATGGCTGAGGGCTGGCCCACGGTAGAGTAGGGGCAGCAGTGGCTGCGAAGGGAGGTGTGGGACAGGTAGTAGGGACACAAACACATTGTTAAAGCACATCTTACACTTAGTGAGGCGAGCTAGTCACTAAGTACCTTCCAATGCAGACAATGTATACCGCATCAAGGCAAGCTCCTGCCGGGTGACAAGCACAGTAAGAACTGGGTGAATGCAAAACGTGCAAAATCTAGACCTGTGGCTATGTAGCCTGTAAGTTTAGTGCCCTGATACAGGTGCCTGTGTGCTGCAGTGCTCTCTGTGTACAGCAGTATGTCTATAATGATATTATTCTGACCACTTCCAACAGATAAAAGTATCTGCACTCCTCTTTTTTCCCTCCTGTGCTTCAGCAAAGGGAGAGCATGTCCTCTCACTTGACGCTGTTTATGCTGTAACAACCTGAACTTTAGGAAGAGGTTGATGTTTGATAAACGGTTTGCTCTGGTTCCAAGCAGTATTTCTAAAGGTGAGCCATCTGTAATGGCCTTGGGTTGTTCTAGTGGCAAATACGAGACATTCAGGAGGGTAGCTTTTTGTGAGAGCTCAGGTATTACTGCTGGGTGTTACTGGTACTTAATAATGCCTCATCTTAGGGCTGATGTTTAGGAAAATGAAGAAATAGTGGATGTCATAGTCATACCAGGGTACATTTCCTAGGACTGGGAAGCAGTTTACATGGAAATGTATAGCTGATTATTTCAGCAGTGTAAAAATAGCAGTATGCCATGAAATGGGAGGGGTTAGTAGTTTAATACATAAGTAAAGAGCTAGAGATTGCATGGCTTACTTTCTTGGATATGTGCCTAAATATAGTAACATGTACATCCACTTTGACCGAGTTCATAAATGTGCCATCTCTTTCCCCAGCTTCTATTCATAGCGGTTGTGTGGTTTCTAGTTACCTCCACTTCTTTAGTCAAACGTCCTTGACATCCTATGATCAAACACTTAAAGGGCTTCTAAACCAAAACTGCGTGGCCAAACTGTCCATGGAAAAAAATGGTGGTGGAGTGCATGGAAATACTAATATGGACATCTTACATTCAAGATAAAATGGGAAGGGCAGGGCAGGTCTGCTGGTGGGCCAGTGGACCCACAGCATGCCAGTGCCTGCCACCAGTATGTCTGTGCACCCGTGGCACTAGCAATCTGTTCCTTTCATTCGCAACAGTCTCCCCTCAGTACAAAACAGAATGTCAAAGCATCTTTTTCTTCCAATAGCACCACAGAAAATAAGTTGTCTTTAAAATGCCCTGTATGCTTCTTCACTCTTTATGTATTTTAGAGTAACTAACAAAGCTGGATGACACCCAGGGCAAGCTGAAAGGGCTCTCTGGTGCCATACAGAGTTTCAGCTGTCATGAGATGTAAAGCATCCCATCCCGGCAATGCCTTAGTGCTCCTGTAATCTCCACATCCTCTTTGAGTAAATGTACCCATTGCTTTTCACATTTCATCGGACTTTGTGATGCAGAAAGTCTTTTGCTCTGTGTCATAGTGCAAAATGCACCAGGATTGAGTTCCCTGTCATTTTCTGCTGTGAGTGACTCATGACAGGATTGCTTGGGTCTGGCTTCTTAGTGTCAGCTCTCCTTTGAGCATGTAGTTGGACCAAATGACCTTGGAGTGTCCCTTACAAACCGGCTTGTTTACTCATTATGTGCTTCTGTGGCCATTTATAGTTCCAGCTATAGGGAATAATCGCCAGATCTCACCTTCTTCACCCATATCTGCATGAACCTATTAAACTGCTGATTCCCCCTTCCTTCATAATCGGGTTCATAGGCTCAGAGAGACCTTGTGGTTACATGCTGCAACACACTGAAGGGGGAGGACGTGAGTAGGAATGTGCAATATTATGAAAGAAGTAAGAAACATAGAGTTCCTTCTTTCTGTGCAACGAGGAACGCACTGGCAAAGGCCCAGAGGCGAGTGCAAGGTGCTTGTCCCTCTTCCGATCGGTCTGTGTACTCATTCTGAGAACAAATTATTCTTGAACCATCTGTGTATAACCCCCGCATCAGGTTACCTGGCTGAAATAGCAGAGGAACTGAACCTCCCTAGGTGAGAAAGTCCTCTGCAGCAGGAGAGGAAATTAGAACTGTAATTAGAACTGGGCTTGAATCAGGATCCCCAGTGTAAAACACAGAGATGAATCTGAGCTTCGTTTGCTTGGCTCCATTTCTCACGTTAGTGCTGCAGTGTTCAGCTGACTGACCACTTAATTTCTTAGAAGCTTGCCTGATTTCTTATGCAGGCTGTGTAGGGGCAGAAGTATTAACGTATGGGGGTTGGCTGTTTGCGTGGTTTCTTTTCAGCAGTGAATTAGCAGGCTGAGAGGTAACGACCATTGAAATGACTGTAAATTTAGTAGGGCAAGGAAACTTGATGACTGAACCCGGTGGCCTAGTTTATTGCAGTCATGACAGAAACTGTAGTGTTTGCACAGGAGGACTTTTATTCTCCAGAAGGTTGCAGGTTAATGGTAATTGACTGTTTTTCCCCCACATCTTCCTGACCAAAGCAACTACCTCAAGTCACAGAAGTGGAAGCCACAATGTATGTGGATAAGAAATGTGAAATAAAATACATCTAAGCTTTTACTTTGAGTATTGTGAGAGTAAGAAGTTAGTTAGGGAAGAACATACTAGAATGTAAAACCTTGTATCTTTAAAGAAATCCATTGTATATGAAATTCTAACACTTTCAGCATCTAATTTTCCAATTAAAGCTATCACAATAGATCTTCTAATCCAAATAAGGACTCTGAGGAGACAGCAGCTTCACCAAGTGAGCAGTAGTTAGCTGTGGAAACCTGGAGAGTAACAATGCACAGCACTATCTGTTATACTGGTCAGCCAACTTACTGATTAGTTGACATCAATTAATGCAAAATGTGACTGAGGATAAGGATGTGGTCCCTTTAAATTCTCGTGGCCGAGCGTGGTAGGTGTTTTAAGTTACAGCTTGCAAAGATCCTGATTAATCTGGTGACAGATTCTTATCAGACATCTATTTACAGTGTCTCCATTACTTCATGGTCCAAAAAAACCCATGCTCAGAGCGTGGTTCCCCAATACACAAGCTGCAAAACTCAATTAAGTGACTGTAAATAATGAAAACTATTTATTTTAAGATGTTAACAACTACTACTGAGTGTTTGGCTGTGTCTGTAATGAAATCCTCACCGCCCTAATGCTGCAGCCTTAAGACTGAAAAGCCTGTGATGCTGGAAACAGCTCTTTTTCAGCCCACTGGGTTCAGGCTGTATTGCGTTTGATGCCTCTGCACTTGCCAGCTCCAGTGTGCATGCATTTGGCTGGAGGCAGCAGGGATGCTTCACTGTCTGCTTGTGCAGATAAGCTGTGGGTGCAGGCAGGGCTGGCATGACTCTGAGATATGTGTAGGTCTGTCAGTGCAGCCTGTAGGCTGTGAAGAGCTAGTTTGCCACTAGAAGTTCTAGAAGGTGCAAGTGGGTCTGAGAGGTTCCTTCACATATGTTTCTGACTCTGGTCACCAGAGCTATGTGTGACTTGAAGAACCTGGGAATGTTTGACATCTCCTGGGCTTGGGTGCACATCCTGGCCAGGTCATCACGCTTTGGCAGGAGCAAATCCTTGCATGGCCCAAGTCCTCTCCTGGTTTCTTCCTGAGATACGCAGATACACGTCTGTGGCATCTGTGAGCCCCCAGTCTGGGCAAGCCCCTGGTCAGGACAAGGAGAGCTGCAAAGAGCACTGACTATTGGTCACTGTTTGTGGAAGCGTGGGACCTCTGTTGTGCCGAGCACACGCTCGAGCGAAACATGTCACCTGAGACACTGAGTGTCGAGTGTCGTAGGGAGGACAGGGGCGTGCTTAGGAAGCCTCCAGAATTTATTCTTCAGGAGTTCCCGGGATGAGCTTGGCTTCCCAGACAGCAAGCTGCCCTTGGGCCTTAGAGGATCTTTCTGGTCAAGAGCATAGTGAAATTAGCTGACAGTGAGGAGAGAGCTAACAATTATGTCAGTGCTAAAGGTAGGTAGGAGTCTGGGAGAGTTCTGGTAAAATCTCCCTTAATCTTTCAAACTCTATTCAGAGTTTATGAAGTGTTGAAGCTAGTTTTCACATCACAATCATCACTGCATTTTGTGCTGACTACATCTGCCTCTCTATGTCACGCACAGGTGGAGGTCAGGTTAGGTGCACTGTTCTGCTATCAAACCCTCTTCACCTTTATTTGTAAGCTGCTGCCTGCCCCATTGGAGTGCATCTGTCCCCACTGCAGACCCTCCTCCCTGGGCTTTATTCACAGCAGGGTCTGTGCTGCTTGACAGACGTCAGTGGAGGACTTGGTGTTCTCTCCCAATGTCCATGTGTCTTCCCAAATTCATCGCTCAGGACGCTGTCAGCTGCTGCTACATACATCCTCTTGCAAAGCTCTAAGAAAGCTCACCGTGCAAAGGTCCTTTTCAAGTCACTGCTGATTCTGAGAGTCAACTTGCCTTTGCAAAGCTTTTTCATCCCTTCTTTTTTAAGCCAGATCCTAGGTATGCGTGTGTCCGTAATGCTGGCGAGCCTTTTCTGAGCTCTCCCTCACTCTGCTGGGTTATTTACATTTAAATTCACGCATAGCTGAGTTGTTCAGAGATCGAGGTCTTGGTTTACAGGTAGGACATGCTCAGCAAAAGCCTTTCTGCAGAGGGATTTCCTCTAGATGAGGGAGAACCTTCAGTTTTCCCAAAGAGATGCGGGCAAATATCTCTTGGCATGTTGGCCAACAATTATAAATCAAAAGCTAGTGGAACTGGGATAAATAGCCATAGGACAAGTTCTCATGGGCTGTATTCAGAAAGACAACATGAACACACAGCTCTCTCTGCGTTCAGGTGTAGTGAACTCACGCATGGGTTTGTGTAAGATTTTTAATGGGAAATCAAAGAGGTTTCTTCTGCAGATAACAGAACAAAGAGCTACTTCACAACATAGCTGCCCACCCTTGGTACTGATCAGGCAGTTCAGCCTGTGCTTGCCTACCCTGAGGCACTACCTCGGCTTATCCTCCAGCCAGCTCTGCTAGCTATCTTTAAATGTGTCAGTTCTGTAGCTGAGTGAGTCCTTGCTGACTGTACATCACTTGGTCAGTACTGCTGCCCACGATGCAGGGATGGCTAATGTCATCCTTTGCCCTTCCTGCTGATAAAGGAACTGTTTGCTAACGTGGAGATGTCTTTGTACGTTCTCTCATGTGTCAGCTGGGACGCACGTTTCACTCATTTGTGTGTGCTTTACATGTTCAGCAGTACCAGCAGCATTTCTGCTGGTGGTTTTCTCATGTCCAGCCCTACCTACAGGCAAGCAGTGGATTAAAGTGGTGGAGGATGACGAATTTCTATAGGCTTGCCACTTACTTAGCCTGGAAAAGGGGAGCTGGTTACTGCCACAGCTTGTGAGGAAGGGAATCATTTGGTAGGAGAGCTGCTGGGGAGAAGGGAGGGAAGCCCTGGCCCAAGACATGCAGTTGCCATCCTATGTGTTGGCCCTCAGCAGCAAGAGAAGCAGCAATCCTTGTATTCCAAGGCTGCCCCTGGCTCTTTTCAGCTCTGCTTCTTTCAAAATGCAGAGTTTAGGTGACCCCTGACAGATGATGAGTCAAAACTCTCCACGTAAAGATGCCTTATCAGAAAGAGAAATGATCTTGTGCCTAAACCCCTGGGTTCAGCAAGTCTGTGCATTTGGGATTCATCATTGAATAGATTCTGCTTTCTGTTTTAAAGAGTACGATGCAAAAGTGAATTGTATTAGGTAGACATGAGAAGAGCTAAAGAAATCAGGCAAATAAAACACAGGGTAATGTTTTTCTTTCAGGATTACAGCTTGCGCCATGACCATGAATAAATATGTGGAGGAAAATGTTTCACAGAAGTCCTATACGACAATAAAGTATTTCATGAAGATGCTGAGCAGTGTCAGTGAGACCTTAATCTTCATCTTCATGGGAGTGTCTACAGTTGGGAAGAACCACGAGTGGAACTGGGCCTTTGTTAGCTTCACGTTGCTCTTCTGTTTAATCTGGAGGGCACTGGGTAAGCAGGTTTCGGTCTGCGCGTCAGCATTCTTTGCAAGTGGGACTTCTCACCTCTTCTCAGGTAGAAGACACAGACACAGTCCCACCAGCTTGCAGAATGGTCTTATTTTTAGCACGTCCTACGTCACAGGGGTCATCTACACCATCCCCCAGATGAAACCCATGCTTTCCTCCAGCAGAGAAGTCAGGGCAACTTCCCGTTTCCCTCCTTTGCCTGCAAACCCACGTGTGCTGCAGTGTGCCCAGAGAAGAGCAGTCAGGCTGATGAAAGGGCTAGAATGCAAGTGCTGGGAGGAGTGGCTGAGGGCAATGGGGTTGTTTGGCCTGGAGTAAAGGAGGCTCAGGGGAGACCTTATAGTTCTTTATAACTCCCTGAAAGGAGGTTGGAGCAAAGTGGGGGTCAGTGTCTTTTTCCAAGTAACCAGTCATAGGATGAGAAGAAATCACCTGAAGTTGTACCAGAGGACATTCAGACTGGATATTAAGAAGAATTTCTTCACTGAAAGGCTTGCTAGATACTGGAAACGGCCGCCCAGGGGAGTGGTGGAGTCACCATCTCGGGAGGTGTTTAAATGACACGCAGATGTGGTGCCAGATCTAGCAGACACAACGTGATTTAGTGGTGATCCGGCAGCGCTGGGTCAGTGTTTGGACTCGATGATCTTAAAAGGTGTCTTCCAGCCAAATCTGTTCTGTGATTCTGTAATTAATAACATATCCTGAAAAGCAGCCAACAGGTTGACTGCCACTCACCTCCTGGCCCATATGGTTGCTTCTTTCACCTGCCTTTACGTCTTTGTTCCAGTCTGCCGCAGCCCTGGAACCTTGGCTTTGGTACACAAGCACGCACCGGCATCTTTTCCCTCAGTCCCCAGTCCTGCCGCCTTCCTGTCTGTGCAAGGAAAATTAAGTGAGCAAATAGGAGCTGGAAGGGTTCAAAGCACAGACTGATGGAGTTCACAGGCCCAAGTGTTCAAAACCACCTCAAATTTTATCTTAGCAAAACTTAGTGAAGACTCTTGCTCGGTACTGACACAGAGTTATTGCTGTTGTAGCGGTGCAGACTCGGGCAGATAGCTGTCTGATGGAGATCAGCTGGCTGCCTCGGGTCTGCAGTCTGGCTGAGCTGAGGTAGTTAGCTCACTCAATATGTTTAAGATGATGCTCCTTAGACAGTTTAGATTGGTCTTGCATGGTGTTTTCAAGCTGCTAAGGAACATCTCATGCCTTCAATAATAGACAGGCAAGAATGAAATCAACGTGTTTTGGAAGAAACGCTGGCGTTGGGGGGCATTGCTAAGTGATTTAATTTCTCTTTTCCCTCCTGCCTGAATGTCTGCTTTGTGTTCCCTCAGGTGTTTTTGTTCTGACTCAGATCATTAATGTGTTCCGGACAATTCCTCTCACTTTTAAGGACCAATTTATCATCGCCTATGGAGGGCTCCGCGGAGCTATTTGCTTTTCACTCGTATTCCTCCTTCCTCCTGCTGTGTTTCCCAGGAAAAAATTGTTCATCACTGCTGTGATTGTGGTGATATTCTTTACTGTTTTCATCCAGGTAATGCTTTTCCTCTCCGGGATTACTTATTTCTCAGGTAGGTTATAAATAAGCAGTGAGTAGAAAAACAAGTCGCCCTAACTGGAAGGAATGTACTCGAGGGTACTCTGCATGGTCATAGCTTAAAACCCAATTGCTATGCAAACCACATTCAGGTAGCAAAAGTATGCCAGATATTAAGTGCTTATGCTAAGATATAAGTAGCATTAAGTATTTAAAACCTAATGAGATTGGAGTGGAGATAAAAAATACCCTGGGTCCAGCCCCAGCACTAATTCCTCATCGGAATTTTTAAAGTTGTGTCCTTACTTAGAGTTTGGTGTTGAAGACAGTGTGCTTTGAGTAGTAGGAAGCAAACCGTACTGAAGGCACCAAGAGGTGAATTGGAGTGTTTGAGTTTGGGTGTTAGGCAGCGACGCTGCCAGTGAGCTGAGCGTCCTTCCAAAAGCTCCAGGTTTAGAGAGTAACGTGAAGAACTAGTCTGTGGTGTCCGTCTGACCCTAGAGGCTTCCTCAGGAGTGACCAAGGGGGGGAGAAGTGACTGAAACTAGCAAAATTCAGAGGAGGCTAAGCCCCTCAACTAAGTATGTCAGGCTAGTCATTATCCAGAGCAGTGGGAGGGATGTGAGAGGCTAGCTCATGGAATTTCAGGTCAGTGAGGAAAGCAGACAATTTTTATCCTGCCTTTTACATGGATAAAGGTGCCAGTTATCAGTGCTCATGCTTGGGGAAACACTACTCATTAAACTGAGGCTTAGTTGGCATCACGATGATTGTGAAGTGAGTGTGGAAAGAGCTGACAGTCTACCCTGTAAAGGGAAATAGAAGCATATGGTCCGTTGGGTCAGAAAGGTTCCCCGGGGACTCCATCCAACCCTTTACCCAAGGCAAGGCCACCTTCCGAGTGAGGTCACGTTGCACAGAGCCATGTCAAGTTCTGAATATCTCCCGGGATGGAGATGCCCCAGACTTCCTGGGCGCCTGCTGCAGCAGTCAGCCCCTCTGGTCACGTAAGAGGCTGAGGAGATGCTAATGGAGCGGTTGCTTTGTTTAATAGCCCCGTTACTGACTGTAGCACAGAAATTAAGAGGGTTTGTTGCTGATGTTTCATGATGACAGGCTGTGAAAGGTGTATTCCTGGGGACAGTGAGACGTGGTGTGACACAGAAAGAAGAGAATGGCTGGGGGCAAATCTGATAGAAGCAGAATGTAATTTCATTGTAGTGAGTGCAGATGTGCTCTTGCTAGGAAATTCTTAGTCAGGATTTCTCCTAGGAAGGAAGTGTGAGTATTTCCCTGGGAAAAAATAGAAAGGAAAGGAGACATGGGTGTACTGGTTGATAACAGGGTACAGTTAAGCCAGCAGTGCAGGGGAGAGAGAAGGCAAATATGATCTCAAGACATACCGAGACAAGTATTTTCATCAGGGAGTAGTGCTGTGTTCTAGAGTGATCATGGGGCAGGTAGGTCAGTCGTGTGAAAGGAGACCAGGATGCCTTAGCCTTAGCAAAATGAAGGAGAAGAGGAATTAGCATTACTGAAGTGTTCGAGGGAGTGAGCACCAGAGAAGGAGGAGCACTTTTTAAACGAGAATAACAAACACTGGCACAAGAACAAAGTGGTACAAAGTGACCATGATATAATTAAGAAGCTGCTTTCTAATTATCAGAACAATGAGGTTCAGGATGAGTGTTCCACTATGAGCAATGGGGCAAAGAAACCTAACTACTTTTAAGATAAAGCTTGATTCCTTTGTGAAAAGAAATGTGTGACCTGGTTTTCTGGGGTAGCAGTGACTGATCTCAATACCATGAGCGATTCATTCCTCTCCCCTGTCCTGGTGTGCCAGTACAAGTAAACAGATTATGTCAATTACTCCACAAATAATGGCTGAAGACAATCCTGTCACTCTGCAATAGACAATCGTTTTGTTCTTTCACTGAGAACAATCAGGCAAGGACACAGGTTTACAAAAACAGCCTTAGTGGTACCATCTTGGCTAGCAATTGTCCTGCCACCGCTGAGGTGTCTTTGAATACCTCTTTTGAAAGGAATCACTAAAAGGGGGTGTGTGTGTCTCTGTGTGTGTCTCTGTGTGTGTGTGTCTGTGTGTGTGTCTGTGTGTGTGTGTGTCTCTGTGTGTGTGTGTCTCTGTGTGTGTGTGTCTCTGTGTGTGTGTGTCTCTGTGTGTGTGTCTCTGTGTGTGTGTCTCTGTGTCTCTGTGTGTGTGTGTCTCTGTGTGTGTGTGTTTACTTTGTAATGATGGGAGATCTGTTAATTAATTCAGAAACAAGGAAGGGTTTTTACAAGGGTTTTTCTAGTACCTAACAGAACTGAAAAGAAAAGGCTTTAACCTGTTACAGGTGTGGTTAGTGATGTTTTCCTGATGGTGTTGGTCGGGTTGCACCTCTTGGTATCTCAGGTCTAGGGAACCCCTTCCTTCCTTCTGCTGCATTAGAGGAGTCTGTATGCTGACAAGGACTCCAAAGCTAAGTGCAACCCCTGCTAGTCACAAAAGGGCATTCACTATTCCTGTGTCAGAATGGATTTTAGGAGGGTGAAAGGGCATCTAGAGCCAAAAAGGTATCCACAACCCTTCCCAGGGCTCTAGTGAGAGGGCATCTAGAGCCAAAATGGTATCCACAGCCCTTTCCAGGGCTCTAGTGAGAGGGCATCCAGAGCCAAAAAGGTATCCACAGCCCTTTCCAGGGCTCTAGTGAGAGGGCATCTAGAGCCAAAAAGGTATCCACAGCCCTTTCCAGGGCTCTAAGAGTGATGGAAAGGGTTTTTTTCTGTATGTTTATGGAAAAAAGCCTCGAGCTGTCTGGGTTTGGCTTTTTGATGGGTTTTGTTTGGTTTTGTTTTTTCTAACAGGGAATAACAATTCGCCCACTGGTGGAGTTCCTCGATGTCAAAAGGTCAAATAAAAAGCAGCCTGCTGTCAGCGAAGAAATTTACAACAGGGTACGTTGGAACTTCGCTGTCCTAGGCGAGACCCTCATACCAAGGCAAACCCTAGCTCTTGCAATGATGTCAGCTGGTGGGATTGTTTCACAAACGAGATGCAGGCTACTTTAGAACCTGGCTAACATTTGCCACTTCAGTTCTAGTGCATCGCATTTGCGTTAGTCTCATTAAACTGACGCCAGCTCCTCCTCAGCGCTCGTAAACTTACAGAACTCTCACGTCATCAGCCTCTTTGCAGATGGGCTGGGGAATTTGGAAGTGAAAATGCAGGGAGAGACTTCAGCTTTAGGCAGAAGCTCAGCAAGACCAGCACCGATGGAAGCAGCAAGTCGCTTCTGTCCTTTGGGGTTGTGAGCTAAAGAAGCTCCAGGGGAACAAAACAGTCTGACTCCAAGTTTGCTTGGGCTGCCTGTAGTTAAACTGAAGCGTGCTCTTCAATCCTAACTACAGGTCTGTGTTTGTAGAAAGTTAGAAACTGATACAGGCTGAGGGCAAGCCAAGGGGTGTCTATAACCTTATGTGATCAAAACCATTTCCCCTCTAGTTCTTTGACCACGTGAAGACTGGAATTGAAGATGTGTGTGGACACTGGGGTCACAACTTTTGGAGAGATAAGTAAGAATGGCATTAAAAACTCTGTAATCCACACGTTTTAAAAACAACCATCAGCTTTCAAGTTCATTCTTTCCTGTATAACAAAGAGAAATGGCAAAACCATGTCTTTTTAGCAAACCGTGTAAAGCAAGTATAAAAAAAGCCTCCAGCTGGAAGGAGAGACTTTACCTCTGATCCCAGGGTAAAGTACAGTACCTTCTGAGGGTGCCTGTTCTCTCCCTGTTCCTGACTGCTTCATAGCCCTTTTTCTGTGTCGGCTGAGCCTTTCATCCAGTCTGTCTTCCCTCCTGCTAACTGTGTGTGCCTGAGCTGTTCAGTTAGGGGCCACTTCCCTGTTTGATGGGGAACATTCAAACACTTGGGACTTCCTAGAGCAGGATCAAGGCACTGGCTGGCCTGAGGTGCATGAGAGAGCCTACTAGCAGACAGCGCCACTGTTCTTGATGTTATTGTTTAAGACTTAGTGTCAGCTAAGAAGATTAGCACTGGCTATACCTCAGTAATTACTGCTTTCACTTCAGCTGCTGAATCATCACCATGGGTTGGATCTAATTCCCTCTTCTCAGGAACACACTTTTTCACACCCATATCCTTCCGACCCAAAGTGTGGCCATTGCCCACTCACTGCTTCCACGAGAGTCTGAGTGTTTTATACAATGAGGAGTAGCAGAAGAGGCTGGGAAGGGCACCTCCAAGTGGCTTGAGAGCCACACAGTGAGGATGCCCTTCTGACAGAAGCATGGCATGGGTTCAACGTTCTTTTACTCCACCTGGTTCTCCTCTAGTCTGTGTGAGATCTTTAATTAACAGATTACAGAGCAAAGGAGGGTCCCACCTCTTGGTGACCTTCAGAATCATTTCAGAATTGCCAGAGGGCAAAATATTTTCTGACAAACAGAATTGCCTCAGCTGTAGTTAATATTTTTTCACTAAGCATCCAAGAGCATCGCAGCTGCTCGAGAGGAAGGGAGAACTTCCAGCGTTTCACAAGAACAGGCTAAAATTTCAAAGAAAAAGCAGGCGGTGCAAAATTAGGCCTTGTACTTGTTATTACAGTAAATATTTGATGTTCTCTTTGTCTCAATGAAACGGAGAAGTAGAAATAATATTGTAGCACAGAATACCTAAGCGTTCAAAGCTGCTGCTGGGGACACTGGCCAGTAAAGCGTTCGCCAAAACCCACTCTCGAGTTAAGACTCTCGATCTGGAGCAAAGATGAACTCGATCCCTTTCCATTGTGCTCAGCAGCAGGCTGTTAACACGAGCAGACATTCCCAGGGAATAGACTTTACAATTGTGTTAGCTGCCCTGTATTGGCTTTCCTGAACGGGCACGGTCAAAATTAACCGGTTGGTTTGGTCTGCCTCACGTACAGGTTTAAGAAGTTTGACAACAAATACCTGCGAAGGCTCCTAATCCGGGAGAACCAGCCCAAATCCAGCATAGTTTCGTTGTACAAGAAGCTGGAAATCAAACACGCCATTGAGATGGCGGAGAGCGGAATGATAAGCAAGGTCCCATCATCGGGATCTCTCAGGTAAGCAAGTGATGCCAGCGTGGCCAAGCGTTTCAGCTGGGTCCCATCGTTTATGTCCCAGGCCAGTCTGCGGGCAGGACAGTCACTTTAGCATGGGACTTTCTGTGTCCAGCTGTCACCTGAGCAGTCAGCAGATGTGAAGTGAGCATTTAGCTTGCAGCAGCTCACCTCCAAAACGCTCCGTGGTTTCTGCTGGTGCAGGCCGTGCAGTTTGACAAGGGCAGCTGCTCACAGGAACACCGAGTGCCCATATAGAGCAGGGCTGGATGTCAACCACCGCCTCCCCATTGGCAGTGAAGAAAGGGGAAAGCCTGAGGGACATGTTGAAAAGCATCTCAATTTTGTTAAATTAATTAATTTTATTAACAGTGTAGTGTGATTTATATCAAGTTTTGGAGACTGAGGTTTGAGCCTTACCACTCACTCAAAGCAGATGAAGACTTCCTTCCTATGTGTAGAGCTCTCAGTCCTTTTGACATGTCGTTTCCCACTCTAAAAAGGAAACAGCTGGAATGCATTTCACAATCATTAAAGTAAGGCATTCGCACTCTTTCCTCTGCTTCTGTTATTTATCCTTCCACAGTGAATATGAAGGAAAGATAAAGCCGCTTTCTCCCGCCGAAATGGAGAACATGAGGGAAATACTAACCAAGAATCTCTATCAGATACGACACCGGGTAAGGACGAAAGTGTTTCCATATTGCACTGCTTCCTGAATACATGGGTGATCTCCCTAACGCGTCTTTGGGCTACTGCATCTGCTCGACCGTCGTGTAAAATGCACGCTGTCATTTACTGCAGTGCCCTGTGAACTCGCACGCTGGGACGCGTGCAGCAGCGCAGTCACACTAATCCATGTAAGCAGCGTGTTCCCTCCTACCCTACCAAGAAGGCAGGACACTTTGGTCACGTTCCCTAACACATATTTATTAAAAGGGGATCGCAGGTGCCAGTTCAACCCGACACTGTCCACTCCGCTCCACAGTGTTTTTGTTGCTTCATGATACGGGAGTCCATTTCCCATTTGCCTCCAGTTGCGAAGTTGTTTGCATGAAGAGCAGAGCTGGACAAACAGTGAAATAAGAGCAAAAGGCCAGTTCACGTTTGCCCACCCGGGGCTAAGCTGTTTCTGTGCCTGAGCCCTTGGAAAACATTCCCAAGTGGAGCAAGTTTCAGCTTGCTGGAGGTAAAAATTCTGTCCCCCTCAGCAACTCATCTTAACACGTTCAGGTGGGTGTCCTCTGCTGAGGTACCGACCCAGCTAGCACTCAGTGGGGGCAAGCACTGCATTGAGCCAACGCTTTCCAATCTCTCCTTCATTCGAAACAGCAGCAGCAGGTTGGTTTCTCTACAAAAACCCCAACCGCCCGACCAGCAGAAGAGGAGTCGGAGGAGCAGATGCCTGAAGAGCTGCTGGCATAGTTACTGATTCTGTTCTTAACCATCTGCAATCCGATTTTTGTTGAGGAGGATTTGGGATGCTTGCTAGACCATTACAGCCGACTGCATGCACTGCGCGGAGGGCTCAGCCGGTTGCCATCATGCTCTCCGGGCTCTGACCGCTGCTTTTGTGTTTCAGACAATGTCCTACAACCGACATAGCCTGGCTGCGGATGCAAACGAAAAGCAGGCCAAGGAAATCCTTATCCGTCGCCGGCACAGCCTTAGGGAGAGCCTGAGGAAAACGAACAGCCTGTCGAGGGAAAGACCGGTACTGCACTTTGGTTGTTTTATCGAACAATAGCTACTACAATAATAACACATAATATATTAATATGATATTAATATAGTATCACTATAATATTATAATATAATAAAATGTAAAAATATAATAAAATATAGTAAAAATATAAGGAGATAATATAATACAATAATAAT
>VZRI01000473.1:73092-183698 GCA_013397515.1 Upupa epops
AGAAGCTGAAGGAGCTCTGTACGCAGAGCAATTCTAAAGGATGCTCAGTATTCTCTATCAGTGTTTTTATGGAGTGTGGATGATCAAGGGCAAACATGACTTTGAGGTAAACAAACTGCATACAGTGTGCTCCAAAACAGGGGATTTGATCAAGTCAGTCAGATTAAGTGGTTAATTTGACAAATGCTGTGGGCTCTTCAGCATTCCTACATGTATTCAGGACTTCAGGTTTTGACACAGAATAGGGAAACCCACTACACCGAAGTGATGAAGGAAGGAGAGCATCTTCCTTATGAGGAAAGGCTGAAGGAGCTGGGTCTCTTGAGCTGGGAGAAGAGGAGGCTGAGGGGGGACCTTATGAGTGTCTATAAATAGGTGAGGGGTGGGTGTCAGGAGGATGGAGCCAGGCTCTTAAGTCATCTGGTGCTAGGACAAGGGGCACTGGGTGCCAGCTGGAACAGAGGAGGTTCCCTATCAATATCAGCAGGAACTTCTTCCCAGGGAGGGTACCAGAGCACTGGACCAGGCTGCCCAGGGGGGTTGTGGAGTCTCCTTCTCTGCAGACGTTCCAGACCCACCTGGCTGCATTCCTGTGCAACTTGGTCTGGGTGATCCTGCTGTGGCAGGGGGTTGGACTGGGTGATCTTTCAAGGTCCTTTCCCATCCCTAATGACTCTATGAAATGCCATGGCACGATAATATTGGCTCCTGAGGACACCCTGCAATACTTCCAGGGAAAATCTCAGCCTGTATTTGAGTGGATCTCACCGATTCAGCAGGAAAGCTGGTTCCTATTGTAGGGGGCAAACCCATCCTATCTATTTGTATTGCCATGCTAGAGAAATACTGTTGTCTTCATTGACACAGTTGTCCTTCCACAGCTGCGGCTGGGGTGATGCCTCTAACAAGTGCTGTGTCTCCTTTCTGATCATTACCGGGGCTACTGTGGGGCTAATTGTAACAGTAAGTCTGTTCCTGAAAGACACCTTCCCTCTCTCCCGCAGGCACATACACTGCCTTGGTCATACAACAGAAGGTTTACTAGGTGGAACAATGGGGAGGGTCAGTGAGACTGAGACATTTGGGGGACAGGAAGAGAAGCGGGGTGTCTGTTTTAAAAAGCACAAGCTGTAGCTCAAGAACTAATTGTCCTTGGATTAATCCACCACCGAGGGAAGAGTATTTGTCCTGAGCACAGCAACAACTTTCCAAAGAGGAGAAAACTGAAAAGGAAATCAGACTTCCTTTCCGATCTCCCTGAAGTGTGCGACAGTGAGGCAGGAGAGGGATGGTAGCCGGCAAAGTTTTTAAGAACCCTTTGTAACTTGTGTAAGAAAGGATGTCCTTGAGAACTGTTTGACTGTAAAAATAGAGCAGAGTGTTCTGGAAAGTACCGCTCGTGTCCAGGAAGTATGAGGTGTGCTCTGCTCCCAGGGCCTTTACGGCTCAGTCTTGGGAAAACCAGGATTTTACGCCGTGAACTGGTAAATGATCACATGGGCCTCTAACTTCCTCATCGGCTTGAGTGTGACTAGTCAACCGTAGGGAGCCGTTTATAGGTGGAACACCCTTGCGGGATCAGAATACAGATTAGTTCTTGTGCCCCAGCTTCAGGCTGAACCTGATTTTTGCAGCCAAGTGCAGAAAACTTTCAAACCAGAGTTGCATGAGGCGATGCCTTCAGCATTTGCCTTCCTCAGGAAAGCTTGGATGGGTAATGTGGAGGTCAGAGGCAATCCCTTTATTAACGTGGCTATCCGAGTAAGCTTTCCTTTGACAGAGCTGCTTGGGATTACTTCATCTCTACCTCGGTCTGCACAGACCTCAGCCAGCCACCAGCATTCACCTGAGCGTGGAGTAAAAGCTCACGTATTAGCTAATGGCAAACTATTCTTCAGTCCTCTAGCTCCATAAAGCCCTTGGAGCCTCTGCTGTGTATCTTACCGTACATTATGCAGACGCTCTGTCTGCAGCAACTTAACACTTCTTACCTTTCTTTGCACACAGGCTGCTGCAAATACAAAGAGATTCCTTTCGCTTCCTAAAAACACTAAACTCCCAGAGAAACTACGAGTGAGAAACAAAACATCTTCCAGAGGTAATGCCCTTTTTTCTGCCTCTTTCTGCTCTGCCGTCATTTTGCCTGCGTAGGCGTGAAGCTTTTCGAGGGATGATGCATAGAAATTGTCTTCAAGTCCGCATTACGTGTTCTAGGTGCACGTACCCTCATGCCAGTTAAACCTTCGCAGTGCATTTCTTGGTGTTGGATACTTAGCAGGGCTCTTAAACCATTAAAGCAGTGGGTCCTAAAGCAGGCGTTGGCATGGAGAAGTGCCCCGGTGTGCTGTGTCCCAAATGAAGGTCAGCATCGGTCCTGCCTTGGTGCCTGCAGGTAGAGTCCTTCCTGACTGCTCTCGGATCTTCTAAGGGGTGTGGAAATCGTTGGGGAGGTTGGGCAGCTTGGCTACCCAATGACACCCAGCAAGCAAAGGTGTTGTAGGGTTTTCTCTGTTCCAACGCCCTAGTGAGGTAGTCCTCCCTGTATGTGTCCTCATGCGAGGAAGGAGCAGCCTGAAGTGCTTTTGCACCAAAACCTCTACCGTGGCTCATTTGTTTTCTCTTCATTCCAGAAAGCTCAGATCTCTTGCTTGAAGCAGGAGCTGATTTGGTTTCTTTCTTCACTGTGTCAGGGTAGCAGGGTAGAGGACACGGCTCTGAGATTACCACCAGAGAGGAGAATGAGGGTTACGTCTGGCTTATAGCTCACATGAAGAACTCAAAATGCTGCGGTTGAAAACCAAAATGGTTTCATGTCGGGTGTTTTTCTGACTAAACTCACCGACGCTTCGCATTGGCCTTCTTGAATGCTCTCCAGAAAACTACATCTGGAGGAAGACAGCCGTTCGACGAATATATTGCTGGTGGTTGTGAGTGGTTGCATTGCCATGCTTACGAGCCATGTTCCAGAGCAGCTCCTGTAGCCACAGGCAGCCGTTAAGCTCTTTGGCTGGGAAGATCAGATCTCCGCAGTCACCAAAATGCCCCCATCCTCACCTCATTAGCTTTCCACCTCTCCAGATTAATTTAGCAGTAGGCCATGGTTTTGCCTGTGGCAATGACACCTCTCCTTTCCTGGGTATAAGATGCTTTTTCCTCAGTAGTTATGTCTGCAGAGGTCACTCAGCGTCCCCTAGAATGAAAGAGGACCTGCGTCCCCAGGTTATTTGGGTGTCGCAGACTATGCTGTATGACATACTTAGGGGGGGGAAGCCTGCAGATAGCCTGGCGAAGCCCTTCTCTGTCGGGTAATTGCCTGATTGAACGCACAATTATGCAGTGCTAAAATTTATTGACTTCTTTCTCACCTTTTCAAAAGAAATCCCATGTAGCTGTTGTGCTTATGACAGTAGCACAAGACCTAATTCCTTGTTGAATTCTAAGCACTGAAGTCTAAGAACAGAATTCCTGAGTCATTCCCACGTTATTGCTAAGGGGATTCTCACATCGTTTCAATGAAGCTGCTCGTTTAAAAGGAGTCTGCTGGGGGAAGAGGAGGCACCTGTACACATCCAGAAAGTTTCCAGATTGATTTAGCTGGCAGCTGTCATTTAAGAGCATTCCCTGACCATCTTCCCAGCTTTCTCTTGACCACATTCTACCCTGCTGTGAGGGGGTGAAGGAGTGTGCAGCAACTATAACCTGTGAGACTTACCCTGTGGACTTTCCTTCATATCTTATATTCAGGCATACTCAGGACAGGATGTTTCCTCCCACCTGTGCATCGACCTTGGGAGATTGTTTCCTTGGAGGATTCTTTTCCAAATGCAAGTTTCTAGTGCCCTTGTCAGGCACTGGTAGTTCCTCTCAGGTTAGATTTAATGAGATCTGAGGGTGAAAGGTCTCCTCTTTGTATCTTTCTCGGATGTAAATGGGGACCAGCTCTCAAGAGACTCAGAGAGAGAACTGTTTGCACCTGGAGCACTGTGTTCAGTTCTGGGCCCCTCAGTTCAGGAAGGATGTCGAGGGGCTGGAACGAGTCCAGAGAAGGGCAACTAGAATGGGAAAGGGGCTGGAAGGTCAGCCCTACGAGGAGAGGCTGATGGAGCTGGGGCTGTTCAGCCTGGAGAAGAGGAGGCTCAGGAGTGACCTTATCGCTGTCTAGAACTACCTAAAAGGGGTTGGAGTCAGGCGGGGGTCGGTCTTTTCTCCCTGGACACTGGAGACAGGACAAGGGGTCACAGTCTTCAGCTCCATCAGGGGAGGTTTAGACCTGACATTAGGAGAAGGTTTTTCCCTGACAGAGTGATCCGGTTTGGGAACGGGCTGCCCATGGAGGTGGTTGAGTCGCTGTCTCTGGAGGTGTTCAAGGTCAGGCTGGATGAAGTGCTGAGTGGCATGAGCTAGATGGCAGATGTTAGGGTTACTGGGTTGGTTTTAGGTTGGACTGGATGATCTTGAGGGTCTTTTCCAGCCTCATCATTACTGTGAGACTGTGATACTGTGTTTTTCCATGTCCATGGCTGGAACTGGGAAAACATCAGCTCTTGGTTCTCAAGAAGGCACTGAGTGAAACCTTTCTAAAATCACAGTTCTGCAGGGAGTGATGTTTTAAGACAACTTCATCCTCTGTTCAGGCAGACTGAAATGCTGATTGCTGGGTCTAATGAAAAGGTACTGTATTTAGAAAACGGGGGTGCTTGCATGGCTGCCGGTGCTCAGCGTGCTGGTCGTTGTGTGCTCCTGGAACAGTAATGTTCTGCACTTAACCTTTACGTTTTGTTTTCAATTAACAGTGGGTGACAGCAGTGACTCTGAACTGGATGCCTCTACCACAGTGCTCAATCTAAGACCCAGAGCGGGGAAAATCTTGAGAGACCAGAGACTAAGACAGCAGAGACCACTGCCTGAGTTTAGGGTGGAGTGGAAGAATGAAGTTGACGGGAACCAAGACGGACGAGTAGAGCAGCAGGAGCCAAACACCTTGCCTCAACCATCCGTTGGGTTCAGGCAGCCACTGCTGACAAGACCAAGGTTTGGCACTTTGAGCAGGGAAGATCTGACTGCAGACCACGGGACAGCAAGACCTGTGCCCCCACCACGGCTAGTTAGGCAGGCATCACAGGGAGAAAGGCAGAGAAATAAGCCAGAGAACCAGCTGTACTGACCACGCCAAGAAGAGAACTAACGGTAGTGAACTATGAAAGCATTGAATTGGGATTCTAAACCGTGTGAGCAGACTGTGGGAGCCACTGGAAAAAAAAAGTGGATATAAGCACTTCTGTTTGGTAAGGTCAGTGCAGTAACTGACAGGAATAACGGAGCAACTGCAGAGCTGAAGACATAAAAGAATGATCTTTTCTATGTAACTGGTGACAAAGCTTTAACTACATTATTTCCACTGCTGAGGTAGGATGGAAACGTGCCTTATCATCTCCTGTAGAACCAAGTACTGCAGGTTCAATACCCAGTTATCGCTGTTGAAAGGCCAGTGATGAACGGGTTCGTAAGAAAATATTTGTATCATTTCAGGTTTGATTTATAATCAAGGAATACTTGTTTCACCCAGAGCTTTAACAGGAGTAACACTGAAGACTGCACAGTGCACCTGTCATAGGCACTTTGTAAGAAGAATAATATATTCCTGAAGCCCAGGTTGTTGGAAGAACCCTGCTGTAGAAGAGGAGGAAGAAGAGAAGAAACCAGCTGTAGGAGCAGAATGGCAAATACAGCTTCTGGAAACTCTAACTGTATAAAAACCAGAGGGATTTTGTCACAAAAACCAGAACCAAATAGTTGAATTCTTCCGTTTCGAATTGGTGGCAATAGGTTACCTTTGAAAGGTACTGAGGACTGTCCAAGGGAACCTGAATTACCTTGACTTTCACTAATGCCAGGGAGAGCTGAGAGCACCTAGCAGGACACCAGAAGCCCTACAGACAGAGAACTTCAGGTGGATAAATAATGTTCCTATTCAAAGTTGCTTTTTGCACCTTGGTTTTGTGGTTGCAGTGCAAACGCAGCAGTAGAATAGTTGCAGAGCACTGCAGGTAGATGAAGTGAGCAGTCTCCTGTTTGAGCCAGGGACCACTGAGACTCAAGAAAGCTCGTTCACTCGTGCCTGTGACCCTGGTCGACTTGTTCCGTTTTTGTTTCCTCACCTTTGTCTTTGTCTGAGCTATGCACTCCAAGGAACTGAAACATTCTGTCTAGCTTGTTTGTACAGAGAAGCAGCACAGCGGGGCCCCGGGATCAGCTGAAGTCACTGTGCACCTTAACAGCCGTAAGCAGCGTGGTCTTCCTGAGCCCTGCGTGAATAGCTGCCGGCTGAGTGCGGATGGGAAGGGAGGGTGCACTAAACCACATTCTGTGTAGCCGTAGCTCTCAGGAATTTGCACTTTCTGTCCCACTCTGGCTGTCTTTTGCTTTAGCACAGACACACATTTCAGCACGATGCAGAAATCGTTTTCATTCTGCTTGTAAGGAGATCGATAACAGTAATTGAAGAACGTACACTGTGAAATCAGGACCTTGCCACTCGCACATTTCCAAATCCGTGGGCAATACCATACGTTTTTTATTTAAGCTTGTGTGAAAGAACTATTACAATCCGGGATTTCCTTTTGAAATCACAGGGCAGATTTCTTTCAGAGGTTTGCGAGCGGGGCTGATAAATCACTTTTATAAATGGGTATTCGAGCCTCTGCTTTCTGTAACTGTTTTCCCCACACCTTTACGCCATGTATGTATGTACTTGAAATTCCAAGATCTTCTGCTTTGCACAGGCCTTTAGCCTTTTCCCCTCCGTTCCAGCTGTGGACTTTCTGCCGTGTCACACGCGAAGTCCAAGCGGCAGAGGAATGGTGATGTGAACCCTGGAAACCTCGGCCAAACGATGAATGCTGTTCTCTTTCGGGGCAAGGCGATCCTTAGCTATGCTTTCGTGATCATCTTCATTCACAAATAAAACTGGGTTCAAAAAAGCGCCAGCAAATGTCAAGAACGCATTTGTCTTTCAACAAGAAAACACATTTCATCAGGACAGTTGTCAGCAAGTACTCAGTCACTGCATGGTCAGGATCACATCTGGATGAGAAAAAAGCCTTGAGTTTGGGAACCACATCCTCACTGCAGACCAGACTGCTTAGCTGAGGTGCTTTATACCAGGCCCCTCTGAAATCTGACCTTCACGTGGTCATGTGGAATAGTGCTCGTAAACGCGGAGCTCACTCCCTGTGGAGCGCTCCCATTCAGGTACTGGTATCACTAAGCATTAGGCTTGTGCCAGGAGAAAGCTGCCTTCCTGCGCCCCCCTCCCACTCCCCTAGGTTGTAATTTCTCATGACACAGTTGTAAATTATGAATGCTGGTTTCAGGAACATTCCTGCTTCGACCATTAGTACTTTGCATGCTCTCAACACTGGCACTTAAAGCGGATGCCCTGTAGTACAAGCACATCCAATTCCAAGTTGCTTTTTATGAGACGCGGTCTTGGTGCTTCACAGCATGGCAGTGCACCCGCACCTTGCCACAGGGCTTTGAGAGCCACCCGATGCTCAGACAGTACCGCAGCATGGTGAAGTAAAATCACAAACCTGGAACTCTGCCTTCTTGGAAGTGATCGCTTCCATCCTCATGTGTGCTGCTCCAGCCTTTTGAGGCTCTCTCCCTCTACTGAGGGGTCACACCCTTATCATCTCTGGTGATTGCTTTCTCGGGTGGTGCCTTTTTCAGCAGCAGTCACACAGGCTGTGTCCCAAGTATCACAGTTTCACAGTACTGATGAGGCTGGAAGAGACCTTAAAGATCATCCAGTTCAACCTAAAACCAACCCAGTAACACTAACATCTGACATCTAGCTCATGCCACTCAGCACTTCATCCAGCCTGACCTTGAACACCTCCAGGGACGGTGACCCGACCACCTCTGTGGGCAGCCCGTTCCAAAACCGGATCACTCTGTCAGTGAAAAACCTTCTCCTAATGTCAAGTCTAAACCTCCCCAAATGGAGCTGAAGACTGTGACCCCTTGTCCTGTCTCCAGTGTCCAGGGAGAAAAGACCGACCCCCGTCTGACTCCAACCCCCTTTTAGGTAGTTCTAGACAGCGATAAGGTCACCCCTGAGCCTCCTCTTCTCCAAGCTAAACAGACCCAGCTCCATCAGCCTCTCCTCGTAGCTCTGCGTTCAACTCATGCTCTGGTTGGTCTTTACCTGTCTTTTAAAAAATAATCCTGCAAAGGAAAGAGAAGCTGAACAGCACTTGATGTTTCTAGAAGGCCCAGCTAACTTGAGGCTGCAGTTGTTTCTTTGACACTGCTCGCCTGAATGAAATACCCAGTCCGCCTGTCCTCCAGCACCATCTGATGGAGAAAGTCGCGTAGTGACTGGGAGACACGCCACATACACATACTCTGGTTTCCAGGGGGACTGACTCCCTCGGACACTCCATAGTACTCATGTTTTATTACCTTGGTGAGGAAACACAGTGCCCAGCCGCCCAGTTTTAGGGAAGGTAGGAAATATATGTGTTACATCCCGAATTGAGAGTTTTCTGATCATGTCTTTTGCCTTTCAGCTGCCAAGACGATTGTAAATCAAAAGTAATAGGTACGGCAAGGGCCGGTGAGTAGGTGATCTCCAGTTCTCTGTTTTATGCGTATATTTGAAAGAAGAATTAACTTGCCCGTAAGAAGCAAAACGTTAAGGTCGATCCTACTGGGCAGTGAAGTATAATGCCAGCTCCACTGAAGCCACAGGTGTTCAACACAAGAAAACTGCTGCAGAGCAATTTTAAAACTTGAGAACTCCCTTCACCAGTAGAAGCCACACAGAAGCCACGTGGAGAAACCAAGTTAAATATTAGTCAAAGTACCGTGTGTGCCGTTACGAAGAGTTTCTTGGAGCAAATACACTGCACCTAGACCTAGATGTCTAGCTCTACACTGCACCTAGATCTAGATGTCAGATGTTGGGGTTACTTGGTTGGTTTTAGGTTGGACTGGATGATCTTGAAGGTCTTTTCCAGCATCAGCAATAGTGTGATACCTTGCTCCACCCTTCCAGACAGCAACAACATTTTAAGGCTGACACTGCAAGAAATGCTTTAGGTGGTCACCACTTCCAAGGCTGTCCAGGTTCTGCCAACACAGCCCACCTCCTGAAGCACAGATGATTTTGAAACTGGCTGTAGGGATGCTTTTTATGCTGCAAGAGCTCTGGTCCTACAAAAACATGGTCAGGAATGTTTATAAAACATGGCACCTGCCATACACCGCCCCAGCTAACAGAGCAGCAGCACTCCAGAGGCTCAGGCCAGAAAACATGGACTTGAGGCTTGCTCCACTAAGTATGAGAAGGAGGAACAGGACACAGTTATGTCCTACCTGATTCAAGGTGCTGTTGGAATCTAGAAGAAATAGGAAGGCCAACAGTCCTACTTTTATGCTTTGGTTTAGCTGATCATTCTAGATAAACCTGCAACTGTTCTTGGCACTGTCTGGTGTGTGAACCACCAGGAAGAAGTTGTTTTACAGCTTTCCAGTCAATGCTTTTCATCTCCCCTGTTGGCCTCTTTAATTAGGTGGCAAGCTAAGTAAAAACAATAACAAAAATGCAGGACAGCTTCATTGTCCCGTGACTAGCTGAAGAAAACACAGCATGCGAGAGTTAATCTAAGTAGGGGCCGAAAATTGTCTCACCTGGATACTGTGCTGAGGCACTTGAGAACCTCACCCATCAGAATTATTGCAGATGGTAGGCAGATCTAACAGGACAACGCTGTGTGAGATGGGGTTAGCATCATTCTTTCCCCAAGCCGTCGAAGACTGACGTGGTCCCTGCACAGCACCAGTATGCTTTGGAGGTCTTTTTGTTCTGTGAGATTTGACAGAGTATGAGGGACGAAGACTGCAGAAGGGAAAGCAAGCCCCAGTTTACTTCATTTATTTGTCAAATCTGAAACCTCCCACTTACTAGGAATCTCTGTAAGGAACAATAGTTCTTTAATAGTTCAATAGTTCTTAGAGAGACTTTTAGGATTTAGAGTTACTCGAAATTTTACTTAATTCCTCCTTGTAAGTTAACACAGAAGCTTTTCAACCATTCTCTTCAAAACAAGCTCTAGACACTCAATGTTTTAGAGAAAGAAGTCAGAGCTCCACTCACAACTGTTTGATTCTTAAGGTTTAGGCTCCAGTATACTCCCTTACAAGATTAATGATCAGCTCTTTGTAAATGAGTATTCAAAATCATGGCAAAAACAGCACAGTCGAGGCTTGGGTTTTCACTCCCAAAGCAGCAAGCTCTGAAGTATCCCCTACCTAGGGGTATTCCATAGCATCCCTAACCAAATGGTGGCTGGCTGCACCTAACACATCTCAGAGGTTCCCTTCAGCTAGAATACAATGGCATTACAGAGTGCTGGAAGTAATGAGCCAGGCAGTTAGTATAGCTCTCGAAAACAAGAATGATGCTGACCTCTGTGATAGTGCTGCAGAGAGTAAATTCAGAGAAGAGAAAATAGCATATGGAACTGAAGTCTCCAGAACTGGTATGTTCATAAAGGATCTCTTCAAACGCAGGCAGCACACACCAACAGGGAATAGACATTTGCTTCATCGGTTAAAAGCAGCACAGTCAGTAGATCTCACATGCTGGCAGCTGCTTTACGGACATAAATCACTGCGCTGCATCCCCAGCCTATTCGATGTCAGCTGATCGTGAAGGTCAGAAAAGTGGTCCCTGTTAAACAAGTGGAGAATTCAAAATATCAAAAGCAAACGGAAACCCCATCCTTTCCCACGAGCACAAGAAAATCTACTCCGAACTAAGAGCAAGAGAAAACTCCGAATGTGGACTAAAAGAAGTATGTTTGTACTGGAAACTAAGATCTCTGAGATAGAGTCTTCAGACACCACATCCAAACTCAAGAAACTGTTACCTGTTGCAGTAAAGCCCACTGAGCTGTAGCCAAAACTAGCTGTGACTGCACCTTCCTCAACTTAAAGGGAGAGTCACATCTCCTGTGGTCCAGGAGGTCATTTACTCATCACTGTCAGAACTTGCACGCTTATGGTAACTAAGAGACAACAAAGGGATCCAAACACAGTCTCCAGGCACTGGGAACAGCAGCTTTTAGTGCTCCATCTCAAAACTGACAAGTTATCAATTTTCTTCTATTTCTTCTGTCTCACTCCCGATCAAGCCACCCGTTGTTGAATCCTCTTGGATCCTTAGCCTACCACATGAAAGCTTGGCAGATTCAAATTATTACCTGAAGAAGTGCTTGAAGAAAAACATAAAGAGCTCTGCACTTTCTAGCACGCTGAACACCTCTGTTTTATGTTGTAGTTTTTGCAGGGGAAGAGAAGGGGGAAAAACAGCAAGTAAATGGCATCTGTGGAATGTCAATTCATTTTATTTCTGTTCCTTAAAAAAAAGTCAATGTAAAGCCTCAATTACGAAGAAGTTGCAAAGGAGAAATGTTACTTTGGCATGGTTAATGGAAATGTTACTTGGAAATGGTTTTGCCAAGAGGTAAAAACCCCCCCTCTTCTGCGATGTCCCTGAGATTTCCCACATCAATGCAATTTTCCTTCACCTTACACACAGAACTACTTTTCAAAATAAACAGAAAATATCTGCTGATTGTTGAAAGCATGTTTTTCCATTTATGTGTAACACGAAACCCATGAAGTTTTTATACGCAACGTTCAAACAGAAGTACATGTTTGCATGAACTGGATTTCACCATGTTGAAACAATTCCGCTTTTAACAGTGTGGTAACCGAAAGGTTAAACACTCATTTACCTCAGAGAACAAGCACAGGAAAACCTACTGGGTATTTCATACATTGTAGTTTTGGTGAGCTCTTCCCTACCTCTTCCTTCACCTCTTGACGTAGCAGCAAAGCAGAAGTCCCTGACTTACAAAAGGGTAAAAAATAAACTTTAAAAGACAGAAGGAAAAGGACATTTAGGATAAGGATATTTGGGGGCACTTACAAAGCAAGACAAGAGGCGAGACACTTGAAAATGCCTCAAGTTCCCAGAGAATAATGAAAATTATTATGGTAAGGAACTCTAAGGCACTGAAATCACAGCCATCCGGCAGCACACAATCATTGTGTCAGCAATAAAATGAACACTCTCATTCTATCCACACGTCCATGGTGTCGCTGCTGGAATCCCTCACGTTCATGCACGGATTTAAACGACAGCAGACGCTGGAAATGGTAAGGAAGAAAATCAAATTGGAAAATGCAAAACACCGTCTATGACTCTCCTGAAGCAGCAACACTACTTGCAGGGATGTATTTGTGGAGATGACTCAATTGGGTGTGATTTGTTCAAAAAATACTAAAAATCAACCCGGCCCTTACAGATGGTTGACTTTGTACTTTTATAAAGCAGTACCAGGAATGTTAGCAGTGTAAATTACACTTATCATGTATTTCAAATGAAAGGCAAACAGTAATGCACAGCAAGTGATATGAGCTTGAACAGTAAATACCACAGGGGAGTGCACCAACTCTCGGTACAGCTCTGAGTAACCTCTCACGAGGTAAGCAGCGCAGACCAATAAAGAGGAAAATAATCAACACATAACCCATTTTTCTTGTCACCAATATGTCACTTATGCCTCTAGAAACGAGAGCATGTACTAACCCAGACCCATGAACTGCTGCTGCTGCTAGTTGCTCCAGCACACCTTTAACAGGCAAAAGAATTAAGAAAAGATTATTTTTAAGATGAAAGTAGAAAAATGGCACAGGAAATAAATACCTCGTGACCAAATCGCTCAGTAGAAGTTTGTACTGAAGAGAAACTACTGGTTCAAGTTTCAATACAGTCCCAGCTTCGGTCTGAATGCCCTTGCGTTACTCCGAAATTGTCCATTTTAGATCTAATATGATTCCATAACCTGGGAAATACCAGGAAGTGGCAAGGGCTAGATGGCTACCCTGAGGAGCCTAATCATGCCACACAGTGAGTTGTGCAGACAAAGTACGCTTAACAAAATCACATGAGCAAACACATAGTTGATTAAACCACTGTTACAGCAGGCAGAAGACCAGAATGTAAGAAATAACAGCTAATGAGCTATGATGCAAACTCTGCTTCTGATTCATTAATAAAAAATCAGCTCTGATTAAACAGTAAGAATAAACTTATGTCTTTTATCAATCTAAACACCATCTCAAATGTGAGCTACAGACAAGACTTGTGTATTTCATCTCGTTCTTCTTTTCCCCTCCAAAACGTTTAAAAATCCATTAAAAAACCCCACAGCCAGTACAATACAGCCACATCTGTCCCTCTCACAATTGTTCTAGTGATACCAGTTAGAATAACTCCGTCTCGGGCTAACACCCCTGCAGCAGAAATATTTGTATGCGTCTGCCTCCGCATTAAAATAGTGTGTCCTCTTAAAAGATCATGTTACTGCTGTACAAGTATGGCAGGTGTAAGCATCGCTCCTGGTTGATTCACTTCGCCTCCCCTGTAAGACACATCTATTCAATTCAAATCAGCAACTATTGATTTTTTAACTTCACACTTCCACGGCCACAGTATTTTTGTTTGTTCACATTCATCACCAGAATAGCTGCTAAAGCTAGTCCAACCCCTAGACTTGGGGGGCCACAAGGACTAAACTCCTGAGAAATTCCAGAAAGGAGCGGGGCAATTATACGTCCCACTGAGGTCACAGACTGTCCAACACCTAGAAGCGTACCACTGGCCTCATTTCCACCAATAGTCAATTCAAGATCAATGATACAAGTACGACCTATAGTAGTTGAAAAGGCTAAGAATGTGGAAGACAAAATGACCATCCATATGCTCGGTGCTGATGCATACAGGAGAATCAACACACACGTAAGAGAGCTGGAGTGCAACAAAAGTCTGTAAGTGTTGTGCTGATAGAGTCTAGTTATTGGTCCAAGCAGACAACCAGCCAGGACTCCAAGTGCACTGCTATAGCTCATTAAGTATCCAGCAAATAAGGGTTTCACCCCAAATCTCTCATCCAAGGCCAGACTAAAATTACTATAGTACAGGAGTATAGCCACGGACATCAGCAACCGCACTAAAAATATATCCCACAGATCAGAGCAGGCAATTCCTTTAATCCTCTTCAGGACCGTTGCAACCTGGATCCACGGAGAAAGGAAAATACTATCTCTTGTTATAGCTCCATTAGTTGCTGATTTCAAGTGTTGGTCACAGTTTGTTTTTGCCGAGAAACTATCTGTTCCTTTGTTGCTTTGTTGATGTTCCCTATTTCCAGAGCCTTCTTCACCCCAGGGCAACATCCAGACAAGACCTGCAGAGATAAAAAAGTCGGTTACTTCCATTCACTTGCATTATCTCTACACGGAGGACTTTAGTCTTATTCTAATGGTTTATTCAGTACAAAGATCAAAATTCAAAAACGGGCCTTTAACAATCATTTAACTCAGAAAAATTTACGAAGATGAAGCCTAGTGTTACAGCATCAGTTCAATGCCAGACGCAATGACAGCAAGGAAGGAAAACACTGAGGTGGCACATGTGCAACACAAAGACAAATCTAAAGGCTAAAGCCAAAATTCTGATTTACAATATTCATCTTTGGGTACTTCAAAAGTTCCCACTCCTGTGTCTGAGGGTAACAGTGATATATACAATAGGAAGGAGAAGCTTCTGGATAACTCGCTCAAAATTCCCACCCTTCCATACAGGTTCAAATTTGAAGACTAGTATTGATTTACAGAACTCGTATGTCATTGGTGATGAACAGACCATGAATTCAAGGTACTATAAATGGCATCAATCAAGAGAAGGGAGGAACAAAAGGATTCAAGATGACAAAACTGACACAAAACTTACCAGCGTTCAGAAGGAAGATAAAGGCACAGATGAAGGATGTTTGATAAAAGCCATCTTCCAACTCTGTGAGGTAGCCACCAACAACAGGCCCCAGGATGAAGCCAACGCTAGAGGCTGCATTGAAGCGTCCCATTACCAAAGGTCGGTCTCTCTCAGAAACCAAGTCAGAAAGCAGGGCTTTAGAGATGGAGAGTGTGTGTTTGAAAATACCTGCAACACAATATAAACAAAATACTAAACAAATATTGCTTGGTCAAAGATCAACAAATACAGAAGGGGTCTGAAATATCCGTGGTCAAATTCTCTATGATTGATATTTTTAAGAGTCCATTAGCCAGACAATTTTTTAATGCTAGAGACATGCAGCAGCACATTGGGTCACAACCATCATGCCTGGCTATTCATGGATTTGGACCTCAGAATCAAAGTTATTCACGCATCTGTGTTGAAATAGTCCTGCTGCAACCTGCTGAAACAAGAAGTAACCAAGCGCTGAAAGCCACTAGGAGTAAAATAGCCACTAAAAAAGGGTGTGTAGTATGTTGGAGTAGGAATGTCTATTTATGAACATAGCTCTGTATCGACTTTGCCAAGAATCAAGATTTCCAGGATTGTAACAGACCAAATTCATATGGGAAACTGGTGGGTGGCAAGGGAAGAGCGCAGAAGGGCAAGCATGCTGCAGGAATGCTAATGCAATCTTTTATGTTCCTTCCATCTGATCAAGGCAATGCTGTCACAGTCACAGTGTTGTTAGCACTGAAGAGTATCACCTCCACTGAGTCATCACACATCGACCAAATCAGTCATTAGCATACTGTCTTTAAGAAACAATATTAACAGTTCTTAAATCAAACTTATGTTCCATAAAAGTGCCCTTCAGGAGATGTGCTCAGAGTAGTACATGCACAGTATAATACTATGCTTGTTATATCAGAGTATATGCAACAGGTGTTCCGGTATTTTAAGATCTCTAATACAGACCCCGACACAAACTTCAGTGCTGCATACCTACATGCTTTTGCACAACATGAATATTCCGTTGAAGCAGCGACCCAAAATTTCAGCTAAATTTTGCAGTATCGCTTGGGGAAATATTTTCTGCATGAGACAAAACAATAAAGCACTTCCATTCTCCACTGCATGCCCAGGCCAAGATTTCCAGCAGTGACCTGGTTTATCTTAGACCTGTTACGACTAATCTTACAACAGTCCCTTTCAAGGAACTTCTGCACTACTGTTCTCATAAAATTCAGCCATTCAAGGTGTCAGAGAAGTTGAGACAGTTGTGAAGCATACACTTCAAATTATTGTCAGGAAAAAGTCACAAGAATGATTTGTAAAGACTTTCCCTTTACTAAGGTTCAGCTGGTGTGGCTGGGTGATGGTGCTAAGCTTCTACCCACATACCATAATTGCTCTAGTAATAATTCTCAAACTGAGCCTACAGGGCTGAAAAATGCCTAACATTTACTCACCTACTGGGACTCTAGAAATGGCAAACAACAGCACAGTGGTGGATATTCCAAGAAGGAAGTAACCCAGTGCACTGAGAAGAATACAAGCAAGGAGGGAATACCGTCTTCCTACTATATCACTCCAGCAGCCCTTTCACAAAGCAGGAAACAAAGATTAGCTTTTTATAACATTTGACTATGTACAGTGAGCAATCCTGACTTCTAAGTTCAATTGAAAGAAGAGATCAAAGGACTGTCAATAAAAGCTTAAGCAGATTATTACACAACATTCCTAAGTGCTCAAAATCTGGAAACCACAAGCAGAGTGGTTCCATTTAATGTCAAGCCTACAGCTTCTAAAAAATAATTTCTCTCTTTACACTCCTGCAATAAACACCACAGAATTCTTAGTACCAGGGGCTTTCTGAAAACGTTATCACAACAAAAATCAAATTCCTTTGCATCAAATATTTCTTTGCAATTTGCTAGACAACTGTTGAGCTTCCTAAAAGGAACGATCTTAGCTATGAGCAGTTTGTTATCTGAACATAGACAGCTAAGAATTACTTATGAGAAGGGCAAAGAATAAACTTGCATTTAGCATGCCTATAAATCAGCTTGATTCCAAAGAGGAAACAGGGTTGTTTTAGAAAGCAGGCAATAGTCTTGCAGCTCCAAGAAGACACTACAAGATGATAGAACCAGTTTATCCCAGGAGGACTGTGTAACAAACCCCAAAACACTTTTTTCAGGAGATGTTCAAAAGCTGTTCTCTTGAAAGCTAAGAGGCACCAGGGTATTATTAAAGGTACTTCTGACAAAACGAAGGTATTGATACGTAAAGAAGGCATTGTGTAGTCTTTGCTCTCCTGCCTGGATTAGCATGTAAAAAATCATAAGCTAATACAAACCAAAACCAAACAAAGCTCAAAGATGTAATACATGAATTTAGGCCACATGGCAAATTACAAGCCACAGCTTGTTAAATAACAGGTCCCTTATCTCTTTGGATAGGCTTTTGCACGAAAGAAAGCTTCTTTACTTAGCACGCTATGTGGCTCTGATGTGCTCAATAACGTGTCTGAGCCCAAATCTGCGCTACGGTTGTCTAAAATATGTATTCTGTTATGTTCTGAACAATCTGAAATTCCCTGTAAACAAAATAAACATTTTTCAGGCAAGTGAAAAACCCCAGATTATCCCTCCACAAGTGCTTGCGTGAGCAGCATGAACAAAATGTCAAGAAACGCTATTATTGATCCTGTCCTTTTTCTCCCTAAAATCGTTAAAAATACCAGTAACTGAGGAACAGTGCTGGAACTCACCACACATGGGCTGGAAAATAGTTGCATTATACCATAAAGAGATCCTAGAACAAATAAGCAAAACACCAATTTTAAAACTTAAATGGAATTATTTACAAAAAAAGACTGCAGAAAATGACAAACGAGACAATGCAAGAGAAATTCTGCGGATAATTTTCTAGAACAGGAAGGGGGAATAAAACAAACCAAGGGTGGCCTTTAGCACATAATCAGAGAAAGTTTTAGAAATGAAAGAATGACACCTTGTGAAAATATGTAGTACAAAAGAATGCTGCACTGCAGAGTGTATTGAACAAAACAGGCCTTGGCATTTATAACAGCTTTCTCAGAATCAGGAGAGAATTTTCCTACTGGAAAGCACTAATTATTTTCCACTTGGCACTTCAACCTCTCATGAAGCATCACAGAAGCCCTGAAGAAACTACATGCCCTCCTTTTTCATTTTGGAGGCTAAAAGTTTAGCAGTGACACAAGAGAAGAAGCAACGAGAGGCACAGAGAAACACCTGCCAGTCTCTTTCATTTACAAAAATATTCAAAACTCAGTTTCTTTTGATGCTGCAAAGCAGACTGTTGAAATTAAAACGTATTATTGAATACACAGAATACTACTTTGTCAACTCAGAGAGAGCAGGCATCACTTAATGAAAAATGCTAAATTTAATCCAAAATAAAAAAGGTATTAAAAAACCCAGAACAACAGAATCCGTATGAATGGTACATAGCTACAAGCATTACAAAAAGTTGGGATGAAATGTTGATCTGCTTGAGGGTAGAGAGACTCTACAGAGGATCTGGACAGGCTGGACTGATGGGCTGAGGCCAACTGTATGAGCTTCAACAAGGCCAAGTGCCAAGTCCTGGACTTGGGTCAAAACAAGCCCATGCAATGCTATAGCCTTGGGGAAGAGTGTTAGGTGAATTGTTTGGCAGGAACTGACTGACAATCTGCTAAATTTGAGTTAGCAGTGTGCTCAGGTGGCCAAGAAAGGCCACCTGATGATTCTTAAAAGTCTTTTCCAACTAAATGATTGATATTCATTACAGAATTGTAAATACTCGTAACACTACAAGCTGTAAGTACTATGATAAAATATAAATAAGGTCTCTAGAACCACAGAACTTATCTTGACACTTCATTTTTGAACGACAAAAATACAAACCTTCAGAATTTGTTTGCCAACGCTCCTTAAAGGTTGTAACAGGCTTATAAAGCTAAAAGATAGCCGGAAAGGATTTAATCTAACTGGAAGCAATCATTGGCATTGGAAAGCTTAGGAGAGCCAGCACAGAATTACTGTTTACAACATGTAAGTAAAAAGCAGAACTTCCAGGTCCCCAAGTTTCTGAGTTGTGAATTTTTGGGTGCTAGAAAAGCCTGTACACAAGTATCACCATAAGACTTCCTTGTTCTTTCCAACAATGCACTTTCCCAATCATCTGCTTAGGTGTCAGTATGCACGGCTGGCCAGATCTTTGGATGTTAACAACCATGGCTGCCCTTACAGTTTTGCTCGTAATTTGGCATTACTTTGTATTATGTTACTAGCAAGGAAGAACTCTACTACAATGTCAAAACTGCAGTCAGGCATATTCCAGTTCATATCATCTTATTATTTGGTAAATTGGTTGAGTACAACTCACCTATTATTCCAGCAACTGTATGACTTGCTCCCAGAGACTTGATATGAAGATTCATTAAAGGAACAACCATGCTCACACCAAATAAATCCTGAAAAAAGGCAGTGAAAGTTTTAATAAATGACCACTTGTACAAAGATTTTGACAATCTGGCTTAGTAACAGCCGATAGTTTTTAAAACGTTAAACTAAAAGGAATTTTTTCAGGGCCACTGTGGTATGTTTTAACCTCTACAAGTATCCTCTATGTATAAAATTACACAAAACCCATAAGCTGAAAAGTTAGAGGAGCGCCTCACAGAAGAGCCAAATCTCTGAAAATGACACAGATGTTGTTCTCTTTCCCCTTCCAGATACAAGCATTCTGAACACATACACTTAAATATTCTTTTGCTAAGCATTAAGCATTATCAGTTTCCAAAGAAAACTACTTGGTACTAGCATTTTATATCCAAAGCGGTCTGTAATTTCAATCACTACAATGTTTTTTACTCGTATAAAAGGGTACATTTGAAAAATGTAGAGTAGTTTCACTCTCAGCCACAACAAAGAAACAGCCATGGTAAAGCTAAACCAACCTAAAGACTGCCTTTCTGTGTAACTCCAGAAATACAGTGAAAAGAAAAACACATACAGAAAATAAATAAAGCACAAGTGAAGATGGTTTTTGCAAGTGGAGGGCAAACAACACTGCTCATCTTGAATAGTCCAAGGACATCCTTCCAGCTTTTTATCATTTGCTAAGCTCACTACAAGTGGCCCAGCAGTTCTTTCACTGAATGCTGATGGAGTAAGAGAATTTTTTACCAGTGACAACCAGAACCACTGTAACAATGTGAGTGACTACATAAACTCTGCCATTAAGTACCTTTTTACGGCTGAAATTGAGTCTTGGAAGGTTACAGCGTTATTAACACAACTTTGTTTGCTTATGAAAACTTCCAGTAACACAAAATCTTAGGCCTCAGTGAGCTCTTCCACACACTCGTGTGCACTGTAATGGAACAACAGACGAATCCGCATGGAAAGGACCCCCGCAAACCTCTAGTCTAGCTTCGTGTCTACAGAAGGACAGCTCTGAGCTCAGACCTCGAGAGCTCTACCCAGCCAGGTGCTGCAAACACCAGGGCCGGAGGCTGCGCGGCCTTTCTGTGTGAACCTGTCCTGCTGCACGACCGTCCTCACGGTGGAAACGGTTTTCCTTACATCGAAACCGTTACCCCGAGCCCTCTCACCAGATGCCCTCTAAGAAAGTCCCTAAATCCTGCCTCGGCAAGGCTGTTTGCGCAGGAAAATCAACACAGTGGCCACCAAGCTCCATCGCTGCCTCCACGCACCCCAAGTGATGGAGTCTCAAACCCAGCAGCGCAACGGACAGTGGGCGAGGGGGCAGCTCCGAACCAGGACAGTGCCTCCCACCAGGCAGCGGAACAGGGTACAGAGGTGGGGGCGTGGAGGGGGAGATCTACCCGACCTCGGGCTTTACAGCATCAGCTAACCGACCCCAAGGGGCTTCCGGTTGCGGAGCCCTCCGGTAACCCACGCACAGGCCCTCCAGCGGCTGCCGCTCCCGTGGGGCGAGTTTCCCGTGTCGTGCACTGGCGCCCTGCACCTCCTCCCGCTTACCAGGAACCCCACGGCGTAAAGGCACCGCACGAAGCGGCCAGAGGCCACCGCATTCCCGGGGGCTGCCCGGCCGCCATCGTCCTCCTCCTCTTCCTCCATTGGGCCGGCAGCGGGGCGGCGCTGGGCATGCGCGGGGCGGGCAGCGGGCTGGTCCGAAGTGCGGGCCGTGGGCTGGTCCGAAGGTGCGGACGGTGGGGTTGCGTGGGTCTGGCTGTGCTGGTTGCTCTGGGGCTGTGGTACTCGCGGTCTCATTTTTCAAGTGATGAGGGGAAGAGGGATCACTGGAGGTATCAGAGGTTGTGAGGGCCCTGCGCTCTCCCCTACCGCAGCCGCCAGCTTTGTCTCCTAGGTTTTGCATCACCTCAAGGCCTGAGGTGCCAGGGACAGCAGGAAGAACCAGGTGGGGTGTTGGAGATTTGGAGGCAGAACTATGCCCTAGAAGCGTGGAAACGTGTCCCTTGACTGTTTTCTTGCTTGCTGTGGAAAGGTGACTTCAGAACATGTGTACCTCTGAGCCCATCTCCTTCATGGCTGTGACCCAAGGTCGATGCTTGGCTCCCTCGTGGAACTCAGCCCAGTGCCCCCATCAAGTGTTCCGTAGAATTGATTAGGTTGGAAGGAACCTGGGAGGTCATCTAGTTACAATCCCTCTCTGCCCGAGGCAGAGACACCTCCCATTAGACCAGGTTGCCCAGAGCCCCACCCTACCTGGCCTTGAATGCTTCCAGTGATGAAGCACCCACTGTTTCTCTAGGCAGCCTCTTCCAGTGCCTCACCACCATCATAGATCAGATCTAGAACTGCCTTCTTGGTTTGAAAGGGACTAGAGGGAAAGTCTTAAAAGGAGAGGCTGAGGAAGTTGATGTTGTTTAACCTGGAGGAGACTCGGGGGGACCTTCTCACTCTCTGGAACTACCTAAAGGAAAGTTGTAGACAGGTGGGGAATGGGCTCTTTGCACAGGCAGCTGGTGATCGGACAAAAAGACGTGGACTGAAGCTGCACCACGGGAGGTTTAGGTTAGATATTAGGAAGCCCTTCCTCACGTTAAGGGTGGTTAGACATTGGAGTGGTCTGCCCAGGGAGATGCAGTCACCATGCCTGGAGGTGTTTAAGGACAGACTGGCTGTGGCACTTAGTGCCATGGTCTAGGTGATTGTGGTGATGTTAGGTCATGGGCTGGACTTGATCTTAAAGGTCTTTTCCAGCCTCAATAATACTGAGATTCTGTGAAACCATGCCGCTTTGTCACATCACTAGAGTCCCTTGTAAAATGTCCATCTCTAACTGTCCTGTAAGCCACCTTCTGGTACTCTGAGGCTGCTGTAAGGTCCTCCCAGAGCCTTCTCTTCTCCCAAAATGCCAATCTCAAATGCCTCAGCCTGTCTTCACAGGAGAGGTGCTGCAGATATCTGACATGCTCATGGCCCTCCTCTGAACTTGATCCAAAAATTCCATGTCTTTCTTATGCTGGGGACTCTTGGACTGCTCACAGTACCCCAGGTGAGGTCGAGGAGAGTGGTGTAGGGGAGAATCACTTCCCTTTACTTGATGACATTTCTTTTGAAGCAGCCCACATTACAGTTGGCCTCCTGGGCTGTGCTTCCTCATTTTTGGCTCATGTTGAGTCTCTCATCCCCCACCCCCTCTGTTCAGTACTGCTTTCAGTTCATTCACTGCTCAGCATTCATCTGTGCTTGGGATTGCCCTGATCCAGGTCTTTGATGGGTACGTCTTCCTTCCTTATTATGAGTCTGATGGTGGTGCTACTGAGCCAGAAAAGAAGGACATCCCAACTATGCTTAGTGTGTACGCTGAGGTGCCACTTTTCCATTAAAGACAGGAAGAGCAGGAATTGTAGGTAGCGGTTATGCTGTGACATATTTACATTCAAAGAAGGAAACTGGCCTTCTTTATTCTCTGAAATGCACAGGTGCATCTGTCACATGCAAAATATCTTTATCTTGGAGGCAAAGGGGACTATTTAATACAGCTGATAGGGTAGGGATTAATGAAAGGGTTGGATATTTAAACACTTAAAAAAACCTGCCTAAACATGCACAAGGGAACAAGGAACACTTTAACATGTTTTTCATTATCAGTAAATAAAACTGTTTTTAAAATTAATTAATGGCATTTAAAATTTAGCACCAGTCAATAAAATTTGAGAGTGATCAATCAAAAACTGGCAATAGGATAACTTCAATTCTCTCTTTGTGCTGAAGAAACAGATAGCAGTCTTTGGTGGAGAAGGGAACGTGGTTTTCCTTACAGTTATGAAGAATTACGCTCCCCCAACAAAACCCCAGGCTGTAAAGCAAGACATACTCCTAGATGTGTAAGCTTATTTATAAGGTGCCAAGGTAAAGCTTAATCTAGCACGTGCACATAGACAAAGATGCTATCAGAGTGTCCAGAATAACTCGGTTGTTTAATATCCCAGTGGCTTTGATATTTCATAGTTGGCTTAAGCAGTGTATCCTATTAATTCAGCTCTCTGAGGTCACTTTGAATAACAAATCCTCTCAGTGAGATTTTTTAAATTCTGGATATAGCATGAATGGAGATCACAGCTGCATACAATTCCTCTGAAATGGCAAAAATTGTTACAAGATACTGAAATATGAGACCACTGTGGGAACTGACACCTCACTGTCTGCTCATAATTCTACTAATTTTATCCTTAGTCATTTTAGCTCTTATAAAACAAATGGAAAAGGCCTAAAGAGTTATCAAAGCAGGCTTAAAGAGGTGGATAATTAAAAGATGTTGCAAGGCTTTGGATGCTCTTCCTGGGGTCTAAAGTAGGTTGACTTTTGTGCAAGCACTGAGCCCAAGTAAATTTTTTGAGAGTTTCTGTAAATGCCTGACTACTATGAATTTCAGAAACTAGAGTTAGCAATTATGCATTCTCAGATTCTAAAGAACCAACAAAAGGGGGCAAAACATTGTAGGTAGAAATATTGAATTCCCTGACAATTAAAACTCTTTGTTAGTTTTGATTAATTATTTTAAGCTCTCTCAATACAGAATGGCTTGCAGTGCAGAGAGTAACTGAACTTTTTAATGCTCCAGCAACACTGTCAGTGCAATATGTTCATGGAACAAAATTAAGATTCATTTGAAATCATATCGGTTTCCTTTAACAAATCGGTTACTGCTGTTGTACCAGCAAACTTGTTTTAAAAATTGTGTGATTACTTTTGCATAATATATAAGAAAAAGAAATTAATATATAACATAACTTGATATAACTTTATAACATTAATATATAACATAACTTGAACTGAAAGTAGATGGGTCCAGCTACCTCAGAGATTCTCACCCGTGTTCTGTCACTGCAATTACAAAATCTGAGGTAAAGGCTTACAAATAAAGTATACTTAGGATGAAGGGTCCCAGATAAAGTGGTGATAAGACTAATAAGGGAATTGACTAACCATTTAAGGAATGAAATACAATTAAGACCATTTGTCATAGTCTTAAGGAAAGTAGAATCAGTCCAACATCTTCGGGGTCAGAATGACATGGTTGGTTGATTAATGTGATACTATCAGTGTAATACACTTACATTTCTTTAAAGTATTTGACTTGCTGCCTTTTCAAAGGTGTTTGACATGTTACTGGGTGATTCTTAATAAAGCAATACGTTCTTGGAAATTACAAACAGCATCAGGGTTCAGGACTGTTTGTACGTCTCCAGACTGTACCTGTGAGCAGACATCTCCCTGAAGAAGGGAAGCGTCTACATGATCCTCTTGTTTCTAACCCTTTGTCCTTAACCTGGAAGAAGAGATAGAATCAGAATTATTGATTGTATTGTAATGCCAGGACCAGAAATGTTATGCAAACTACTGACAACTCCAAATACTTGTGATTCTTATCAAATTATGTGATACGTAAGTATTCTAAGTATACAATCACATCTAGAAACAAAACTTGATGCATGCTTAAGGGGTGCACTTCTCTATTGTGAGAATTAGTGATTATGATATAAACTTGGTACTTATACTAAATAACCAGCAGCTGTGAAGTTTTATTGCTATTCTATGGTCCAGAAAACAAACTCCAACTTTTGATAAGAGGGCCCTGAAGTAGAAAAGCAAGTAAACTGTTACCTTGGATCAGTTATTCGGTCTTAACTCTAATGCACATTGTGTCTAGTTCTGTTGTCTTGATTGGGCCAGTACTGAATAAACTGAGAGGGGTTAGATAAAGAGACTTCAACGGCAGAAGGAACATCTGTTACAGTGCTGGAGGTCAGGTCCTCAGCCTTGCTTAGCGGGCTGTTCTCGCGCTGAGTTAAGAATGGGAGAACTGATCTGAGGGACAGTGTCTGAGGTTCATTTTGCTCTTGAGGAGAAGAGTAAAGGAGAGGGCTCTGCATTCCTTTCCTAAACACATCCACTGTGGTATGTTTGGGGTCACTTGCCAAGCCAAGGGTTAAAGCAGTCTGCAGCTGCTCTGTTCCAAGCCATGACAAAGTGAAAGCACTGATGAAAGTAATCTGAAATCTGAAGAAGTTATGAAAAAGATCCTTTAATTTTCCTTCAACAGATACAAAAATTCCAAACCTTATACATTCTTAAAGTTTGTAAAATAATTTTTTAAGGCGGATCTGAAGTAGACCAATTTATTGCAGTAAGTGGAATGTATTCTTGGCATTAGTGTTATGATTCAATTAAAAAATATCATGCCTTCCCATATTTTTAATCTATTTTATCCAGTATAGATTTCATGTGAGGTATATAATAAGGGGAGATACGAAACAGAATAACCCGCTCATAGTCCCACTAAAGTTCTCTCCTCCTTTCTGTCATTAAATAAAATCTGTGATATTTTGTAAAGCCCCAAAGTCCTGAGCACAGAGGGGGAGTAAGGCAGGGTCCAAATGGAATATGTACCCTGCAGCTTTTTTCATCCGGAGTTTTATCCTGTGATGAAGTTAACCAATCAATTTAGTGAATGAGCTAATGGGCTAAAATAAAAACAAAACAAGGAGGGTCAAGAAACCACTTAAAAATTGCAGGAAAATTTGAAACCAACTCCATTTGGGGGAAATAACCTACAAGACGCATTCTGTTCATCTCACATAAAACCCCACACAAAGACATAGGGAGATTAATCATGTATCCTTGTGTAACTGAGCCAAATTGAAATCTCAAAGGGAAGAGACTTCTAGTAGTTCTTGTTCCTTGAAAAAACATGGAATCCATTTAGTCCATGCACATGATGTCAGCATCTGTGGGCATTGTAGAGTTCAGTTCTCTGTTCCATATGCTTCCACAGCAGCTCTCCATTTCCAGTTTGATGATTCTTATGGCCAAAAATAGGTTAAAAACTCTCTCAATTTCAGCAAACAATGGAATTCAGGCGCAACCTTCCTTCCACTGATCCTTGAAATTCTCAGGGCAAGGTGGCTGCTGCATTCAGCAATCAGTGACATGTGATGTCTCTGAAAGACAAACGAGAATTGAGTGAAGGAGGAGCTGGTCACCTCTAACTGAAAGCTCCACACTGTTTGTTTGCAGCGCTGCAGTAACTTGGATTGCAATTTGGAAGTCAATTTTGAATTTAAAAAATTTCAAACTGTGACAATCTGGGTGAGTGCATGCTCCTGGAAATGATCCTGGATACTTAGAAATGTAGATACGATGCCTGATGAAGAAGACCGCGCTTGCTGGTTTATTAGAGTTCCTATAGAAGCTGCTGCTGGGCTATGGGCTGCTTCCGTCCTTAGGTCAGAAGAAGGGTAGCTTCTTCATGAGCTTGGTATAACTCATGTGGAATGAATGACTCCATGATACCTGTATTCAGAATGGCTTCATTTCACCTCTGTGTAGAGGACTTGTGTTCCCTGTAGTCTCCACTACATGAGCCAACAACATGCCCTTGATGTCAATTAGGTGAATATTATCCTTGTCTACACTGGGCAAAGTTAGGTCAACAGAGGTGATCCTTCCTCTCTTTACAGAGCATCAGTAAGGCCACACTTGGAAATCTAGGTTAAGTTATGGCCTTCCAAGTACAAAACAGACATGAACATACTCATGAGAGAGGACCACTGAGATGATGAAGAAACTAGACTGTCTGTCTTACGAGGAAAAGCTGAGAGAGTTGGGACTGTTCAGCCTGGAGTAGAGAAGGCTCTGAAGACTCATTTAAATACATACCTGAAGGAAGGTGTAAAGGGAATGGAGCCAGGCTCTTTTCTGTGGCACCTAGTGACAGGACTACAGGCAATGAGAACAACCTGGAACACAGGAGGTTCCCTCTGAACATCAGGAAACTGTGAGAGTGACCAAGTCCTGGCTTGGGTTTCCCAGGAAGTTTCTCCAGGCTTTGATATATTTAAAAGCCACCTGGAATCTCAATCGTTTTGTGGTTGTGTGATTTGTGGCCTGATTTATGGTAGTATTGAGATTAAAGTGATCATCTCTCAAACCAGTTATTCAGGGCTCCCATTTAGTCAGTGCAGAAGAAGACAAGGACCCAGTAACTGCACTCTGAGGGCATGATTCACTGCACACTGAGGCAGTTATCCAAAAATAGGCCAGATAGACAGACTGCTGTGAAAATGCTGGTAGGGCTGTAAAGGAAACCTGAGGTGACCAGCTTAATTGGAGATGGCTACCCTGCAGCTGTCTGGTGTTAAAAGAGATGAATCCCAGCCAAAGATTTAATGGACGAGGTGTACCATACCCTGTGTCTGTCCAGCATGCTGCTGACAATTAATTGTGTGGGTGCAATGGATGACATACTGCCCAGCTGAGAAAGACGGACAGGATGAGGATCTGAATCAGCAGGTAAGATATGCCATTGCTGTTCACAATGGTTTTCTTCAACAGTGGGTGGGTATTGAGGTCTCTGAAGGAGCTGCTCTGAGGCAGCTGATGAAATTGTTTCTTGGCCTATAGTAGACACACAGCCAGTTCTTAAAGGCTGTTTTTAGATCATGGACAGATCTGCCAGCACAGATAAGTAGCTGCCTGCCAATTCCAAACATGCACACACAACATTGACACAATCACACACAAACATAAACAAGAAAATAAACAACCTTCCCCTCCCATAAAATAATTTAGCTCTTTTCCTTCATATAGAAAAGGAAGAAAGAAACAGCCTGTTATTGTTTTGGTTTGATTTTCCTTTTCTATTTTTGAATACACGTAGGGGCTTGGGTGGTGAAGCTGCTGATATTTAGTTACACAAATGCAATATGCAGATTTAGAAGTTAGCCTAATCTAACTTAGCCCTATCTGTCTGAAAAATAAACAGAAACAAACCCATAAAACTTCTGTCAGCTTTGTTAAATGAGATTGGATTTCATCCACTGTGTGTGGATCAATCTCCACAGTATGGATCAAAAAAATCAATGAATTTGGCTCAACTGGCCAAATTGATTGTATATTAAACTTGATTTGATTACTTCATTGTCATTATAGTAGCAATAAATTTGCTTAAGTCACTCTGGTTTAAAATGCCTGTCTTTCAGTAGAAATTTAGGAGTTCTGGAAGTAGTCAGAGAATTAACTTCTTTATGATTCAAAGTAATGATTTCTTGGTGTGATAAGCCTGTTTTTTCCCTGTGTTGAACCTTGAAACTTTATTGAGGTACCTTTGTAATTTAATTTAACTGAAGAAAAAGTGCCCTGAGACTTTCAGTGAGTATTCAGATAGTGGATAACATGCATTTTTAAGCTGACATGAGTCTTAACGTGGTTTCCAATTCGTTCTTGACATAGCCAGGCATAATACTGGAGATGTTAGAGTATTTGTAAGATAGTGCTAACAGAAGATGTGGCATAAATATATAAGAGAATAATTAAATTAGATCACCTCAGGATGAACATGGTAAACTGAGACCAGAGTGCACGTACAGCATGTTACAGATAAGTACTTGGACTGCACAGGCAGTGATTCAGCTGTCATTGGAATGCAGTTAAATTTTTCATGCAAAGTGGTTTCAATGCAGCTACTCATGAGAATAAGGTACTCTCATGCAGAGATAGGTTCACAGAGTTACTGATTCATTTCAGACCTGACAGCAAGTAGGTCCAATAGCACTTTTATTTCTTTTGTTATTTGTGGTCCTGCAGCTGAGTGAGGTGGAACAGAGTTCTCCTTTTACTTCTGATGTAATGTTGAAAAAGAAATTCCATCATTGTATTCCACTGTTTCCTTAGTTCCAGGCATAAATAACAGCACACAACCAGCTTTGAAGAGAGCTTTGAGACTTGTAAAGCATGAGAGTGAAAAGTATTTGTATTATTTTTACCGTCAGAATTCACCAACTTCAGCTTTGTCCTCCTTTGTAGTGCTCATACATACCTCTGTCCATTTGATATTTTGAAGGTTACACATAGTCTGTAGCACTGCAAAATACTATGATGTAAGATGAGCCGGGTGGTGTAACACAGCACATCAGAATTAATTCAATTTCTCTGTCGTTTTATGGCTTTTTGGGGTTTTTTAGTGCATATTGTTTGTCCTTTACCTGAAAGGAGGTTGTAGAGAGATGAGGGTCAGTTTCTTCTCTCAAGACACTTGTGATAGATCAAGAGGAAATGGCCTCATGTTCCATCAGGGGAGATTTAGATTGGGCATTAGGAAAAAATTCTTCAGTGAAAGAGTGGTCAGGTATTGGAACAGGTTGTCCATGGAAGTAGAGTCACCATCCCTGGAGGTGTTTAAGAGAAGGGTAGATGTTGCATTGGGGAGTATGGTTTAGTGGGCCTGGTGGCATTAGGTTGATGATTGGACTTAATGATCTTGGAGGTCTCTTCCAATCTTAATGATTCTATGATTAAAAACTTTGCGTCATTGATTTTTGTTTCCTTCTGTGGATTCTACCTAAAAAAAATTCATCAGTTTTGGGCTAGTGCTTTGTGAAGCTGCCCATACAACAGTAAAGAGTTTGGGAACTTGAGCCCATGCATGGGATTTAGTTCTAGATGAAGACCTGTGTTGCCAGTACTCCTGAACTGAGGAGCCCAGAACTGGACTCCTCAATACTCCAGATGCTGTCTCAGTAGCACAGAGTAGAGGGGAAGAAGAACCTTTCTCATTCTGCTAACCACCTCCCATCTGATTCCCCACCCCCCAGATGTTGTTAGCCCTCTTGGCCACAAGAGCATATTGCTGGCTGAGTCATCCTGCAGTCCACTAGGACCCCCAGGTCCCTTTCTCCTCCACTGCTCTCCAACAGGTCAGTCCCCAACCTCTGCTGGTCCCTGGGGTTGTTCTTGCCCAGATGCCAGACTCTACACTGACCCTTGTTGTACTTCATTCCATTTCTCTCTGCCCAGCTCTCTAGCCTGTCCAGGTATAATCTGATTCACCTGCCTGGCCGCACCAGGGCTAACCAAAAGGGAAAGAAAAGATAAAGCATTATTCAATCCTGCAAGTAAACTCTTCCTGAAGTATGCCTTATTTTCTTTTATATCACATTCTATGTGTTCTTTTCCCAGAATACTTCTTTAAAATTTCATAAGGAACAATAAAGCATCACTTTCTGAAGTGATGTTTCCAAACTCCTGATACAGCAAAGTGAACTGTATCCATGGCTGTCAGGGAAAGCCAATGCAGCAAAAAGAGTCAGTCTGACTGAAACTTCATTACCCTACTGCGTACACAGGAAGTATGCAGTGCAAAAAGGACCCGCTTCCAGTGTGCTTGTGTATGAAGTTAGTACAGCATCATGTCTGAATACGGCATTAGGCAGCTAATGTAGTGTTATAAAAACACTGAGGACACATTTCTGGTACATTTCTCTGGAAATGAAGAAAGGTGGCAGAAACAGTCTTCTCCTTGCTATCTATGAGCACCAGATCTGAACAGATACTGGGATACTGGAAGTAGGAGTCACTCTGGATACCAAGGTCTATTGCAAAAAAACTTTGTGACGGAAGTTCCTGAAGTAAATTGACTTCATCTTGCTCTTGAACCCAGCACTTCCCAGCCTGGGATACCAGTGGCATGTTTTCTACTCTGATGATAGACAATGCCAATGGAATTACATTGGGCAAGGACTGCAGGATCTGGCGCATAGTATAAACCCGAAGAATCTCTTTGGGATCATGCCCTCTAATCCACTAGAGATGCTTGGGCAGGCCTGCTTGGCATGAGAATAAGTTGCTGAAAAAAGCTTTTTCTTGTGCAGCGAGTCCTTGGAATTGAAATGCGTTACCCTGTCACCTTCCAAAAAGGCCAGAGCACGCATGTGGGAAAGCACCTTGCTATTTATTTAATTAATTTTGAGTTTCCTTATGAAGTGTCAGGAGGAATATTCAATTGCAAGCATTTGTGCTGTATGCAAGATATGTCTGAATAAATAAATTGGTGGAATGCTTACTTTAGTGATGTTAAAGCTATTACTTTAAGGGTAAGATGTGAATTTTTAAAACTACCTGTGTTTGTAATAAAGGTTAGGGTTTTTCAAAGTCATCTCAGCAATTTGGCTAGCCTGTTTTGAAGTTCCATAAAATATCTCAGCCTTTACTTAGTAATGTGACTTATAGCAGTGTTCAAAGTCTTGCATGTTTTTCCTCCTCTGTTAGTGACCAAGGCAGCATTCACCACCAGGTCTGAACTTTGGAAGTCCTTGCGGCTCTGTGTGCTCTGTAATGCAGTTCATGTGGGGGGGCAGCACCATTGCAACTCCGTCTTCACTGATGTTGATGCACCAGCTGCAATAATATTTCAAGTCAATCCCTGATTAGTTAGGGGAAGGTCAGCTATTTCTGACTGGCCTCGCCCAGACAGAGAAGCAGAATGAACCTCTGCCATCAGTGTCCTAAAATAGAAGGCCCTTTTCATCTGCGAGGCTTGGGTCAGCCACATGGAGCAAAAATTAGGAGGCAGAAATCGACTCTTGGGGCATTAGGAAGAAGGGCACAGGCACAACGTCAAGTGAAGAGAAACTGCTTCAGAGATGACCTGTATTGTCCAAACAGCCTTTTAGTCGCTTTCCCAATAATTCAGTTTATTTATTTTATTGTTTCTCGTTGATTAATTGAGCATTTCTTTAAGACCACTTTGATTATGAAACTAAGCGTGGGGATATTTTTTGGAGGTTTCTTTGCCGCTCTGGGGGTTTTGCTTTTTTTGGTGGCATTTGGAACTGATTACTGGCTTCTTGCTACGGAAATAGGAAGGTGTTCAGAAGCACCTGAAGATACCGGGGTGAGTATGACCATTTTTATTTATAACGAGATTTGCAACTGGAGATTTCTTGGATGTGTTTATATTGTGAGGCTGTACTTCTGTGTGACCTTTTCAATACACTCATTTTGACCTTCTGGAGGCTTAGAAACCTGCTTCAAGACCTTTTGTAACCAGTTGTAATTAACTCTAAAATGAATTTTCTTTCTGTGTCCTGCTTCAAAGGAAGTGTAAGTGATGAATATGTTATAGCTAACCCGTGTTAGGAGCTGTGTTTCATTATCATGGTCATGTTTTTTAACTCGGCATCGAATTTCAGGTGAATTTTACTCTTTCAGTCATTTAAAAATTGCGTGATAATGGCTTCTTTTTCTACCCTTTTTCTGCCACAGGGAGAGAAGGCCACTTTCCATCATGAAGGTTTCTTCTGGAGGTGCTGGTTTAGTGGAAATGTAGGAGACAATAATGCCAGCATGTGGAATTTCTGGTACAGTAAGTAATTCTCCTTTTACATTATCTGCAGTAGTTCTCCAAATTGCTGTGGGTGGGGCTTTCTTCAGTCTTCTGAATCACCGGATTTCATGTGGCTTCTTTGGTGATCGGTATCTTTAGTACAGACTCCACACTTTTTTGTAATCTGTACTAAAGGAAACACCAGGACAGAATGATAAATGGTTAATCATCAACTCATGCTGTGAGTGTTGTAGCTGCCCTATTAAACTGAGTCAGTTCTTGTCAGGACAGTCCATAGGCAATTATTGTTAAACAGAGTGTTTATTTCTCTAGGATAGGGAATGAAAAGATCTTACTGGTGAGCATGGCCTGTGAATTTTTCCTTGGAGCATCTATCCAGCTATTTCTACCAGTGGGTTACGGAGGTCATGGGCACTTCCACTGTGAAAATCATCTCCAGAAGAATTCCACTACTCAATTTGCAGTGACCTTTTGCTTTCTTTCACTACATGCTGGGATACTGGAAGATCAGATAGTATTTTACAACCAGAATCTCCCATGAGAGCAAGCAAGACTTCTTTTCTTGTCCCTGACCCTATCATTGAGGTGCAAAGCTCTTTCTCCTTGTTGCAGTATTTCCAAAATCCTTGTGAGAGGCAGGCACAGTCACACCAATTTGACTCCAATAACCCATATTTTGCTTAACAGATTTATTGATACTAGGTGGCAAATTTATTATTCACTGCAGTTAATTTCACCTTGTTATCTATCTGGAGAATTCTGAGGTGAGGAATCTGAAATTTAAATGTAGTTTAAGCTACAGTCAGTCCTTATCTTTCACAAAGAAGAAGGTGATGTTTTTGTAAGAATTTAGTATGAAGAGTGAAATTGTACTTCTCTGGGGATTCTGATTCCATAGGCTAAACTCATATTATTGAGACTGTAAACTTTCTGAAGGTGCTTGATATTTTTCACTGTCCTTTCACAAGAGGAAAAGTAATTTTCTGGGTTTTTTATTGTTGGTTTTGGATTTTTTGTGGGACAAATGCAATAATCCAATAATGAGATGGACATAATTAACCACATCAAAGGAAAGGTACAGTGAGGAAGGTACATTGCATATAACTGCCTTATGTATGATTTGCAGTGTGCCTTCAGACTCTTCCGTTCATACTGCTTTACTGCTCCCATAGTACAATCTGTGTCACTGTTTAAAGAATATCCTTGACCAGATAAGAAGGCTGGAATGTCTTAGCAAATCCTCTATAAGCTGTTGTCTGGGAAGGAACCTGGAATCTTGACTGATGAAACTAACTTTGTCTACTTGAAGAACAGATTTAAAATATTTTATTGTTAAGGCACTAAAATATGAATCGTTCGCTTGCTTTCTTTTCTAGCTAACCAGTCACCTTCTAAGAACTGTACACATGCTTACCTGTCCCCGTTTCCTCTTATCCGAGATGAGCACAACTCAACCTCCTACGACTCTGCAATCAGTAAGTACTTTTTTGTCTGGAAATGGATATGATGCCTATTGTTTCAAAAAAACCAGTGTGGATGTTTCACTGTAAAACAGCCTTATCACTCCACGCAGTTTAATTAATAGAGTTTTGGTGTTTCATACTTACAATTTTACAGCATGCATAGTTAAGCCAGTATTTAGCAAAGCACTTTAATGAATACTTAGCTTTAAGCTAATAGTGGAAGTAATTCCTATTAAAAAACCCCGACATTTCCTTTTAGTACTTTTTTTCCTCTGACATAAGAAGTATTTCCCTTGGGCTGGATGCATTAAACAAGTACTACTGCCCATGTGTTCCAATAAAAGTGTTTTATTTTTAAATAAATAACCACATGGGGAAATATATAGCATTTTTATCTTATGAAGAAGATAGAGAGAGACCTTGATACTTTCTAATTTTATTCAGCTAACTCAGGTATGCTATGCTCACTGCTGGGTGTGCCAGCTTCTCTTTGTTGACCCTATAGGGAGCTGAGGCACTGAAATTATTCTGGACAGGGTGTGCCTTACATGAAGCCCAAGGCTCTTGCAGCAGGCAGTTTTGTTTTGTGAACTAAGCTCTTTTAATATGCATATATTCACCATAATAGTTCACAATGCTGTGTTAAACTGAGATATTAACTCTAGTTGATATCTAAACTTTATACTGTGCAAGATATATATATAATGTATATATATGGGAAAGATATAGAGTAACTGAAAACCTTATGTTTGAATAATACCTAGAATGCTCTGTTTTTACAACTTTTAAAAATTGATTAAAAATATTGGTCATATTTATTCAGATCAAGGGCTTTGTGCAAATAATTTGTGATACCTATTTCATCTGTGATGCGTGGATGCTTTGTGTGCCTGAGCTCATTGACTCTGTGACAGAGCCACCCCTTCCTGACCTGAATTCATAATTGCCCTTGCCAATTTTGAAGTGTCTTCAGAGTCCAATTTTTATGCTGAAAGCTTGAAAAAGAAAATAAGTTGGACTGATAAGTTCTGACCAGTCCAGGAGAAATTCAGGCCTCACCATTCAGAGATCTAGAGCAGATTATCTTTCCATTTGAAAGTGGCGGTCATCAGCTCCTAATAAGCCAGACAGAGTTTGCATTACACTTCATTCGTAGATTCACAGAGGTTCTTCAAATTATAGTGCATGATTATACAGAAATGGACAAGCAAAGAAGAAAGAAAGGAGAAGGAATATAATCAGAAGTTCAATTAATTTTAGTTAATGTTTGCCTAAAGAAACATTGCTCAAATATAACCTCCCTATCTATATTTCATACTGGGAGATTAAAAACAGGCAGAACTGTACTATAGATGCTGGCCCAGGTAGACTATATTCAGAACCAGTCCTGATTTGTTGTATAGATACAGTTGGATTGCATTCAAGCTCATTAAAACTAAAGAGGGGGATGTTTATGCTTCCAGTTAATTTTCAGTGTCCAAGTTACTTACTGGAGCATGTATGCTTGCTCAAGAATCCTTCACAACTTTTCATAAATAAGATTACTCCATTGTGTTTTCATTTAATCCAAAATTTGTTTCTCCTGTAGTTTAGCTTGACAGTCTTCCCCATGATCTTTGGCAAACAAGTTTTTAAAACCTTGCCGCAACTGCAGCTGCTAAATTAAGAAATGCTAGAAGGTTATCCTCTTCTTGATTCACAGCAGAGAAAATCCTTGTCTTTGAAAACCTGTGACTAAACTTCTCCATTTGATTTCATGAAGAGCAAGATTTCATCACCTATTTGTATATGCAGTTGGCTGCATCTACCACCTTGCTTCAAATAAACATAGAACAAGAGGAAACTGCCAAAAGATTGACGTTACTGTCCCTCTTTTTGGTTCTGCTTCTGTTTCTTTATAGAATATTAGCACTTTCATGGCTCATAGCTTTCTGAACATTTTCTCCTTGGGGGATAAAAAAAGAAATCCCTGCACAGGCTTATCACTGTTTTTAGTGAGTCTGTCAAGTGTGATTTTAATTAGGAGTGGATAAGAAGAAATACTTTGTCTTCTAAAAAACAGGTAGTTTTTTCTAGCATAGAAAAATAAACAGCTGAATAAAAACCTGAGGAAAACATGTATTAAACATATTTTTCAAAAAAGCCTTAACTTCCTGTTAACGGAACTGTTTGTTTCCGAGCAAGCAAAGGTATGAAACTTCTTTTACAGACAGTTTGCTTAAGCAAACTGAGGATGTTATCAGAGGAATTTGGATTGCACTGCAGCCTGTCGTTAAACCACACGTGTGGTTTGTTGGTGGAGTGACTTGTTACTGTTCAGCTACGAGGGTGCAGGCAAAGAGATAAATTTATGGAGGAACATGAACTCTGTAATGATTGTTAGGTGCAGTGACCAGACCAAGATCTCTGTTGACATAACTTCTTTGGCTTTATTATCAGTAGGAATTTGTCTCAGAGATCTTCAAGGCAAGAATTTAAAAGAAGATCAATCCATCCCCTCTTAGGTTGTTTACATCTTTCTGTATTTTGGTTTTACACTGTTTGTGGGGTAGTTCCAAAAAGACTCAAAACACTGAGGATCTTGAAGTGTACTGTTATACATTACAAAGCATTGGACAAAGGCTTGGTGCATCCTGCTGTACAGGCTTAGACTAAGCTCTTGGTGTCGAGAACTGTAGACTCAGGTGGAAATACAAAGACAGAAAAACCAACAGTGATGCTTCTATTGGAGATTTTAATGAATGTTTTAATGTCATAGATTTCTTTCATCATTACTGTCAGACTCATGATCAGCTTTGAAAGGTTAAATAGCACTGCTTTGAAACTGCAACTTGCTGTATCTCTTAATAGTTATAATGCTTTTATTCATTCACTGGTTTTGTTAAATATCTTGGTGGAATAGGAGGGAATCCTTATTACAGTATGCAGCTCTTAAGTAGATTTTGAATCTCATTGTGTTGCCAGAAGTTTCACTTCTATGATGATTCACAAGCCTATGTGAAACAAACCAAATTAAATTAGTCCATAAAAACACAGTGCCAGAGTAGTGACCTCTACATTCTAAGAAAACCATACATCTGTTACAATCATAATCAGATTGGTTATCTGCAGGCTAATTTGAGAACATAAATGTATAATACTTGAATAGTAATTCATTGCTAGGTAGATTTCTTCATGGTATCATGTCATTAGATTACTTAACAGTGACATTACAGGACTATCACACTTCTATAAAACTCTTCTACTACAAGATATACTTGGCTGGTTTTTGAAAAATATACGAAGTCCTTACTCGTGCAAGTGATCCCATCATCTCTAGCGAGATAATTCTTGAGGAAAACAAGTGAAAAATGTATTGTTTTCCCAAGTCATTCATTTTGGGTTTGAGTTTGGTTGTTTTTTTAAGGTTTATTTGGAAATGAGAAATGCTTCTCTAACTGTTTTCAGTTGCTGCAGCACCCTCTGAAGCTAAATTGGAAGCCATTTAATGGGATTGCACTGACATGTTAATTTAGTATGCTAGTTTGTAGCTGCTAATACTTCTTTTCTGACTAGTAGTATCTTATTTTGTCTACCACTGGGCACTTTGCCAGTATTTGAGGTAGTGACTATTATAAAGTAGAATACACAGTGTTCATAGGACTGAAGCAAAATTCCTGTTCAGCAACTGCTGAATCTAAAATAGTGTGATCAAATTGATTGGGAGGTTTGTTACTGGGTTGAAATTGTAAAGAAAATGTGTAAAGAAAAATGGGAAAGTGAAATGTTAGTAGTAGTTTATTTATAAGTCAAAAAATTGTCAAGATTTTTTCCTGAGATTAAATTTACCAATTAATTTAGTTAATGAGCTAATGGGCAGAAACAAAGCATCAAAACAAGGAGGGTTTGTAAATCGCTTATAAATTGCAGGCAAACCCAACACTAATTTGGTTTGAGGAGGAAACAACAAGATCCATTCATTTCACCCCACATAAAACCCACAACACAGAGACACAGACAGATGAATCACATATTCTTACATAACTGGGACAAACTGCTGTCTCCGGCTCCTCAACGGGAAGTGATTTCCAGCAGTTCTTGCTCTTCATGGAAATGTGAAGTCAGTTCAGTCTGTGAACACATCCTCGATATCAGTGGGCATTTTAAAGTCCAGTTCCACCTTCCATGTGCTTCCGTGCCAATCCTCCATTTCCAAAATGCCAGTTCCCAAAGTTATGAATGTGGTAAGAACTCTCTCCATTGCAGCAAACTGTGAAATTCAGACTAAACCTTCGGCTGATCTTTGAAATAGCCTTCTCTCCATTCACCACTTTCCCAGGCTGCCATGCCTAGCTCAGTGTCACGCATCCTCTCCAAGCAGAAAGACAAAAGCCAAAATGTAGAAGGAGCCAGAAAAACGAACCTGGAAGCTCCGAACCAGTCACACCAGTTTGCAGAGCTGAAATACATTTCACAAGTTGCCATAGCCAGACCTCAGGCCAAGAAATTGAACAAATTCAAACTATGAGAGCAATAGTAATTGCCTATAAGAAATTTTAATGCCTTACATTCACTAAGGGAGAAGTCCCCAGTGATCAAGCAGTGATAAAGCACAATGTATTAAAAAAATTAATGTGTTCATATTATTGTTTTACTGTTAAGGTTATTAAAAAAATGATCACTACGAAGGAATAGTAAATGGTACTGAGTGAAATGGAGAAAAGCCTTTCAAGGTGTACTGTGCAGGTGTGTCTCCTGCACTGCTGAGATCTCTAATCTCGCTATGTACAGTTACTTATCTGCAGAGAGGACACTCCTGATTTAGAGCATTTTGGGCGCTTATATTGTGATGGTAATACTCTTGTGAAGAGCATTTTTATATTTCTTACATTACATAGGTACAAAAGACAAATTCTAAAGTACGGGCTACAGTCACATCGCAGGAAAAATTCACTGTAGGATGTGAGCGTGCAGATTAAAACGCAAAGCAAATTTTCCAAGTAATTTTGTCTACCCTTAGTAATGTTTTTGCAGCAGTGTACTCACATGTACTTCAAAAAAGTCTTTTTAGCTTTGTAGAGCTTAATAATTTGTATTTCTATAAAATTAAATTTTAAGCAGCTGGCTCCAATGCATTGTGAAGCGTCAGAGGTGTGTGCATGGCTACTACACAAGTGTGTGCTGTAGGTGACACGATTGCATCATGTTTCCAGATATAATATTGCTTCTCTTTCATATTACGTACCCGTAATATCTTAAAATATGACTCTGTGGCATCAGTTTATAATCAGTGTACCATACAATATTGCTGGGGCCTACTGTACTGTCACTGGGGGGGGTGATAATTTGCAGCCATTTCTCAAGAATTTGCTCTTTTACTTAATACTTTTTGTAGATTTCAAGTGACGTTGAAGTCTCCAGAGGGACCTAAATTGGCATCTTTAGGGAGGAAAGCAAATGGCAATTGTGCGACTATACATCACACAATTTTGCAGGAACGTGCTGCAGCCATAATGGTTCCATAGTATTGGGCTGAACGGTGCAGAGCTCAGAGACGAGCATACCATGTGTACTCCTGTTGTCTTCTATGTGCTGTTTTATTTTTCAGCTTGCCTGTCACTGTACCTGACAAAGGGACAGCTTACCAAGACAAATTAGTGAACCCTCGGCTTAGCATTTACGCAGCACAGAGCCATGGTTTCTAAGATTAGCATTGCAGGTAGTTTCACCTCAGACTGTGTAGTAGTAGTGCTTGTACTTTATTTCTTGTGTTGTAAGAAATACCTGTAATAATGTGTGTATTTGAGGGAGCTAACTCAAACATATACATGAAGTACCTTGCACAGGCAAGGGTACTCCTTGTCTTCTACACCAGAACATGGCCCATCTTGTGAACTGCTTCAGTAAGACTTAAAGTGGTCCAAACTTCTTTCACACTTAGTGTAGGTACACTGAACCTTTCTTGAAACAAGCTGCTGAGATCACCCTACTAGCCCTATTCATGGAATATACGTTCAAGGCAGCATCTTTTGTTGCGTGGTGCACCTCAATCTCAGAGCAGCAGTCTTACAAAGATCTCATTCCAACCAGCTCTTTTGTGGCCACCTATAGAATCCTTCTTGAAAATTAGAGAAGTAGTCTTTTGCTTGAAGAATTGCAGATCTGGGGGCACTGCAGACTTTGAACTTGTCAGCTACACTCAGTTTTATGATGGAGTTAGCTGGATAAAGCAGCATTAGGATTATCAGAATTTACCCATGTTTCTCCAGAGTAAATAATTACTTCTAGAGAAACAGAATCGAAGGTTATTTCAGGTGACAGCTAGGTCACATCAGTATTTCTAGTGTAATGGATAAAATAGCTGTGCTGTTGAAGCAGAGAACCAGATTTTCTCTTGTATACTTGCAGAGATGTTTAAACAATTTTTCATCAGTTACATGTGCACTCTTTTTGTTTCCGGGAATATTTGAACAAATCAAGCTTTCCTGGTAAAATTTCCCTAAAAGCAGCCTTCAAAGCTTCCTACATGAAGAGCACATAATGAAACTGGATACTGATTTTGCGATGCTGGAGAATCTTGTGTCCTCATTCACTCAGAAAATAGAAACAGGGCTATATGACTTAGGTGACTGACCATAATGGTATAGAAGAAAGCTTTCTCAAGGTCCATTTTCACCAATGTGTCCTATTATGTAGCGTGACTTTGAAGTACCTTGGGCAGTCCATGTAAAAGAGTTGGGTGGTTATAGACTGATTTAGCAGTATTAGGTTTTAAACAAGGGAGTAATGTCCCATAGACTTGGGGACTGTGATGAAGCTTAGCAAAGTAGCCCCATGAGTAAAATAATATGAAATTGCTTCAGAGACCCAAGACTGAAAGCCTTGTGAGATTTACCTTTCAAAGTCTCCATTCACTGTCCATTTACATTAAATGAATCATTCGATTATGTGTTTAACTTTAAACAGGTGCCCAAATCCCACAAGAGGTAGAGTACTTAAAGCAGAACACTCATTTAACTGCTTTGCTGAGCCACAGCCTTATTTCTTACCTACTGGTCCCATATATTTTTGATAATGTGGAAATATGACTTGTATAGGATATGAACCAAAACGCAGTTTTAACCCTTCTGCCCAAATCGTCTGATCACTGTGGTGGAAAATTGTGTCTCTGAATGTTTGCCTCAATTAAAAGGGATGTTATTTTAAAAGTGTGCCTAATGTGGTGTGATTAACATGTTCTAATACATTTACAAGGCTAATAGAAACAAAAAAGAAATGCTCTGTACTTTCACCAGAATTAAGCTGGTCAAGATAAAAACTGTAGGTATTCTTCCCCACATTAGCGGGGAAAGCACAAGCTAATGTGTAGTGCACATTCAGATTTCAGATAAGAGCAAACCCAAGTTGTTCCAGAATAGCTGGCTCTAACTAACTGCTCGAATTGGAAACTTTCAGGATACGAACCAGTATAATAGTAGCTTGCCATATAGTGTTTTGCCATAACAGTAAGTAGGTGCTGTCAAATGATAAGTGGCAGTTTCTTTTGTGAATCACTTTTCCTGACTTGCCAGCTGGCTTATATGATTTCCCTCAGTTGGGTGGAAATGTTTTTCACTGAGTGAATTGTCAGTGCTTCATGATTTTCAGATCCGACGATGAAGATTTTTGCAACTCATAATTTTGCTAATGGGTTGTGTTAATGTACCAATTTTTAAATTCATGGGATAAATTCATGTCACTCTTGTAGCATTTGTAAAATGATGACTTTGTTAAATAGATGTGCAATTAACCAGCTAAAAAAATAATTGTTAGACTCTTTTGGCCAAAGTGTGTCACAGAAATCTCTGCTCATTTATCACCAGCTGCATCCATTAATTCAGCACCGCTTAGCACTAACAGGGGCTTCTAAAACATCACATTTTAATTTTAGCAAAATATTAAGAGCTTAAGAGGAGGAACAGGCTGACTTGAAGAACTCAACTGGTTTTCAAAAACTCTGGTTACATTTCCTGGGTTTCTCTCCCCTCCTGCTGTAGATTTCTGTCAATTGACTGTGACTATATGTAAAAAGAATCATCCAGTAGTAAATTGCAAAGAACTTACACATCACCATTGGCGATACAGTCTGAACAGTAAGAATGTCAGGATGTTGCAGCTCTCTGCTTCTCCCAGGCAATTTCTGGTAAAATAATTATATCTTGTCAGTCCAATCATTCATCCCAAAGAATTATTGCTGCAGCTTCGGTGTACCGTTGTATAAAAAGCATCAATTTGATCAAGTTGCTATCTTAAAAATCACTGCGAAAAATTAAGCAGACAGATTTAATTTGTGGCAACTTACAACCTACTTTCCATTATCAGATAAGTAATGGCCGTCAAGCCTAATTCAGTCCACGTGATATACAGCGTATATGCCCAGTAGAATGATTATGGAGTTTGTTAATAAGTCAGGTGAAAAAGGGAAAGGAACAATCTTTGTTAGCCAGATATGTCACTTGTTTAAATTCTAAGCAGTGTTATATTCCTTTTTCTGTTTCTCCAGTTTATCGAGGTTTCTGGACGGTTCTTACGCTCCTGGGAGTGTTCACTATTGTGGTGGCAAGTTTCTTGATCATCTGTGCAGCTCCTTTTGCCAGCCACATTCTGTACAAAGCAGGAGGAGGATTTTTCATCATTGCTGGTAGGTATACAGTTTGTTCAAGCAATTCAAGAGTAGAAAGGACAGGCTACTTCTTCTGTGTTCCCAGACCAAAAATCAGATTAACCATGGTTAAAAGGAAGAACAAACATATGCTTCTATCCGTTGGCTTGTAGAGTCCCTGCCTTGGAGACAGTTCTTTCCAATAGTCATGGAGCTATTTGAAAAGCTGCCTTTGGGTTAAGGTAAAATAAATCCAGGACACATCATGGAATGACACTGCCATTTAAATTCACATTGTTAGGAGGAAAAATAACGCATACCTAGGAACATGGTCTCACAGGATTCGGAAGGGCTTAAGCTAAGGGGTTTTTATCAGTGACACAGAATGTTACGGTGTGCTTTAAAGAAGTATGACCAACATTTAAGAAGTGTTTTGGATGTGGTTGGAGTATACAAATGAGTCACCTTAATATGAGCCAGTGGGAAGTCTCAAACTCCATGAAAGAAAGATAAATAACTGAATTCCCTCCTTCCTTACTGCCCACACATACAATGGAGGGTGCACCCTTCCACGGTGCCCAATGCTTCTCAGTTAACCTCGAAAAATTTGGGAAGGGTCACACTGGTGTGTAAGCTGCAGTTGTAGAGGATGTAAATGATAGTACCTCCGTCGTATGAAGTGTGATGAGAAGAAGCCCCGTGAGAGCAGTATTGTCTTACAGGGTAAAGTCACTTGTGTCAGGACCAAAAGGCCCCACCTTTCTTTCTGTCTCTGTTACTGACCTGCTGACCTTGCTTACCCACTTGACTTTGTGGCTCATCATATGCTGATAGTGATTATTGTTCCCTTTAAAAGGGCCCTCAGTGAAGTGTGGGAGGTATTTTATAGTATTTTTGTTGAAAAAAGGATGCCGAGTACTTGCATTTTATCTCTTGAGATTTACTCCTCTAAACTTTTAAAAGACATATAAAATTATTCATGGTTTGATGGAAAGCCTAAGATATTTCAATGGCTTTTTCTAACTAATGTGCAAGGTAAGAGCCCAGATGAGTCCTGTTCCTTTTCTGCATTTGTAGTCTGTAATAATCCTCAGCTGTCATTAAAAAATAGCTGAGGCTGCTACAGAGGAAAAGGCCACCTGAAAGACATGAGGAACCAGTGGGTAGAGGTGTGAAGTAACTGGAGTGTTCTCTACTTCAGTTCACTTGCCCTCATTTAAGCTGGGACAGTTAGATGCTCAGATCTGTGCTAGTGTCCCTTGGCTTCCCTAGGATGCCTGCAAGGCAATAACATTCATTGGCAGTAAAAAGTGGGTATGTATGAAGCTGCCCCAGCTGGGGATTTATTTGATCCTGAAAGGGAGGCCTAATTCTATCAGATGAATGTTCTATGAAGGATCCCAACACCTCACTTTACTGAAGGAATGTAGACAGACTATTTTTTTAAGTTACGTGAAGTTCAGTGAGCCAGTCTTCTCCAGACTAAGACTCCTCAGCTCAGTCAGCCTTTCACTGTCCTCCACCCCCTAACCACATTCATAGTCATTATCTCAGTTCATTGGTACCCCCTTTTTAATCAGGGGGGCCAAACTGGACACAGTTTTCCAGATATGATGTCACAAGTTCCAAGTGAAGGAAAAATAGTGTTTTTAATCCTGATGACTGTGTTCCTGCTTGTGCAACTCCTTATGAGGTTAACTCTCACTGCTGACAGACTGAGTTCTTACACACTGGGAGACACCATTTGTATGCTTTAAGGAGTTTGCCTGTGAAAAGAAAGCCGTTTTTCTGGACTCCTTTGGCCTTCAAGGCATCCTTTATCCTTCAGGACACCCTCCTTTGGGATCCTGCCTACCAGTTCCCTGAGCAGACCAAAATCTGTTCTCCTGAAGCTTTGTGTCTTTAGTCTTTTACCTACCTTCCGTACTCCTTCTAATGAGCCATTTCATGGACATTATAGCCACAGATAACACCATCTACCATATTCCTGAGCAGGTTTTCCTTATTTATGACTAGCAGGTCCAGCAAAGCACTTCCACACTGCTTACCTGTGGGTCTTCGTGTCCATCTGTTGATGATTGTTGCCTGCATCACTTTCAGAGTTACTGAGCTTGTTCTTTCCCCACCTTGCCTGATGGATCTCACTTTTCCCAAGCAGTCCATGTAACTTCATGGGCCCTGTGGGTACAGAAGCCAAAGTTCAGCTTGCAACAAAGCTTTGTGTGCTACAAAGCCAGGAGCTGATGCATGGTGTATATCAACTTTCGTACAGTTTTTATCCTTCAGGCAGCAGGTTTGAGACCACTATCACCTGGGCTTCATTCACCTTGCCCCTTACCCTCAGAACTCTGTAATTATCCATGCAAAGACTCAAGCTCTTGCTGCCAGTGTCACCAATACCCACGTGGATGAACTGCAAAGGGTCTTCAGGAATCCAAGGAACCTCAGAAGGCTATCCACAGTGTCTCATATGTGGGACCCAGAATAGCAGCAGACCTACCCACATAGCAGCTCTGATGTCTGATCTGTGGCACAGCCATACCTGTTTTTCCTTTGTCCTGACCTTTCTTTTATTGAGTGATGCAGCTGAACTACCTCAAATGGGGAGGCATGCACAATTATTAGCACTGGTGGCAGCTCGTTGACAAGCAGCTTCCCCTGTTAACTTCGTAGTGATATTAACTACCTCAGCCTGTGTGTGAAACTGCAGATGCCACACCTGTGGGGAGAAAGCATGTGTCAGTTCAATGATACCACAAGCAGTGATTTGAGCACCATCCTTGCAGCCTCACCTCCATGTGTACAATATCAGAAGACCAAGTGTAACTACAGTAGAGGAAGCTGTAAGAAGCTTTACAGTTGCTATGAAGATCATTGGGAAAGAAGAGAAAGCTGTCATAAAGTAATCACTTAGAGCAGCCTTCAGTATAGTCTGTAATTACTTTGGACCTGTTCCTGCTTGGGTGGTGGGTGGTGAAAATTGTCCTCTTGTACTGATGATAAAAAAGTAAGCCCCAGAGCATTACAGAATCACACCCTTATGAAGAAACAAGATTAGAAGTACAAGGATGATTTATGCTTCCTGCCAAAAGAGTGAGGAAAGCTGATATTTTAATTCTAGCTTCTAGATAAGGACAAAAATCTGTCTTCAAAGCTATGTGCCAGCACTCATCACTTTTCTGTGGGACCTTGTATCAGCCTTGCAGTACCTGAAGGGAGCTACAGGAAAGCTGGAGAGGGACTTTTAAAAAGCAGTCTAGTGATAGGACAAGGGGAAAATGGTTTAGAGCTAAAATAGAGCAGATTCAGATCAGATTTTAGAAATAAATTTCTCATTACGAGGGTGTTGAGGCATGGGAACAAGTTGCCCAGTCAAGTTGTGCATGCCCCCTCTCTGGAAGTGTTAATGGCAAGGTTGGATGGGGCTCTGGGCAACCCGGACTAGTGAGAAGTGTCTCTGCCAGTAGCAGGAGGTTGTAACTAGATGATCTTTGAGGTGGTCCCTACCAACCTAAGCCATTCTCTGCACATACAGCAGGGTGTCATGTCAGCTATACTTTTTAAAGGTCCCAAGAAGTCAAGGCAGGTGGTAGAATCTGCAATGGGGACAAGGACAGAGAAATGTAATTGAAAAATTTATATATATATAAAAATACACACACACACATACCAGTTTCCCTCGAGAAGATAAAGAGTTCGTAGCTTCTGGGCACAAGTTAAAAACTGACTTCGTTCTTTCCAGCACCTGTTATCCTTGTGTCTGCCTAGTAAGAGATTCATGACATAAGCAGCCATTCACCATTGACAAGTGAAAGGCATTTCCATGTGGGAAGAATAAGTAGTAAAGGCCAGCAAGCTTCTTGAATTCATGGACATTTCTAAATGTTCTGTGTTCTTTATCCTCTGCAATATGTACAAGTATTTGCTTGAAAGAAATTCAAAGGAATGAATGCAGAAGACAGAAAGGGGTGACCTCAGGGAAGCCCCTGTCTTATCACACTGCCCAGAGCTGCATGTCAAACATGTGTGGTCTTAAAAAAATGCAAAATAAGAAAAAGAAGGAAAATAGAAGAGGAGGGAAGTATTTATTTGTCTTAATCTCTCCCAGACATATTTCATGTTCGAAGAATAATTTCGCCCACCGTTCCTGATTCATGCAGCTGCTCTTTCATATTGTCTAAAAGGCGAGGGCAAACAGACACCTGCACACTCTGCAACAGGTCTAAGTGCTGAAAATGTGGGAATACGTAATGGCACACGTTGTTTCTAAAAATACTGACTTCACTACATTGTCCAGTGGTTTTCTAAAGTCAGTAATTTTGGGAGTTGGCTATGAGAGTTTGTGTCATCCGCACTAGATAGTCAGTGCAGGAATATATTTCTCAGAATAAACTGTCTAAGGACTTAACTCCCCTGGTATCACAGCTCTGTGAAAATTAGACAAAAGGAGCACTAATGAATGAAATGCTGTGGGAGGCAACAAGACATTGTCAGTTTTTACTTCGCCTGATTCTACTGCTCAAGACATTTCTTGAACACACTAAGCAATATACCTACTAATTATCCTCCATTAGCAGATAGTGAGAACCCTTAAATACTCCTTTAGTGCTTTAATTAGCTAAGAGGGTTTACATATTCTCCCTTTCTTCTTCTTCTTTTTTAAAGAAGGACATTTATCTCTGCTTGACATACATTTCTTCAGCGAATTTCCATACTCAACAATTAGCCACACACGGGTATTTACAGCTTGCTGTGAAATCATCAGATGGATTCGAGCTTCCCTGAAGTTGTTTCACCACTGGCAGCACTGACTGGCTATTTTGCACCTACGTGGCATTGGCTCTGGTTTATCCACCTAGGCATTGCGTCAGGCTGCCCGGGGAGCAAGGGGTGTCCATTTCAAAATCAAACCTGTGAGGGAGTCTTGTTTTAATGGAAGATGCTTCTCATTATCTGGGCTACTTAGCCCTGTATCTGCCCAGGGTGTCAGAGGTCATTCCAAATGTGTGTGGCCTGGATATACTTACCTGCTGCTAAGGGAATATGCGTCATGACTTACAGTTTTGGACTAAGTTTGCCCCAAGGTAGGGAACAAACAGAAGACAGCAGACACTTGATAATGCACAGGCATGAAGAGCTAAATCCCCACGTTTATGTGGATTGTTCTGTATTATGACTACATCTTTTAAAATCTCTTTATGTGCTGAAATTTCGAAACCTTCAACAAACTTTGAGCTCCCACGATACCAGTTATCAGCTTGTCCCTAATAGTTTGGCTTTTCACATCAACGGTCGCTGGCTCTTTTTGGTTCTGATTTCCCCGTGTTGCCTGCATTACCTGTTATCATTAGACATCGTGTTACAGGAATCCACTGCTCAGTGCCACTTGCATTTGGAAAGCCTTCAATTTAATTTCTCATTCTGTTTTTGTCTGGCCCTCAGGTGATCCTTCCCACTGTTCACTACCTTTTTGTTTAATACAAGCACAGTACTAAATTACATAAAAGCTGAGTTTTACTTAAGTGAAATACTTTCAAAATTGAATTTATGGCTTTTAGAGCTGAGTGTTTGGGTTTTTAAACCTTGTTAGGAATTTGAGCCCTGGCAAAAAATTGTAGCGCTGGAAGTCTAGTTCATAGTTGAGAACTGTGTCTGCCTCCTCTTGTATTTAGTTCTTCTACTTTCTTTCAGCCTCATAAAACTCATGGATCCTTTGGGACCTCCAGTCACATTTGGATTATGCCTCAGGTTAACTACTTCCACTCATTTTTGGTGGACTCCAAAAGGCAGTGTTCACCAGTGTTGGGTTGTGAGCCCTCACCTGTCAGACGTTAAGGCTATCCAGGATGTAAAGCCATTACAGCGTCTCGACCGTAAAGCACTGACCAGACTGTCACCAGATCACCAATTTAAACCGCTGCAGCCAACCCATCGCATTTTGCCTGCAGCAAATTGAGGAAGCACTTGCTCCTTGACAAGCGGGTATGAAGGGCAGGGAAAGGAGGTACTGAGACAGGATCTCCGTGTGAGTAAACACCAAAGGTTGTTGGGACAGGTGGGTCTGAGGGAATATGCCTGTCTGTGGGTACTTTTCTGGGTTTTGCTGCACTCGTTCAAGGTTGCACTGCAAATGTTTAGGAGGATGGGGAAGAGGCCATGAATACCTTGCACTCTGCAGCTCTACAGCCTGAAGACTCAAGCTGGGCAGCGTGTTCCCAGGAGGATGCGCTGGCTTGTGGTTTTAATGAGGCCCCTAAACATCTTGGTATGAAAACATGGTGGGGTGCTGTTGCCCAACTATTTCAATGTTGGAATATGCAGTCCTTCTGCTTTAACTGTGCTGTGACAGCTGTAGCTCAGGGAGCAAGTGGGTACAGGCTGGAGCACGCAAAAAAATCCAGACATGCCCTGAATTTTCCAGCAGACCTTGTGCTGAAGCATCTGTGCTGCAGGCATCCATTTCTCAAGTGTCCGCATTCCTCTAAAGTGAAATGAAATATTAGGAATGCAACTGATACTTTGGGAAGCACTTTCTTCTTCTATCTCCTGGTGTACAGTAACAAAGAGATTAACGACGTTTGTAAGGACATATGCTCCTGGTACTCTCATGTGTAAACAGTCCAAAGGCCTTTCAGAGGAGTGGCTGGGAAAAGGCTGTGAATTATGTGGGGGATTAATTCCAGCTAGCTGTTGTAGCCGACATGAGGCTCATACTAATAACCTGCTTCACATCTATTCTTTCCTTGTTATTAGGGTTTGTCACTATTTTCTAACGGGGAGAATTTTGAATGAAATACATCTGAATTCTTCTGCAAATATTTGAGTGGAGCACTCTGAAGTTAGTGTATTCCAAACAAGGCGAGTCAACGAAGGGTTACAGATGACAGCAACATTTCCTACTCCTTTCATCTTTCCAAATCCCATCCAAAACACTGTAATGGAAACAATGACAGAGTTCGGAAAGCAGAAGTTTGGATTTTTTTTTCCTTAGGTCTTCCCACCCCCCTCCCTCTGCTCCTGAATCCCAAACAGTGAATACCTGCCTGAATGTTGGCCTTAAACACACCCATGTTTCAGTCTGTTTCCCCAGACTAGATACTTCCTTTGTTTCAGGAGCATGACTCCGGTGCAAACCAGAAGCAAGACGGAGATAGTGCTGGTTAGAGGAAGCCAAAGGTGAAAAGCATCCAGGGGTCAGTGACTGTGCCTGGCAGATGGGGCCTCAAGTGTTGATGTGTTTCTAGGTATTACTGTCAATGCACATGGATTTTGACTGATGGTCTGTTGTTAAAACCCGGTGTTTCTTTTCCAGGTGTCTTCTTTTCGCTGGTAGTCGTGATGTATGTCATCTGGGTCCAGGCGATGGCTGATCTGGAAAGCTACACAAACATGAAAAAAATGGATTGCCCAGACTTTGCTGTTCGTGTACATTACGGCTGGTCTTTCATGCTGGCTCCTGTAGGAGTATTGTTTGCTTTGCTCTCAGGAATGCTCTTCTTGTTGGTGGGGCGTGCCATTTATTTACACTCAGACTAGTCATTTACTGCTGCAAGGAGTGCAGGAGTCCAAGTGAAACCCCATGACAATTGTAAACTGGAACACAATTGCATGCATTATTAGTGTAACGGCAATCCTGGCATTTCTTTAAGGGCAAAGGACCCCAAACTCAATACAGGAAGGAACCCCCTTTAGTCTCAACCAGTTGTTTTTAGTTCTTTAGAAGGTACACACGTGGATCTCCCCATTGTACTATTAACAGTGTTGGGGTTTTTGTGCAAAGAGAGGAAGGCAAAACATTTTTGCAACCAACAGCCCAACGTGAAGTGGGCTACATCAACATTTTATACCTGTGTCTTTTAAACACTTCACTTTGTGCTTCTGCTTGTGGAGAAGGGTACGAGCTAGAGGAGAAAAAGAAACCTTCAACTACACTAATTCAGTCTACCCCCTCTCCTGTTTTCCACTGCTTGCCTTAGTTTTAACCAAGCAAACACATCTGGACTTTATAGTAATAAGGGTGCAGTTGTTCCTGCAGAGTGCATGGGAAGAGGATGAGAGAGACGACAACTGCCACGAGCAGCGACACGGTGCTAGTCCATACATGCCAAAGCTTAACTGCTTGTATTGCACATTTCTCTTCTGTGTGCATCTGGAAGCTGTATAATGGCGCAGTCCGAAATTCAAGCGTGTTGCATGATTCTGTAATCCAGAGTGCTGCAATTAAAACACTAATGGAATGTATGCCAAAATTATGCTTCGCATTATAGCATTAATATTTTAACCAAGTTCTACCCCTTTTCTTTTTTGAATGGAGTAATTGCTGCTCCAACATTTTCCTGCTTGTGTAAAATGACTTTTTTATTAAAAAATGTTTATTATGAAGACAACATCTGGGATGTACAAACAAGTGTTTTATGTAGCCTTCATTTTCCCAAGCATTAAAACTCTGCATCATAGACCAAATCCAACTTTGCCTCCTAGTCAGGGCAGGGAAAGCAGTAAGACAGCAGAGGAGGTGGATTTGGTTCTGTATTGTGAGGACGGCTGGTTCTTGTGTGTGTGTGTGTCTGTGTGAGCATATGTTTGAAGGAGTGGGTGAGGATGGGACTGTATGCATGGTATGGAAAAGATGAAGCAGAGTTTTAACAATGAGGAAATATTGTCTGGCGTTGGGCCCAAGCTGAAATTAAACCCATCTGAGAGTGTGTTGGTTTTCACTTTGTAACTCAATGCAGACTAGTTTGGGGCTGATGGGGAGAAGTAAGGGCTGCGTGTTGGTTTCTTCTTGTTCGTAATGCTTAATTCCACAGCTGTTATGAATAATGAAAGCATCACTGAAAGGCAGGGGTGCCCACCTAGGAGAGATTGGATGTTGCTTCCATTTTGGGAGCTTTTGTGATGGGAAGCTTTCCAGCCCTCCCTGCTACTTGTTTGTTTTTCCATTACCAAGATTAGCTATAAAGCATTATAGAACAGGAAGACAACAAGGGCAGGCGTTAGGGGAGCTGGTACTACGAGGTTTGGAATAATTACCCAAACACAGAATGATTTTTATTGGCAGCTAACATGCTGGTTTTAATTACTGTGTCGGAGTATGATGGGTGAATTTTATAAATGAACTCCATGCATACGGGCACCTCTATGAACTCCTTTTAAAGGACAGCCACCCGGAGAACATTAAGATTACACCACAGTGCCCTTGGTTAGTAAGGAAATGATTAAATTAACCCTGCCCCTTGTGCATATGGTATTATGTTCCTGCCCTTAATTACACAAACACGTACTGCTTCTCAACACGACCTGTTGGTATTTACCTTCCTTACAGTCTGGGATACCCACTGGTATCTGCGAAGGTAAATTCAGTAACCATTCAGCTAGGTGCCCTCTAAACCCTATCTGCTTCTCTGCAGATCAGTGTACCTCTCCACAAGAGCTTAGAGGGGGCAATGTGCTTGAGCTACATTTCTTGCAGCTTTTAGAAGCTGGAGGTATTGAGAGGTCCCTTAGAGCTGGACTTCCTCCAGCAAACTTAACCATGTGTGCAGCAGCAACTAATAAACTCTGCAGTGAAGGAGCCACAGGCTCCCAAGGAGCCCTTAATTCAGCCCGTGTGCCTCCTCTGGACTGTCTCCATCACGCAGCCTAGGTAGTTACACCTAGGGTAGGCTCTCTTTGAGGCAACCCTTGGTGTCAGGCTGTGGATGTAAAGGCCACTCTGAAGATCCAAGGGGCTTTTGAGGGTTTCATTGAAACTGCAGGAAGCCTTTCTAGCATCAGGAGAACTTCCTTGAGTACTCTCCAATTGTTCACTCAGACTCACTCTTTCGGCAGCAGTTTACAGCTGTGACCAGTTTGCTTTGCCTGGACAGTGCCTTCTCCTCATGACAGAAGGTGAGATAGGTTCCTTTTGAAACGGGGGGGCACGCCGTTGCTTGCTCCTCCAAAACACGTGTGTAGGTAAGAACACGGTATGTAATACATAGCTGGCAGAGAGCAGGGGACGGTGTTGAGGGTGGTGGGGAGGCATTTCCTTGGGGGTTTGACCTAACAGTGCAGTCTAATGACTGTTCTTACAGTTTCATTATTTCATCTAACGATTTTCAAGAACTATGTGTGGTGAATGAGCTTGTTAGAACTGAGGAAGACAGCTCAGGAGATGTGCTGCATGGCATGCTTCCAGGTTTGCTTTTGTCTGTAAAACCCCTGGTAGTGATGTGGGGATTTTCATGATTAGAGCTGAGTAAAAGATTGTAAAGGGGATTAAATATTGTAATCAAAATATGCTGTGAAATTGGTCAAAGAGCTGTGTTTGTCACAAATCTGCGGGCTTTGAGGCTTTTGTGTTCTGTGTGTATTTTAATTGCCTGTCTGTCTTAATAGCCTGTGGTCATATTAGAAGGAGAAGCGTGCAGTCGTCTTCCTTTTGAAGTAATGCATGTGGGAAAAGTGATTGTAAGAGGAACATGCAGGTAAGAAGCACTTTCTGCTTACTTCCCATCTGACAGCTCGTTCAGTGCAAACATGGTAAAGGATGGTGACCGCCCGTGAAGGACTCGGTGAGGAAACAAGGTGCTGGAGGTGAGAAAGGAGGGTAAACAGCCCTCTGTGCTGCTCAGTGCCAGCCGGCTGTGCAGCTGTTGTGGGTTCCTGGGGGACAAGCTGACCCTATGTGGCAAAGGCAGCTGCCGAGGAACACGGTGAGAGAAGGCTTTCCCACTGTTTTATCCTTGCTACTCCCTGAGGTGGCTGCTGGTGGTTTCACTGGAGCTGACCTCCATGAAATACGTGGGTGTTTATTGATGTTTGCATTAGCGAGGTGAAGCAATATTATCCTTTGAGGAAATCCAAAATAAAGCCTGCTCGGTTTCTCCGCAGGATGCCTGGCTGCTGCAACTCAGACTGTGCTCTGTCGCCTGCTAGAGAACTGCTAGTAAGAAGACAGCCATAAGCAGTGTCTGCATTGCTGACTCCACTCTTGCAAAATCCTAACTGGTTGCCGAATGTCGTGCTTATTATTTTTTAAGTCATAGTGAACCTCTTAAGTGGGCTAGCTACTTTGGGATGCAGCAGCTGGGTTTTCCTCTGGCTCTCTGTTCTGCTCTGTCCTTTAGGCAGTGTGATTTCCAGGCGGTGAAAACTAGATAAAATAGGTTCTGATGAAATTCTGCCCTGCTAACTCAGAGTAAGTCTGAATGATGCTGCTGAAGCTGGTGGAGACACTGAAACTGAAAGCAGAAGTTGGTCAGCTATAATCAAAAGTGACAGAAGGGATGAAGAATCCAGAGGGATGAAGTATTTGCAGCATAATTTCCCCCTCCATGTCTTTTATTTGTGTTTCCAGTTTAAACTGGTAATTTTTGCAGTCCACTATGTGGCCCAGGAGAGACGTAGACACTAGGGATCAGGAGAGTCATTTGACATGAAGGTAAGAAGGAATGGAGGGCTGGTAGCATCTCCTATGTTAGACACCTCCAAACTCCCCACCTGATCTTTTCCTTCATCCTAAAGAGCCCGGAGAGTCCTGATGGATTGCTGCAAGTCTCCACATTTTGCCGTGAAGACAAGGGGAGGGCCTGAAGCCGAAATCACCCCATGTTACTTGCAGTAGATCTGCTCCTTATCTGTTCCTAAAAACAGCCAAGAATGCATTTGGTGCAAAGTAGGGGGACCCTCTGCGTGTGGAAAGTGCTTTCACACTGGGAGGCAGCTGCTGGGAGCTGGGTTGCAGCAGAGGGATGTTCTCGGTGGTGATATTTGACACTGGGCACGCTGCTGCCTCCCACACCCCTACCTCGTGCACCGGTGCCCAACCAGACGATCTCTGAAACGCTCGCACATGACTGAGTTTTTAAATCTGCTAAGAAAAAGACCTTAGATGAATGCATTCTTAAGATAGAAAGGTTTAAAACAGGAAGATAACGAAAACCATTTCCCCCTCCTTTCCTGTGCCACATCAGATTGACTTCTCTGCTGTTACGTGGCTTTACTTTGAAACAGATCATTCTCATTGCAACACATTCAGTGCTGCCAGCCACCACATGGTTATTTGGCAGCTATTTAAAGCTCAGATCATATTACTCTGTCGCAATGCTAGGCACCCGTGTTCCAACTGGTATACAACTGATCTAAAGAGAAATCAGCTTCAGGTTTTGTTCTCTGAAATCAGATGTGACGGCATGATCTCTGTGATCCTTCCCCCCCCCCCCCCNTTTTCCATGTGCATTATTACTTTTTGGAACTGCCTTTTGCTGGCACCACAGGGGAAATTCAGTTAGGTTGTCAGCCTGATGTAGTGTATTATCAGCCACGTTAGCTTTCCCTCCCTCCCTCTTACATTTGCTTAAGAGCTTATAAACCACAGAGAATAAAAAGTGCTAAATAGAATGAAATGACCTGTCAAGGGTAGACACAGTGTTTGTGAACTACTTAAAAACATTCCCCCAGCTCCAGGCACTCCAGTCTCCCTGACTGCCTGTGCTGTCTTGAAACTTGGCCTCTTTTTTCCCCTCCTCAAGCCAGGTGCTTTGATGGCCACTGATCTTTGATGATGGCTTCTTGAAAAGGACTCATTCTGGCTTCCCGTTTTCAGTCCAGGACAAGGTTTAGTAGGAGGAGAGGACACTATCAGGAGATTTGAAACAGATTCGAATCCTGCTCTTCGTATCATGAACCTGATTGTGGCTTTTACAAAACACTGACTGGCTACTCCCAAGAACAATTAGCCAAGGAATGCTTTACACGGCAGGGAATTTCATTACTTTATTACTGGAGAATATGAGAACGTTGCATAGGCAATCGGGTGACTGGTCTCATTGTTACCCCCTGGTAGAGGCATTACATTGAGGAGCTTGAATTGAGCCTCTCTCAGGAAACACGGGGTAGCGCTTACCCAAAGGCTGCAGCGGGTATTGATTAGGAAACTGAGGTTTCATGTGTAATCCTTCCTTCATTCCATTTTTCTAAAGCCCTGTCAGTGTCGTTTGTCATCATCACCCCTCTCCCTGCCCCCAGCACTTATGTCCAAACCTTTTCAGGGTTTAAAGCTTTGCCCTGAACTTTTGATAGCGATGTGCTAGTCAAAGCAGTATGAACAGTGCACTCCTCTGTGTTCGAGCCTAGAGCTAAGCTTATAACACAGCTCCTGTCTTTGGCGTGTGCAGCACATCATCCGGTACAAAAGCACCTTTTCAGCCTTCCTGAGGAGCAGGCTTTAGAGACGGAAGGGTATGCCTCAAGGCACTGATGTGTTGCTGCCACGCACACAAGTTCCTGACATGCCTGGCACTGAGAGGAGCCTCTGCCACTCCAGGACCCACACTGACGTCCAGGCACAGGAGGATCAAGCTAAAAATGCAGTCTCAAGAGATATGTGTATAGCAGTATAGTGTGGACATACTAACTGACTCGGAGCTGAGTACACTGTTTTGCCAGCTGAGGGTGACTGTGCTGTGGTGGGAAACACAGAGCTGGCCAAAGAGAGAGAAGAAACGGTAATGTGGACTGTGCTGTCCACCTAGACCCCAGAAACAAGGCTCGGTGGGCCAGTACCATGGCCTCAGCAGTGTAGTGCCAACGCCTGCTTTCTTCTCGATGTTTTACAATACACCACCCATTTGTGGATCTCCCCAAACGTTAGCTAGCAGTGGCTGAGGAAACTGGCCTGGTGGGATTCAGAGCAGAAGACAGCATGCCCAGATAGTGGCCCTGGAGTTGGAGTGCTGCACGTAAGCTGTGCAGAGCTTCGTACTTCCTTGGAAGGCATTTCTGATAGACTACTAACTCTCTGCAGCCCACAGGGGCCCTTGCTTCTAGTCACTATCAGAAAATAAAAAGGCTCTAGCCCTAGATTCTATCAGCATAATTTTTCTACCCCTAATGGAAAGCTAGTAGGACCTTATTGTATGAACAGTCCCATCGAAGTATCACAGTCCCACAGTACTGCTGAGGCTGGGAAAGACATTAAAGATCACCCAGTCCAACCTGAAACCAACCAAGTAACCCTAACATCTGGCATCTAGCTCATGCCACTCAGCACTTCATCCAGCCTGACCTTGAACACCTCCAGGGAAGGTGACTCCACCACCTCCGTGGGCAGCCTGTTCCAAACCCGGATCACTCTGTCAGTGAAAAACTTTCTCCTAATGTCAAGTCTAAACCTCCCCCAAAGCCCAAAGTCTGTCACAAGGCAGTGCTGTATGAGCTCAAAGACAATGCTGACTGCTGATTCTAGTACAAGAGACCCTCCTGTGACTCTAAGCTATGCTTCACCCGGTAGGAAAACCTTTGGGTAACATTTCTGGAGGAAGAAGCTCTGCATTGTAATTCAGATGTATGGAAATATGAAGTCATTATATTCCAAGTATTAATTGCTATTAAAGGCATGTCTGACAATCTTTCTCTACAGAAACGAACCCAAACAAATTTTCTGTGAGTATTTCAATGGCAGTGAAATAACCTTTAGGTTGCCCTTGGGAATCTGTGCCTAGATGTCTGCTACTTCAGCACATCCCTTGAAGACTCCGTATGAATCAACTGTGAGCTCTTTCATTTATTAAGGGGCTTCTGCACTCAGAGAGGCAGGAAATTCAAGCACCAAAATAGAAGCCCCTGTTAAAAGCTAATACCCTGTCTACTGCTACCTGAAACTCTTTGATCAGTCTGCACTTAGGTGATTTGGTCAGATTATTCCAGCACAGACATGCTGCTTGCTCAGGTATCGCCTGTTTGTCGAGACGGAGGGATATCTTTAGGTGCAGGAGTATCTAAAAACAGGGTCTTGAGAGAGCAATTTACCAAGCAGCATTTGGCCCTTGACAGCTTTTCAGTGAGCCTGGATTGTGCTGGCCAAGACAGCCGAAGGTGGCTGGCAGTTTGGAAAGGACGCTTGTACTGTGTGAGCTCCTACTGGTTCTTCCAGCGTGACACAAACAGCTGGCAACAACAAATGCTTGGCTCACACAACCAGGAAGCCTACTAGCCGCTTTCTCTGCGAGAGAAGTGCAGCCTGCGCCGCCTTGGCAAAGGTTTGTGTATTTACCCTTTGGCTCAGGAGGTACCACAGGTATCAGCCTGGCACTCCCGTGCCAGCTGTGACCCAGATGTTGTGCAGAGGATGGAAGCCAAAGCCTACACAGAATCACAGAATCATCAGGGATCAGAAGGGACCTCGAAAGATCCTCATAGGATGGTTTGAGTTGCAAGGGACCTTGGAGATCATCTAGTTCCAATCCCTCTGCCGTGGGCAAGGACACCTTCCACTAGACCAGGTTGCCCAAAGCCCCATCCCTCTGGCCTCGAATGCACCTGTCAGCCATCTGACGTGCATGTACTCATAGGAGTGGGCTGGCGGAAGGCGACGATGACGCTCGGAGTGGGCTTGTGTCGCTGTGGCAGACTCCATCTCTTGCGCGGGCGGGTTCCGCGGGGCGGTGGAGCAGCATCCTTGGAGCGGGCCGGTCGGGCCGCGTGTCCGTCCGTCCGTCCGTGTGTGTGCCCGTCCGTCTGTCCCTCCGTGTGCCCGTCGGTCGGTTGGGCGACTGTGCGGCAGCCAGCGGCCACCGGGGGGCTTCATCCGCCCTGGAAAGGAGCTGAGACGGGAGCCGCCGCGGAGAAAGCGGCTCGTTAGCGCTAATGAGCGCCTGGCTTTGCTCTCCCCGTCGCAGAGCATTTGCTCTTAGCTCACGTTTTATCCGTTTAAAGCTGTCTCGGCCTCCCTGTTTCTTCGGGGGGGTTCAAGGCTGGCGAACTTCAGAGAGCCGAGGCTCTTGAGCACGTTCCGCCCATCGCGGGAGTCTTAACGTCACCTCAGTCAGAGCAGGGGCCACCTCTGGCCCCGAATGCTGGTCCAAAAGCTCTTTACAACCTGCCCGACTCCTGCTCCCACCGCGCTGCTCCACGGTTTTCGCTATAGACGGGTGCTTCAATAATTCTTTGCTTAAATAATTAGCTGTGAGAGTAATACATATTAATAACTATAATATACGGGGTTTTTGAAACACTTATATTCATTCACAAGATCTCAAAGTGCTTTTTAAATGAGGTCAGCACAATTAACCCTATTGAACCACTGCTGTGAGGAGTTTCCAGCCGTGCCTGTGACGGATGCCGTCGCAGCGCAGCAGCCAGGCACGTAGTTCCATTTCTAACACCTTTCAGTCCAGACTGCAGCCAAAACCAAACCAGCGGGAAGCCCCCCCGTATTAGATAAGGGGTTTGGCCACAGAAGCTGCCGCCGTCTTCAAGGCAGGAAGGAAGAGAACAGCCTGGAAGCATTTGGAAAATGCCCTTTTGCGGTCAAAACGGATGGGGATTAACCGAAGAGCTGAAACGAGGAGAAGCAGAAGTTGGAAGAGCGAGGAGAAGAACAAAGTTTCTCAAGTAAAATGTAGCTTAGGGAGCTGTCATAGTTTTTTGAGATAGGCTCCTGTCCTTCCTTGGAGAAAAATGTTCCCAGTGATCGAGAAGAGTGAGGGGGCTAAAGCCCTGAAATGAGGCGTCCAATTTTAGCAGAGTCTCTCCTCTCCATAATCTCTGGATTTTTATAACAGTCTCTGTATGCCGTGACACACACCGTGTAACTGACAAATCCTCCCTTAGCATTAGATTTAAGTGGCTTCCCTCCCATCACTCCTCACGGTTAAAAATACCTTACAGAAATTACTATCCTGCCTAGGAAAATGTGTGATGACTCTGGAGTCTGTCGTTTATTTCTCAAACATTTTGGCACTTTTCCTGTCGGGTTGTCTTCTCCCTTCAGCTTGGAGTGGGGGGAAAGTGTAAGGTTAGGGCAAGATTTCTCAATTCCCTGATTACTGCACGGCAGCCCACACGCCAGCCGCCGTGGGATCTAAATTCTGAGCAGAGAGGAGTGAAATCCTCAGGAGGGAAAGAGAGCAGAGCAATGGAATCAGATTGGACCTCAGGCCCAGCCTCTTGTCTTTCCTACAGCGGCCGGTATTAACAGGACTGTCAGCCAACAGCAAGAGTGACGAGACCCTTCCTCTAACATGACCCTCCTGTTTCGAAAAGGGGACAGAATCATCCCTCCTTTCACCTTCTTGTCACAGACACAAAATTGGCCACTCTGCATCCAAACCACTCTCTGATCTGCCCTGCTCCTTTCTTCAACGGGCATCAGACTGGTGCTACAGCATAGTTTCTGAGGGGCTGCTCGGACGGGACGGGGTGTTTCTGAGCGTTAATCGTGCCAGTGAGAACCGTTGTACCCCTGAGAAGAGCCCAGCTCAATCTGCGAGGGAAGGAGAAGGCTCAATCTCCTTGACTGCCGTAGCCCCTTGACAAGCAGAGCAGCCGGGGTGTCTCCAATCAGTTGCTCCCAGCAGGTGTCACTATGGAATGGGAAATGCAATTCCAGGGTCGGGGAAAGACGCTTGGCCGGAGCCGAGCATCCTCTGACGCTGCCGCAGAAGTAGTGTGAGCAGCTGAAACTCCCGGAAGGATGCCTGAAATAGGTGTGCTGCCACTCTCTGTTTGCCCCCTTCTTTTCCTCTCCAGCACAGCAACCCCAGTAGTGAGGCTTGGAGCAACTGCCTGGTTTTGTTCAAACGTTGCTTAGCAGTGAACGAACACCCTTTTCCCTGGATCACTGTACCCTGTGTGGTAGCACACACGGCACAACAACAGGTACAGTTTCCAGGGCTGTTGGTAATTGCTGATAAGCCCAGTTCAGCTCTCAGTTTCATACAAAGCTCGGTAAACAACGGGAGGGAAAAATTAATTAGAGCCCATGTTTGCTAAAGCTGGCTAGTGATTCCATCTGCTCACGTTCCTGCTCCTTTTATTCCCTATGCACAAATATTTGGGTGGTCAGGTTTTGCTGGCATCTCGGTATGCAGGAGGAGCTTTTGGCTGTGCAAATAACGCCCCTCTCCCAGGGCGTGGGCCCTGGTGGCACTTGCCCATGCTCTGCTCCTGTTTGCAGCCAGGAAGCTGTTTGGAGACCCGGGGAGGTGAAGGTTAGATGGTCAGTTCCTCTAAGCCATGCTGGAAGTCTGCACATCTGCAGAAGCAACAGAGGCAGAAGAAAGACAGGAGAACCAGGAAGGGGAGACAATGTGAAAGAGACGTTTTTGCGTGTGTTGGGACCCTAGAGCCTTCTTGTTCAGTCTGGCAGTAAGGACAGCCTATGTGAGAAGGCAGAGGCAGATTCAGTGTCTCACAGCAAGCTCTCCCTAGGCATGCTTTGGACACAGCAGTGACATCATGAGATGCACCCAGAGTTCTGAAGGAATTGGAACAGGCGGTTTCCATGACCTCTGAAAAGTCATCAAGTCAGGTGAAGCTCCTGGTAACTAGAAAGAAGGAAAATGGTCAAAAGGGAGACCCTTGGAACAACCAGCCTGTCAGCCTCACCTCTGTCCCTGGGGAGATCATGGAACAGATCATCCTAGAAGCTGTGCAAAGGTCTGTGGAGGACAGGAAGATGATTCAAAATGGCCAGCATGGCTTCACCAAGGGCGGGTCCTGCCTGGAGGACCTAGTGGCCCTCTACAGTGGACGCTACATCAGTAGACAAGGGAAGAACTGCAGATGTCATGTATGGGCACTTCTGCAAAGTCTTTGACACTGTCCATCACAGCATCCTTCTCTCTAAATTGCAGAGATTTGATGGTGGACTCTTCAGCTGATAACAAATTGGTTGGATGGTCACACCCTGAGGCTTGATGTCCAGGTGGAAACTGGTGGCAAGAGGTTTCCCTCAGTGTTTTCTGCTGGGACCAGTGCTGTTTAACGTGTTCATCAGTGACATAGGCAATGGGACTGAATGCATCCTCAACGAGTTTGCAGGTGACAGCAAGCTGAGTTCTCTGTCTGACGCACATGAGGGACAGGATACCATCCCAGACAAGATGGAGAAGTGGGCACAGGTGAATGAACCTTATATAGTTCAACAAGGTCAGGTACAAGATCCTGCACCTGGGTCAGGGCAATCCTCTGTATCAATATGAGCTGTGGGATGAAGGGACAGAGTACGGCCCTGTGGAGAATGACTTACGGGTACTGACCGATGAAAGGCTAGACAGGAGCTGACAACAAGTACTTGCAGCCCAGAAAGCCTATCCTGGGTGGCATCAGAAGAAATATGGCCAACAGATCTAGGAAGGTGATTCTCCTCTTCTCCCCTGCTCTCATGTGAACCCCCCTGGAGTTCTGTGTTCAACTCTGGATTCCTCAGCACGAGGGCAAAAACTTGTTGGAGTGAGTCGAGAGGAGGGTCACAAAAGTGATCATGAGGATCAGGCTCCTCTCCTATGAGAAAAAGCTGAGACAGTTGGGGCTGTTCAGTCTGGAGACCGTTCTGGGAAGATCTTGTGGCCTTTCAGTGCTTCGTGAGGGTCTTTTGCAATAGAACAAGAGGTAATGGCTTTATAGGAAAAGACTTAGCAAAAGGAAGATATTTTTTGTGAAGTTTGCTGAAAGGTTGTGACAGGTTCCCAGCAGGGTGGTAGATGCACCATCCTGGGGAACATTCAAAGTCCCATTGGACAGGGCTCTGGGCTACCTGATCTATGTGAAGATGCTCCTGCTCGCTGCAAGGAGGCTGAAGTAGATGACCTTTAAAGGTCCCTTCCAACCCAAAGCATCCCATCATTCTGCCTTCCCACTTTTCAATGAGTCTACAGTCGGTTCTTCATCATGGACTCAGGCAATTTCTGTTTCAGTGGTCTGGAGACCCCAGGGGTCAGGAAGCGTTGCCAAGGCTCTGAACAGCATGTTTGCTGTTATGGCTTACTCAGCTCCTCACTAGACTAGGTCTGACATGCTAATGTTGAAGCTATCCCAGTCTTGAGAAGGTGGAGAGGCCAGCTGACCTCTAAATAGCCCTTTAAACCAAACTAAGCCCTTTGTTCAATGACTGTGGAGTTCCTTTTTCTCAGCCGTGCCCTTCAGAAGCGTTTGTATGATCCCCCAGCATCACCTCCCGTCTTTCTGTTCCTTGAAGTACACCTTCACCTTCAGTGCCTCAGTAGTTCCTTCAGATTGAGCTCCGAAGTGTAGAAACTGGGCCAGGCAGCTGTGGGGATGGCTTAGTGTTTGGCTGGCAATGAAGAGTTTGGAGAGACCTGACATCTGCTCAGTCTCATGATGTGTTTCTTCTCTTGTGAAGAAATTGGGCACACGGAGCTATAAAATCCCACCCTTAAGTGAACCCCTTTCCTCGGTGTTATTAATGCGCTGGTGTGCAGAGCTGTGTTTTATGGGGAAGGCTCAAATCAAAGCTAACAGGATTCACACGTGATACTTGCAGCTGGGACTTCAAAACGTAGGGAATCATCTACGAAGACATTCAGGTTTCTCATATCCTTTCCTGTACTTGATGAAGAGTTGAGTTGTAGACAGAGGCCAAGTATCGGTGCCTCCTTTTTCCCACTAGCACAATGGACATTGTGCACTCCATCTAACTTAGCCTGTGGTTATATAACCCTATAGATAACCCTATAGAACCCCCCCCCGCAACCCTCAGCCTTTGCCTGGCAGTATGCCTCTAAAACAAACTCGGACTACGCAGGTTTAATCACATCCTCCCCTCTCCCTACTTGAGCTCCTGTTAGGGGGGATAAAATCATTCCTCTGCTCTAATTGTTGTTTATTCTGAAGACCTTGGCTGGATGTAAGCCATCACTGCAGAGAGCTCCGATGTTGCTGAAATCAAAGTCAAGTGCTACACGAGCCTGTGTCGTTTCCACTGATCTTTCTGAGCTCCACTGGCATAAAGAAGAAGCGGTAAAAAGCCAAACCCCAGGTCCCAGACCTCTTTACTGTTGTACTTCAGCTGTCACCGGGATCTCCGTGGAGTTTACAATATCAGGAGCAGAGCCTGATGCAGGGTGTCAGCTGGCAAACGTAGGTGACAGGTGGGTGTCAAATGAAAATGACTTCAGAGATGTGGCTGAGGAGAATAAATCCTTCTTCCCTGTTCCACACAGCCTCTGCAAATCAGGCTCAGATTTGGTATCACGCAGTGAACAAGTGCTCTGCAGGTTGTTTCTCACTTGTAGGTTGCAGAAGTAATACTCTTTTAACCTACATAGTTACAGGGGATGTGCAGGAGAAGACCCTCTGAGGCACTGCTAGCGGTGAGGGAGGGTCTGCGACGTGAGCCGGCTGAGCTGTGCACACGCGGCTGTGTGTGTAATGCACGCTGTGTGCAGTGCCAAGCCACCAGTTGCTCTCAGCAGCCAGTAGTGCAGCCCTGCAGAGGACGGGTAATTAAGTAGGTGCAATTCATTCCGTAGGAAGTTCCCGACATACAAAACGGCCTGCAGTTTTCTGTGGTGGTGTAGGATGTGTTCCCAAAACTGTCTCTTGTAGTCCGTGTCTCAGGTATTGTTTCCTTCTTCCATGCTCTGTGCAGGACAGTGGCCGGCACCTGGGGTTACGGAGGGCATGACTGGCACCAAACCTATTACATCTTCATTTGAACAAACGTTGTGGCTAATCTCGGGGTCTGGACTTGAGGTGATCTTTCTTTGGCTTTCTTTGCCATCTCTTGCCTTCTAGACTGAGACCCCAAAGACAATCTACAGTCATAGTTCTTTGCTGTTGGAAAATGACCCTGTGAAGGGCGGTGGATGGCACCAGGATCTCTGTGTAAGCTTAATGCCAGTTGCTCATGGGCATCCCCACCAGTGTTCCCTCCGCACACGGAAACAGAGCGCTGTTTTAATGCAGGGATTCTGGGTCAGAGATACCGAGGCCGAGAGCTAAGGCATGTGTTTAGGGGAGGTGCATAGGGAATGCTTTGCAAACACAATGGGGCTTCTTTTACAAGCTGCCACTCACCTTGCAGGGAGAAACGTGTTTGTTCTTGGTTCGACGTTGGCAGACCTGTTAGCAAGGCATCGTTAGTTATGGGGTAGAGAAGGATGCAGTGAAGTGTTGTAACCGTGAAGGAAAACCCCAACCCAAACTACGCAGGAGTTGGTTAAGAAGGATGGAGCCAAATCTGGGGGATATTGTCTGAACAGAAGAAACCTCCTCTGCGTCTGTTTGCTACAATGGACTTTTGGCAGCGTTTTTCTGGGTCGAGGTGAAATATCCCTTTGGTTTAGAGGAGGGACCAAACACTTTTGGAGTGTATCTTAGTTGTTCTTGGATTACAAAGAAGCCTTTGCTATCGCGCCATAAATAAGTCGTAAGTCAACCGGAAACCCTCTCAGCAGCCGGAGCAGAGAGCAGACAGCAGTAGCACATGTTTCTTTTAGAGAGAAAGAAATCAAAAAACAACAAACAAACCAAGCAGCACAAAAGCTGGAAGACACAGCGAGAGATAAAGATGTATTTGAATGATCTGGTAATTATGTGTTCACCAAGAGCCATTCAGTCGTTTATCTATTCTTCCTTTGCCAGCACTGGCGAGCAGGCAGGAGTGAAACTCTTCCAGCCTTCTCTGTCATTTGCTGCTTCTTTCATCTGCTTTCCAGTTTTGAAATCAAGCACTCAGCTCTCCCTCCCTCTGCTAGGTTTCTGGAGTGTTTCCTTCCCTGAGTTGGCTTGCAGACCAGGCGTTCGTGGACTGGCCCAAGACAACACGAAATGCTTAGTCTGTAAAACGGCTCGAAGGCCACGAGTCCTGCATGCTGGGAATGTCACTCGCAGTGCTGAGGAAGACAGCTAGGCCTTAGGGGTGGCTGATGGATGATGATTTGCCACAGAGAGACTCCCGGTGCGGGGATGATGGCCTTGCACGCTCATTTCAGACATGCAGAAAGGCGAACTGTCAGTGTGCAGTATGACCAAGAGCAAAACACAACAACACTTGTGGAGGTTGGGGGGGGGNGAGGATGGAGCCAGGCTCTTCTCAAGGTCATCTAGTGATAGGACAAGGGGCACTGGGTGCCAGCTGGAACAGAGGAGGTTCCCTATCAACCTCAGCAGGAACTTCTTCCCAGGGAGGGTCCCGGAGCACTGGAACAGGCTGCCCAGGGGGGCTGTGGAGTCTCCTTCTCTGGAGATGTTCCAGACCATCCTGGCTGCGTTCCTGCTGTGGCAGGGGGGTTGGACTGGGTGATCTTTCCTCTTAGGTTATGGAAAATAATGGGCACTATACACTCACATTTGCTATACATTTGCTTTTCTTTTGATTTGACTGAAAGTCTCTCATTGTCTGTCTTTCCTCTCCCTGCTGTCATCTTTATTTTTCCTCCTTCCATTCCCATTTCCAACCTGATTTGAAGAGTTGAGGAAGGAGAACCAGGACCCAGCACAGCCATTGCTCTTAAGGGGAGTGGGTTTTTGCCTGTATCAGCCAGTCCTTTGGGTGTTGCTAACGCAAAAATTAATCAAATCTAAAATCAAATTCATTGATTTTATATTAAAACTTTATCAGGGACAAATATAAAAATAAAATCAAATATAAAATCAAATATAAAATCAAATTCATTGATTTTATAATCAACCAGGCATGGCTTCGTGTATGGTTTCTTTAATTTTTGTATGGATTCTTTATTTTTCTCCAGAAAAATGGTGAGAAACAGTACCTCTGAGATCTGTCACCAGAGCAATTAGTAGTACTAAACACAACATAATCACTCCTTCATGACCACACCGATACCTCTTTGCAGGCAATAGAGTGCCTTTTCATGACTGCTGTAGGTCGTTGCACAAAGGAAAACAAGAAGCTTCTGATGGTGTACGAAGAGATGGAAAGCTGTTTATGACTGGTTAGGCGAGGAGCCGCCTCATTAATGTGGGACAACGCGGGTGGAATCCTGTTTCTCATGCCATCCTCCACGACGCGCTGACAGATGCTGCCATGCACTATCACTCCGAGGTTATTGCCCTCTAACAGGTTACAGTGATCGCTCATCCAATATGCGATGACAGTGAGGGAGCACCTGCGAGGTTACAAGCAGCTACACTCACAGCGGTGGGTGCAGTTACAGGTGAACGTTGCAGGGAACAGATCCCCTTCACACCAGCGCGGGGCCCAGATCTCTGCAGCCACAGGTCTTGTGCATCCAGTGCTTGCACTGAGACATTTGTGCCTCACCACTCGCTTCTTTACCCCGCAGATGCCAATAGCACTGCTTGCAGTTGTGCCTCCTAATGCTGCTCCACCAGTAGAAACCACAGCAGGGGGTGGAGTAGGTTTGAGGAAAACCCAAGCTGTAAGTAGCACAAGATTTACAACAGTTGGCAGCCCAACATCTCATCTCGTACAAACAGCCCAGTTTCCTTTCGGCCGCCTGCTGTGCCACTAACAAGGCAGGCTACAAAATTCTCCCACTGGGTGATGGGGAAAGGCAGCACGAAGCACAAGCCAGTGTTGTTTGCACACGGTAGGCAGAGCAGGGGAGAAGTCGGACTCTGCAGTTTGGCTTCACTCATTAAAGAGGAAACTGATGGTGGAAACTGAAACGACCTTAAAAGTGAGAAATGTTTCTGTGGGGGGGTTAAAAGTTTCTCAATAACATTTGCAAAGCAAGCAGTGCAGCATTCTGTCAGGGCAAGATTCACATCGCAGCCACGTAGGTGGCACTGAAAGCCCCGAAGATGCCAAGTGCTCTGTGTTTTTGTCTATACTGAAGTGAGTGGCTTTGCTGCTTTCTTGCCTAAACTCTGCCTCAGATTTTCATTAGATGCTGAGGTTGTAGCCGTGCTGGCGCACTGAGCTGCTGTAGCATAGGCTCCTCCTGGGAGTCACCACGCACTTAAAGTCAAAGGTTTACCTGTCAAAGCCTGGAAGCTGGCTGCACGATCAGCTTTCTGGTCTATGCAGTCATGGTGCCTCGACAGCTGGGTAACATGGTCTGGGGCAGGATGCTGCCTCTCTGTTTCAGGCGTCCACGGGGCCGGAGTAACACTCCTCAACTGGTTCATAATGAAATAGCTCCTTTGCATTACAAAGAATGTTCACTGAAGCTCCGTCCGCACCATCAGCAATCAAGCAATCATATGCTTGGCATACCTACTGGAAGAGTACACATGCAGCCTCTTCTGCTCCTCAGCAGCATCGAAGGCTTAGTGTGGTGAGCTGTCACCCTCCTCTCTCCCTCCCTTCCTGCACAGCCATCTCTTTCCTTCATCATTCAGTCTTCCCTGCTGCTCTCCACACTTTCTGAACCTCCAGCTCGCACCATGTTCTCCGTGTGCCTGCTCTGGCACCTGCCACAGGCTCAGCAAGCAGCAAGAGAGGTATTTCTCAGGTCAGGTCCATGACAAGGCTGCAGCTCCTCTGCCAGGAGAAAACAGTTTAGAGCCAGCCCTCTGTGCCTGACAAAGTGGGCTCTTCTGTCCACAGCTCCTTCTCAGAGGGGGATACCTGTGTGCACTTCAGCTTGATAATCCCGACTGGTTGCTGTGTCCCGTGGACTCGCCCAGAGGATGAGCACTGGAGGCACTGTCACCTACAAACCCTGCTAAATTTGCTGTGTCCTCTGCTTCTTCAGGCAATTGCAGTGTTATAGAAAAATGAAACCCACAAGCAAGCCCCCCTGCTGGAAACAGGAGCCAGCTGTTTTGCATGCCTTCATACTATTTTATGCCTTCATCCCAAGGGATGAACTGCATCAATAAAGCACCCTGGGGAGCTGGAGAGAAAACGTAAGGAGCGCTGATATAATCATGCACTTTACAATTGCTGACCGTGTGAGGCAGGACTCTGGAAAGCTCCTGCTACTCTTTGGGGAAGAGATTCCTCTGCAGAGCAGTGACAGGTGGGTTCCAGACCCTTGGTTATTTCCGACAATCTTCCATCTAATTTCACTGTGGTTTATAAATCCCCTGCGATACAGAATTGTGACTATCACAGCATCACAGTGATGATGAGGCTGGAAAAGACCTTAAGGATCATCCAGTCCAACCTAAACCCAACCAAGTAACCCCAACATCTGCCATCTAGCTCATGCCACTCCGCACTTCATCCAGACTTCGTCTCTTTGTCCTAAGAGTTGTGCCCTGTAGCTGTTGTGTGACTCAAATGAACTCTGGGACATTCCTGCCTTATTTTTACTATGCCCATAGCAGGGGTATACTCGTAAGAGGGAGTAGAGGGATTCCTTCCCTTCCTCCCTCCCTCCCTCACTTTGCAGCTAAACCTCTCCTTGCAGTTTCATTGCAGCCAGGGCTGACATCTACTCTAGTTACTGGAAAAACAAGGAGGCAGAGCAAGACCTGATTCTCTCTCCCTCTCTCATCTCATGTGTTTTCCTTTCTAGGGTGCATTCATGTGCCAGCGGAGATGAAAGGACACTTCACCAGGAAACCGCAGTCTCTCTCCAGTGCCATTAGTGCAGCGGAACAGGGATGCTGTGGGTGGGAGTCACTGGGATCCGCAAATGTAGCTCCTGTACAAGCAACGCGGTGAAGTGAGTTTTGATCCTGGTGTCACCCTTGGAGGCTCTGCAACGTCATCCTCATCCGTGTCAGAAAAACTGCTCCCTGACTCAGTGGCCGGTCTGCCAGGGGTCTAAGCATTGTTTCCTCGGTTAATCGCTCTCATTTGTTGGAAGTGAGCGAGGAGCAATGATCCTCCTGCTTGGCCCCCGTGCTGGGTGGGTGAGTTTTAATGGTTAAAATGTCAGTGTGGGAGGAAACGAGGAAACACCTTCCTGTGAGTCCTTCCTGAACACCACAGCCCTACTCTGCCTGGGGTGGTAGGCGCTAGCCAGAGCACAGCAGTCTTCCAAGCCTCAAGTGTGTGTGTGTGTGTGTGAGGGTGGGTTTAGGGAGTTTTCTGGAGCAGAAAGTTCCCTAGAGATTCCAAATGAAACCCGTGAAGTCGACTCAACCTTCAAAGTCCTTTGTTTTTTACCTTTTTTTTCCTCATTGAACACAAAACACTTCAAAGAAAAGTTCTATTAATAAAGCTCTAACTGCAGATTAAATATTTCTACTGACATTATTTGACTGATAATATCAATTTCGTAGTTCAGATTTTAATAAGGTGTTACAAAGCCTAGGAAGAAACAAGCTAATGGAGCCAAGTTTCATATTTCTTTCTTTGTATAAAATGATAAGTGAATTTAAAGCTATGCTTTGTCTCTTTAATATCTGCTAAATATGGATGAATTACTGAATATATATTTATTCTTAGCCTCATTTGAAGGCAAATATTTACAAGGCTTTTCTCTTGTAATCTGATTTTAATATCTCAACTGAAAATGATTCATAACATGCGGCTTCAAATACCCTGTAGTTAAAGAGGCCAAAAATTAATTAGCTGATTCTAGCAAGGGTTTCTTGGAACTAACCTTGAAAGAAAAAAAGAGGGGTAGTGTTTATCAGATCCTTGTACATTGTTGTTGCTCGTGCAAAGAATTTCAGGGGTAATAACAGAGACTGGCAATAACTTGTGTCTGATCCTCGGTGCTGATGTACAAGTGCATGTGTTTGCTTTCCATGGGTTTCCTGCTGGTGCTTCAGGAGCCCCGTATCTTCTGCCCTTTTGGCATGGAAATTGGTCAGGCATGGGTATGAGAAGCTGGTTAGCAACAGTTATGCAAGAAATGAAAAGCACCTCCCTCTAATCCCGTGTTCAGATTAAAATGCAGTGAGTGTGGAAATACTCACAGGCTCTTTCTGTGTGTTTGTGTGTCTTATAAATATACTCAGGAAGCCATCTGGGAACAGAAATACTCCCTAAGCACTGCTGACCTGAAACACAAGTGTCTTTCTGAAGTCAGTTTCTCTCCTTCCTTTTTAAGTCAATCTTGCTGATGCTGACTGCTAAAAATAAGGACACAAAATCTTTTCCAGCATCTGGAGTTTTCCGTGCCTTTCTCCATTCATTTCCTTACGTATTGTTACAGAGGCTTTTCTCTGCGCATTCTGATTAGTGCACCAATATATATTTTCCCTCAGCACGATTAGAGTCAAGTGGGCCTGAGTCTCCACTTCCTTTGCATATTGCAGCATTAGCTATGCATGTAGGTACAGCCCTTGTAAGAGCTGTCATTTTATAAGGAGCTTTACAGAATGAGATTAACTCTTACTTTGCCGTTGTACAAAGACTATCCATCTATTGTCATCTGAAAACAATCTTTTCTCTGACATTTATTTTCCTTAGAAAGCTGAGCTGTGGGTTGTCTTCTGCCCCGTTAAAGCAGTTGGTTCCAAAGGGTATCATATGGTCTAGAACTTCCTGGGTTCAGGGGTATTGCTGTAAGTGTGTAGAAGGACCTGCTCTGGTATTGGTTACGTATTTGTGCTGTTAATTGCCAGACACAAAGATGTAAATAGACTGTTGAACAGCCCTTCCAGAAACCACCTCAGGAAGCTCTACAATTCCTGTCCTGAGTGGTTTGCGCTGTGTTTGGGCAGATCTCCACATTAAGAGTATGTTGACTGTATGTAAGTGTACCCCTATTTGTCTGCTTTGGGTTAGGTCAACAGTTCCTTCACGAATTTACTTTGCTTATGTCCATTCTCCTCCCCTCCTGCACAACTGGGTGTCACAATTGGTGTGGTGTCCTTGGTTGTTAAAACTGCATTGCATCAGTGATGTTGTCAACGGCAAATGCCGTGACAGTAGATGCTCTTACATAATCCAGAGTTAGAGTTTAGGTTTATATACTCCGCATATTTTTATACTCCCCCTTGCATAATAGGTTGGCACTAATAATCCTCAGAAGAGTCAAACAGTGAGGAATATTTTACCTCAGCAGCAATAAGCCTTGCGTTCCTGGGAACAAAAAGTCTTGTGAGCATTCCAAGCAGAAATCTGGTACCAGAGTCCCGATTCAGCTGAACTGTAAATGTGAATCGGATCAGGGAACCTTTCGGGATTTCAGTTTTTCACCAAAAGCAAAGTGGAACAAGATTTGTACACTTCATCAAACAGGAGTGTAGCCTCCGCTCCACTGGTAGGGGTTTCTCAGCGATTTAAGGTCTGCATTGGTTTTGGTAGCAATTCTGTTTGACAAAGTTGATGACATTTACTCGATGTTTAGAGTAAGGCATGAGAAATGCGTGTGGCAATATGGACTTTTATTTCCTCCTGGGTGTGTCTACACATCCGTGCGTGCATGTGTCTGTTTGGGTCTCAAAAGGCCCTGAATGCCCCATCTGCAGGCAGTGTACCAGGGCCACAATGATATGGGTGAAGTATCTTTCTGGATCCGCCAAGTGCGTCACGCATCCTTCGTTTTTCCTGCTGTAAAAAGCTTGGTTTTCCATGAGCACACTTCCATATGAGGTGGGCAAGGGCAGACGCATTTGTGGGACTCCACCAGCTCATTGCTGTCCAGCGTTGCACTGATGCTCCCTAAACCAACGCGTCTTACAGAAGCTCTCCCGACAACAAAGGAAAAAGTCGACAACTGGCTGCTGACTTAGGGAAAGTTTTGTGTTTCAAGGAATATGAAACCCCCACTAGCACTTGGGGTCAAGTTGCATCTAAATGAAGTCATCGCATTTTTATCAGTGAAGGGTCTGCTTTCACTAGCTTTTCCTCCTTTCACAAGGGTGGTTTTCTCTCGGTGCAACCGTTCCTGGAAATGCAAGATTCTTACTTCTGAAGACGTTGAGGCACGGTTCTATGCACCCTCCTGTAGGCTGTTAAAGGTGCTACAGTGTGCTCTTTAAAAGCTCCTTCTGTGTACAGCCCCATATCTTACAGTTTATCAGTGTGATGTGATCTAACAGCCACAGGAAAAACAGAATACCCTGAGTAACTGGCAACCGCTACAGGGCACTGTGGTTTGGCTGAGTCCTATTTATCATTTCAGATCTGGAGCTGCCTTGGGTTTTTTTTTTGTAAAAATGTTGTAAAAAAGACATTGCTTGAGAAGTCTGCATTCCTGATTTTTCACTTTTACAGCTTTTTGAGTTAAAAAAAAGAGAAGTAATGTTTTGAGTGGCTTTTTCTTTGTACTAACTCTCTCTGGTCTTGATATAGCCTCATTATAGTAGCCACATCCTTCCTTTCTCTTAATAGCTCTTTTACTCTCATCTAGAGCTTTGCTGCTTATTTCCTCCTTCTTCATTACTCTGTGTAGTGGACTTATAAAGGTCCCTCTTTACTGTACAGTTAGACGACCTAGTGTGGTCTCTCAATAAAAAGCATCTGGAAACCAGGGAGCTTGTGATATTTGAAGGATTTAGACACAGCATCACAGTCTCACAGTTATGATGAAGCTGGAAAAGATCTTAAAGATCATCCAGTCCAACCTAAAACCAACCCAGTAACCCTAACATCTGACATCTAGCTCATGCCACTCAGCACTTCATCCAGCCTAACCTTGAACACCTCTAGGGATGGCGACTCAACCACCTCTGTGGGCAGCTGGTTCTAAAACCGGACCACTCTGTCAGGGAAAAACCTTCTCCTAATGTCAAGTCTAAACCTCCCCCGATGGAGCTGAAGACTGTGACCCCTTGTCCTGTCTGCAGTGTCCAGGGAGAAAAGACCGACCCCCGCCTGACTCCAACCCCCTTTTAGGTAGTTCTAGACAGCGATAAGGTCCTGAGCCTCCTCTCCTCCAGTCTGAACAGCCCCAGCTCCATCAGCCTCTCCTCATAGGGCTGACCTTCCAGCCCCATTACCATTCTAGTTGTCCTTCTCTGGACTCGTTCCAGCCCCTCAACCTCCTTCCTGAACTGAGGGGCCCAGAACTGAACACAGTACTCCAGGTGCGATCTAACCAGTGCCGAATACAGGGGGAGGATAACTTACACAAGAAGGTTAAGATTTTTTTGACAGCCTGCCAAAGTCACCACCAAATTACCAAATCAATCAGAAAACCTTCCATAAAATCCACTGATTTACAGTTTCTTAAATGCTTCTCTTCATTCGGTGTTAGCAAGTCATGCTGCAGTTTAGAGCACAGCCTATACACTCCGTGGCCTGTTCTAACCATAATCCATACTTTAATGCTTTATGTCAGGCATCCCTGCTGCCCTCTAACCATTCTTTAATAATAAGACAAAAGTGATATTTTAGGGTAACAGTTAATAAATAACGTGACTTCCCCAATCACACCTTTCACTAAAATATTATTATCTTTTGACAGGTTCATTACTGTAGAGACATCGGGGACTGATGAAACACTGCCTAATTCTACCACCGCTACATTTTCTATAGTTGTCTTTCTTTTAATTTAATTCTCCTTCTTTGAAAGCAAACTGTCCATTGCAATTATCGAATGAGCATTTAATCTAGCATAACTAAGGCATTTTAATCTTTTCTTATGGAAAAATGATTAAATGGTCATCACATTGCTCGGATGTGCACTCACCTACTCTCGACTTAGAGAATACAAGTTTGCTCTGCTCTGATAACCGTATCTCAAGTAAGAGTTTAGCTTGAGTGCAGCACGTTGGCTGCCTGAGCAAGGAGACGACTGCTATTTATTTCCTGACGTTGCAGAGTCTGGAAGGCAATCGGTAGTTCCGAGTCACTTTCAGTGGTTTAGTTTCTGGTCAGATTTTGCCATTTGGGGGTACCATTTACAACAGCAAATCTTTCTGAAATCAGAGATGTATGAATAGTACAAACTGAAAATACAACACAGCCAAAGGCAACAGAGGGGTGCCAAAGATGCTGTCTGCGTACCGATGCGGTGACATTTCAGGAGATCCTGTTCTTGTGGTGGAGGGTACCCTTTTTGGCTGACAAATTTAATGGAGGCACCTTTCAAACAGGCAAACGTGCATGCAAAAAATAAAACACTGGCTCCCAAGCTTGCCTGCAAAATTTGTCTAGAAGCATCCCTACCAAAAGAGTGACTGAGTAAGGAACTCAAAGGAACCAAGCAGAACGTATAGTAGATCCCAACGTTTTGTTTTGATTGAGATCTGGCAGCTATCTCTCTAGGACAGCAGTTCCTGTTGACATGGAAAGGGGCAATAAGGTCATTGCTTGTTCAGAACATGCTGCAAATTTCCCTGGAGAGAGTGTATCAGATATCAGCAGAACTCTGCTTTGAATCAATTAGCAGACTATAAAAGAGATTTTAAAAACGAGTAGAACTGTGAAGGAAAAGCTAAATTTATCACATAGATTTATTTCTCACTTCAGTCCCCCAGACAGATGTTTTTAAATGGCTCATTATTTGCTTCTAAATATCTAAATCTGTACACATTATAATAAACAACCATTTAGTTCCTAACTTTCTACTCACAGAATAAACCCAAACTTGTGAATTACCAGCAGCACAGGTAAAATCAGACTCCGAAATTCAAGGAGAAAGTGCTCGCACATGGGCATCAGTGGAAGGATCCTACTAGCAAAGGATGGAAAAGACTACTTTTGTTGAGTTTGAAGCCTGATCAATGATTAGGGTTTTGCAATTTTGATTCAGACTTAAAGGTTAGAGAGAGCTTCCACACTACTGGACAAAGGTCAGAGGGAGGGAAGGACCAGACGCCTAAGTCATGTCGCAGAGGAGGGACACTCAGCAGGATTAAACATTTGCTGTGGTATTAGTTCACAGTCCTGATCTTTGAAAGAAGAGGATGGCTGACCTTTGCAAATATCAGGGAAAACATGTGTTAACGTTGGTTAACGGAGTTCTTAAACCCCCAAATTATTATGAAATATTCAAGAATTCCCCCTATCTTTGTTCTCAATAATATTCACAGCCAGTGCACCTGCTTTGGGAGCGATGTTGCAGGTTTAATCAGGACAGCACCTCTCTTCCTGAGATATCCAGGGACACTTGAGGAATGGAAAGACTTGCGAATGGGAAACCGGAGCAACCCTCCCTTCAGCCTTCAGGTGAATTCAACCTTCAGGTGAATGTCCCAGGTGTTTTCTTCTTAAGGCAGTCTAACCATGTTTTGGAGCATGGGACTGGCACTGCTGTCCACAGTGTTGAGTTGCGTAGCCTGGGAACATCCTTCTGAGCCAAGGGCACAGGAAGGCAGGGCAGCTCGGTGTATGCTGCCCCAAAACGTGGCAGAGAACCAGCATCTCTGTCTTGTAATGTAGTAATGTCCCCATTGTTTTTCCATCATCCCTCTTCAGGTTACCAGTTCTTCATGCCTGTGATCCAGGATTTTGCCTCATATTTTCTTATTGATTAATTGGAGCTGGACTTTGATGGTAAAATTCAAGAAGAATGCTGTCACTCATCCACAGAGCTCTCCACTCTTTCTCCCTTCAGTTAGAAAGCCTTTCCACAGGAAGAATGTTCTGACCTGTTCTCTTTTCTGAACAGAGTTAGCCAAGGATTTGGTACATCAGCTTGGTTTTTTGGAGGGCTCAGTATATGCTCTTGAGGGAAATCTGTGACTCTTCTTACCAGTCCAGTTCTTATCATGGGGTGGTCTCAGGGTGTGTGAAACTGATCCTTTTGCTGGAACTAAGCCCGGAGATACACTCCAGGACTGCACCTACTATGTTGTATATGTTAGCAGGTGTTGCAAACACAGTCCCAGTTTCCTGTTCTTTCATGACCATAGGGCTTCATTAGCCCTTTTGGACTCAAATTCAAGACAAAGGCAGCTTTTGTTGAAGTCATTGCTAAGTTCAGGGCAAAGTGAGAAGCCACAGGTGAAATCATGGTCCTTACCAAATCTCCTGAACTTCTGTGTTGTATCCTTTGCCATTCCCCATCTCTTTGCTTGCTTTCTCTGCCTCTTCCTGTGTCCTGTTCCATGCCTGACCTGAAATATCTAATCTTCTGCAGAACCTACCTCTTTCTGCCTTCCCTCTCCCACTTTCCACAGGTCACTTCCTGCATGAACACAGAGCTTACCGGCTTTCCTTCAAACCACAAAGCATGCATGGAAAAGCACTGAAAATCTGTTCAATGTAAATAATATTTATTTGCTAAATTAAAAATTAATTCAAATTAAAAGGTTCAAATGAAAACTTTTCAAAACCATGACAAATTAACCTGCTGTTTTGACCTTTTTTGTAGGAAAAAATAAATCTCCATTGCTATCTTGAGCTAAGTGATTGCTTTGTGAGCTGGACTAATTGCACTACAAACTTTTGTACAAGTCTGAGAGGTAGAGGAAATATTTTAACTGCTTTCATCCATTTTTTCCCTCTGATTCTTAATGTGGGAAAAAATTCAAAATGCTGACATTTGTCCCAGCTTGAGGGTGAAAAAAAATAGAAACCTAGAAATATTTTTCTTAGCAATAAAGCCATATGGTTAAGAGGAGCAAAACGCACATATGGCAACAGGATCATCTTCTGTAACGCAACCCACTGGTGCAAGAATGTTTTTCAGCCAGGTATAGAGTTTGATTCTCACTTATGCTACTGCTACCTCATTCTTACCCGGCTATAAAAAGGGTCCTGAAATGATAATGGTAACTACAGCATATGCTCCCACTAGAAGATGTCGAACTCGTCTCTTTCTCTGACACCAGATGAGACGGCAGCGTGTAGATGTAGTGTACGAGTATTTGCTTGAAATTGGTGCCTTCGTTCTGTTGGTTTCTTGGTCTGAAATGAAGCGACTCAAACAGCCACATAAGGACTGCAATATTTTCACACCAAAACAGAACGAAAACCAAAGTGTTCTCTAGCTGGTGCCGACTCCCCCTCGCCTGCTGGGGAATCCCCGTCCTGACAATCCTCTTCTGTGTGCGAATCCCACTCTCTGTGGACAGACGTCTTTGTGGGGCAGCACAAATACAATGAGAGACTGAGAGCCTCCTCCTCTGTGGAGGGATTTTTGGTGGGGGTGCTCACTGGTTGGCAGAACCAGCAAAAGCAGTGTAATTATTCTGAAGATCTGCCTCTCACTTGCTGGCTTGGAGGGGTTTGTGGTACCTTCATCGCTGTCTCTACTTGTGTCCTCCAGTTCCTTCAGATACTGCTGACAGCTGACTTGGACGAGGAAGCAAGCCCCACTATGACTGGGAAGTTGCTGAGTACTGTACTTAAGGAAGCTGCGTGGTTGGATAGGAAAGACTACACCTCTGTTCTGGGGAGGGGTCTTGGGTGAGTCCCTTCAACTCTGTGTGCTTCAGATACTGTAATGCTGTCTGCCTCCTTAAAGCCCTGGCAAAGCTGGTTGATATGAATCCAGAATTTGAAGCAGGCAGGATACAAAGGCATGGTCATGAGTCTGATACAAGAGGCATGGTCTCTTAGCATGAGTCAGCAACGTGCCCAGGCGGCCAAGAGGGCTAATGGCATCCTGGCGTGCATCAGGAATGGTGTGGCCAGCAGGGAGAGGGAGGTCATCCTCCCCCTGTATTCGGCTCTGGTTAGACCGCACCTGGAGTACTGTGTTCAGTTCTGGGCCCCTCGGTTCAGGAAGGACGTCGAGGGGCTGGAACGAGTCCAGAGAAGGGCAACTAGAATGGGAAAGGGGCTGGAAGGTCAGCCCTACGAGGAGAGGCTGATGGAGCTGGGGCTGTTCAGCCTGGAGAAGAGGAGGCTCAGGGGTGACCTTATCGCTGTCTAGAACTACCTAAAAGGGGGTTGGAGGCAGGCGGGGGTCGGTCTGTTCTCCCTGGACACTGGAGACAGGACAAGGGGTCACAGTCTTCAGCTCCATCCATCAGGGGAGGTTTAGACTTGACATTAGGAGAAGGTTTTTCCCTGACAGAGTGATCCGGGTTTGGAATGGGCTGCCCACGGCGGTGGTTGAGTCACCTTCCCTGGAGGTGTTCAAGGTCAGGCTGGATGATGTGCTGAGTGGCATGAGCTAGATGTCAGGTGTTAGGGTTACTGGGTTGGTTTTAGGTTGGACTGGATGATCTTGAAGGTCTTTCCCAGCCTCAGCATTACACAGGATACTGTGATACTGTCATGGGGGATGGCTACAGCATACTTTAGCACAGCAATATTGTTTCCCAGAGGCTACTTACATCAGGAAGTGCTTGCCTACGGACTGCAGCATCTACGGTCTCTTTCTCCCAGCTTCTGCAAAGTCCTGTGCTCCAATCTCTGCACAGCCAAGTTAAACTGAACTTTCACTGTTGCAAGCGTAATACTAGCGTGCGTTAGCCATCATTACTGCAGTGAAGCCAAATGAGAGAAGATAGAGCTCTTGACAAAGACAGAGGGCACAACCACTACGTGGTGCTACCAAACATCTCTGTTTATTATTATGGTATAGAAAAGGCTCTAATTCACCAATTTTTGCTGCAGTCCAGTAACAGTTCCAGTACTCTGAAGCTGTGAGGCAGGATGGAGTGGCAGCTGCACTGAGATGAGCAGGAGGCTGGAACCTTATGAAGGAAAGCTGAGAGAACTGCGTCTGTTCAGTCTGGAAAGGAAGAGACTGACGGGGGAACTCATTAATTCTTCTAAACAGCTGAAGGGAAGGTATCAGGAGGATGGGGCCAGACTCTTCTCAGTGGTGCCCAGTGACAAGAAAAGGGAGCAATGGGCACAAACTGGAATGTAGGAGGTTCCATTTAACCATAAGTAAAAACTTTTTCACTGCGAGAGTCTAACAGCAGACTCTCTGAAAGAGGCTGCGTAGAGAGGCCGTGTCTTTTCTGGAGACATTCATAACCTGACTGGATGTGTTTCTGTGTGATCCTTCCTAGGTAATTCTGCTCTAGTAGAGGAGTTGGACTAGATTCAGGGACTTCACGGGCCCCTTCCCACTCCTAGCACTCTGCGATACCGTGAATCTTTCTGTATTTAGCTCCACAGACTAACCCTGCTTCTGTCTTCACAGCATCGATAATAGCATTCCTAGCCACTACAAAAGTAAAGACTGAGCTGAAAATAAAACAGCTTCCAAAGCACTGGCTCTGGATAGAAAATTCTGTATCTAACATAGTCATTGCATTAAAAAGGTAGCCCTGAAAATCTAAACAAAGGCATTTAAACACATTGGCAATTCTTTCCATAGATACATCTCTTGGTTGTTATTTATTCCCACACCGAACAGCTCACTATCATTCAGTCTTTGCCCTCAGGTTTGTTTGGGAATGCGGATTAAGGAGCCTGTCTCAGGAGTAGATTTTACTGTCAAAGCCATCAGGATCTGTGTAAATCCATTGCATACGTTTTGGGGGACAAATTAACAATACTAAGTCATTTGATAATGCAATAGCTGGCAGGTATGCATAAAGGCTAAACGCAGTATCTGAAGTTATTCACTGTCAACAAATAGCTGTTTAAACGTAAGAGAATGATCCCAAAGTTTGACTGATTTTAAACAGCAAAGTCTGCAGGACAGCTGGGAGAATACAGTTTTTGTTGACTGGAGGCTAGAATGACAAAGTACTACATATTCTGTGGTGGCAGGAGATTTTAACTGGGAGACACGATGTATATGACTTTTATCTTACATATGGTTCTCTCTCTATTTTTGCCCTAGTTGGGTGTTTGGGTTGCTATGTGCCTCAAGATGTCAGAAGGCTGCCTGCAGAAATGCTTCTGAAAAGACTCCCCACCAAAGTGCTTTCAAACAAGCAAATGTGAAAGAAAATGACCACAGCAACACCGTCTACTTAGCCTAATTTTGACTTTGCTGTAAATCAAAGCCCTTCTCATTAAGAATGTCAAGAAATATTGCCCTTGGTCCTATGGCAAGTGGCCCTTAGGGTATTTCTATAGCGCAGGTCCCCGACTCCTGCTCTAGCCTCTGGACCATGCCAATTCAATGCTGCTCTGCTTTCTCCTGCTGTGTTCAGAGAGCAGCAGCTGTGTTTTGGCTTGCTGCCCAGACAGAGTTCCAGAGCAGATATTTTGACCCTCACTAGAGACAAAGATATATGAATTAAAAATAAAACAGAGGTAACAAATAGAACACCGTAGCTGTAGGCATGTGAATAAAATCATCGACAGTTTGAATGGTAAACCTTCCCCATTAGTGTGACCTTTAAACTTGGGTCACGCCTGCATCCCTCCAAACTTGCTTTTGCTTTCCATGCCTTTGAATACCTTAGGAAGCCTTGGCTTTGAATACCAGCTTCATGGGATTGTTCACTTGGGTTGATGGTACAGGCACCTACAGCAATAGAGTCACTGTGATGGGGCTACTAAGTTCAGCCTAGCTTGACCTAGCTTACCACAAACGTGGCTGCGTGAAACGTGGGGAGCTCTTCAGTTCAAGTTGTACCACCCTTGGATTTACCTACCTGGAAGTCTAAGGCAGCCTGGGACTGAGGTGTGGAGCTTAAATTCTTTCGACCCACTCATTGGTTTTCTGGTCTAAATGATATGGTTCTCTAAAGGATTGAAAGTGTCTGCTTTTTGTCATGAAGTGAGAGAGAGCTTCCCATTCCAATGAAAACTGCTAAGCTGTCCCTCAAACAGGAAAGGTCAACGTAAGGTCAATGCAAAGGTCAGTGTGTGAAGGATTGCCTCCTAACAACTTCTAATGGAAATTACAGTTGATCCCAGTTCTCAGAGTAACAAAGCATAGCAGGGAGAGTTAAACCTATGAAGGCACTCTATGTCTCCATTAATTGCCATCTCCATCAAAAGATCCCTGCTGGCACTGCCAACATGCTAAAGCATGAGCAGAGAGATCAGACTTCCAGGTCTCTGCTCTTTGCTTGTGCGTCACTGGCACTGGTATTAGCAGGATAAGAGAAGAGGTCAGCTTAGAGTGGTGTAGTGTATGGGCAGGTGAAGAACACGTTCTGGCTCTTAACTTGTGCAGCAGTGCATCAGATCAGGATCTCCCACTTTCTAATTGCTGGGTACTGGTGTGTCGTGGAAAGGCATTCAATGTCCTGTCATTCTTTTTTTCACCAGAGAGCAGCCTTTTTATCTTGAAACTGGTATCAGCAGGAGACAAAGTGCAGTGAAACTGGTCCTTTCTATGCAGTAGGCAAAAGCCCTTGGTTCAAAGAGAGCAACTGCAGACTGGAGAACAGTCTGGCTGAAGAGTGTGACAGTCTGCTAGGCAAACTCCTGTTGGCTCTCCTCTTCACAAGCCATGCTGTCAGCCCTTCGTTCTCCACCTCTACCTTGTCGTTCATTGCAGTTGTCTGTTTTTTCCCTACCTGAGTGTCCTGAGTCAAGCATGTCAGTTCCATTTTTCAGCCCTTTGTGTTCATTGATCGAACCCTATCATCTCCTTGACTGGCCTTATCTGCAACGGAACCCTCCAAACCTGTGCCTCTTCACCCTGCTGCTCCACAACCCCCCTGCTACACCTTACCCCAGACTGTTGGCATAATCAAGGCTGGATTTCAATACTTCCCCTCATTTCTCTGTTCACTGCTCTGCAGGTTAATGCAGATTCCAAACTTCAACAAGCAGCTGTTAAACATGTCATTAACACTGCTTCGGCTGCAAATGAAACTCTGCTATTGGGATTATTCTGGGAGCTACAGTTTTGTGATGAGCTTTGTCAATCACCGCTGACCTGCTGTGTACAGAATGAAACTCAGATTATCTTCTTTCTTCCTCAGACTCTTGTCATTTTTTCACAAAGAATTACTATTCTACTCCCTGAAAGATTGATTACTTGCACAAATAAGAGAGTCTGAGACATTAATACAAAATTCACAGGCTTTTCTTTATCTCAAACCTGCAACTCCCTCTACATTTCCTCCTGGTAATTATATTAGAATTGTGTACACTAGGAATTGCCATCTGATTATTATGAAACTAGTTTTGTCATGACAAAAATGAGCTTAAGTCTTGTTTTTTTGGAAAATGATCAGTACTGTGCACTGGATGAGAGAGAAGGAGATTAAATCCAACTTGCTTTCATCCATGAATGCTTTCATCTCTTTTTCAAACACAGGAAATGATTACCACTGCTATAAGCTGCAGTTCATAGGAGTGAAAAAGGATAAGAAAATATTGAAAATTCTGTACCCAGCAGTAGGACATAATATAGGTCCCTGGCACCCGCTGAGAGACATGTTCTTCGTTTGTCTAGGCTGCCAATGTCAAGGGTTTCACCTTCTGCGAGTTGCCTTCTACTGATGTGCTGCTCAATGCTGCAGAAGATCTTTGTTAATTGGCCATTTCTCCAGGCTAGGATTTTCTTTTATTGTAAGAAAGCAAAATACACACAAACACACACACACACACACACACACACACACACATGAACTCAGGCAGCCTATCTGCATCTGTCACGTAATTGACCTTACTCTTAATTCTAGAATGATCCAACAGCCCCAAACTGTGCCCAAGCTGTCTTCGCTCCGTGTTTGGAGTGTATTTGAAATGAAGTGGGAAACATTTAACACTGGGCTGGCAGGGCTTCACTTCTTTTGTGCCCGGGTTCAGTGCATCGATCAAAGTCGTGGTTTTATTTCTATTCAATTCTAAAGCTGAGGGTACTGCTGGACCTCTTGCGTAGCACTGGTACTGAAGTGTCAATGGAAACGAGCTCTGCCTCACGCGCTACAAAACTCACTCTTTAGGGTGAGACGTAGTTTTGGGCAGGGCTCACCTCCTCTCTACTGCAGTCCGGGAAATAAAACCATTGCAGGTTTGATTGGCCTCGCACAACAGAGTTTATCTTGGCAAGGCCTGCTCAGTGGTGTTGGACGTAACCGGTATCGTTCCCTGCAAATCACCATCCGTAGTGTTTGCCTTTGTAAACAGGGTGACCCACTCAGTAAGGAACACATACTCTCCCAGGCATCTCATCAGCCATCAGAGCTGCTAAAGGTAAGGTCACATTAAAGCAGGATCATCACTTCATGAATCAGGAGCACTCTCTGGAGAACAGAAAAAGAAAGATTGAGAGGAAAAAGAGCAGCTTTCAGGAAGAGAGGGAAGGGGAACGCAAGCAAGCAACAAGCATAAGCCCTGACTCAAAGGGAGAGACAGGATGATGATGGTGATGGGCAAAAGGTTGGGGAAACATGGATGCCTCTTCACCTCTGGAGCCGAGCTGCTATTTTCCTTCTCTTTTAACACTTCCATCTGGCAGAGAAAGAAAAGGAAAGGATGTGAAGTGTAGAGTGAGTGACAAAACGCTCACCAAACAAAACCCACAATTATTAGTAATTGAATATTTCATATTTGGAGTCATTCAAGCTCTGTGAGCCCCAAATAGCACTTCTAAGTATTCAATTTTGTTCTCCATTGACTTTAATTAAGCTTGCCCCAGGCTGGCAATCCTGATGAACACGGAGAAGGTTTTCTATAAAGGAGCAAGCTTCCTACAACTGCAGAAGGGTTTTTTCTTTCCTGAAATCATTCAGCTGTTATTTAAACTCAAACTCTTATTATGTCATCAATTACAACCTTAGAAATGTAAAACACAGGTATAGTAAACTGCTGCACCACGAATATTTTCCACCTGGTGCCTGTGAAAATGACCACATCATTTCCTGAGTCAGATATGCTCAACAGAAACTGGTATTAGTGGTGAGCGACGAGGTATGAATGACTTCTGTGTGGGGACTCACATGAAACTCTTTAACGCGCCCGGTCTCACATGTTCTGCTTCTCTGCCATTTAACCAGCTCTACAGTCCTAACAGGATGTCCAACATGAACTTAGGGTAAGACCACTCGACAGCAGCTTTGTCCCACTATCAGTGATGCTCCTGCTGTCACAGAGTGAATCTGTTGTGTCCCGAAATTGTTGAAGTCACTAAGTGCTCTTGACGGGAATACACCGGTGTCACGGTAGCCAGACAAAGCCATGCTGACCATCCTGACCCCAGCACCAAAACGCAAACAGTTTAGTAAGTGTTCTGTATTCTGGTGTTAAAGCATGGCCGTTTAGTAGAGCACATAGGAGTCTTACAGAGAAAGTGACTCAGGTCTCCCGAGAAAGAACTTTCTTCTTCTCAGTGAGATGGATTTTCAGTCTGGGTACTCGCAATATTGTTCGCTGTACCTGTTGAGTTCAGTCTAACTGTCCTGATTTACATGAGTAGTGAGTTAAGATTTCAGAAGCATTGTCATACTGAGTGCTAATGAAACCGTAATCTTGACAGAGAGAAACATCAAGGAGGAAATAATCCTGCAGTCATGCAAAGCCCAGTGCAGAGGCGAAGAACACTTGCTGAGACAGTACCAAGCCTGGTGCTTATTAAGCAAAAAGCTGGGCTGTGTTTGAGGCTCTTAGAACCCCCAAGCTCCTCATAAGACCAGTGGTAGTGATGCTGATGGACATGTTAGAAACTGAGACTTTAGATGCTCGAAAACATTGAGGGACAGCGTTGTATGCTAAGGGTTTGATGGTGGTGAGTTTATCCTGTTGGCTGCTCTGTCATGGGCTCTTCAGACAAGCTGCAGCATTTTGCAGCGCAGAAAGCTTGCTGTGAAGATCCAATCTTCTTTATATGCTCCAAAAATATTACCATTCTACTCTAGTTTTTCGGCAGAAGTAGCTCCTATAGTACCACAGGAAAAAATAGTCTAGCCTCCTTCTGAGATGTCTGAACATTAAAGAGACTCTGAACACTGCTCCACTCTTTCCTGTCTCTTTCTATCTGCTGCAAACCTTCAGCTCTTTCCACCCAAATGGCATGAACAGTCAGCAACCAGTTCCTTTGGGACCACCCTCAACCCAAATTGGCTTCATAGATGACCATACTGAATAGTTTTCTCATGGGCTTTGGTGGCTGTGGGTGGTTTATTGCCCTGTGCTTACAAAAGTGGACTGGCCTTGGCAGTACTTTGGTGAAACTGTAACCCTAACCCTAACCCTAACCCCAACCCTAACCCCAACCCTAACCCCAACCCTAACCCCAACCCTAACCCTAACCCTAACCCCAACCCTAACCCCAACCCTAACCCCAAACCTAACCCTAACCCTAACCAGTTCAGCCTGCTGATGTGTAAGCACCAGCTCAAAAGGGGAATTGCGTATTTGCACATAACAGCTACCCGCTAAGAGGACCCTGAAGCACTGACTTCTCCAGCAGTTGCCAAAGATTTTGCAGACAGCCCCAGAGAGAACTTTGTTCCAATGGGCCAGACAATGAGTGATGGGGCACTGGCCTTCCCGAAGGTGGGCTCTATTTTCTTACCAAAAATGCTTTGCACACAACATCCCATGAGCGCTTCTCGTGCTCAGATCCTGAGATTGCTTTGTCTTAGGTTGGACTGGATGAGCTTTAAGGTCTTTTCCAGCCTCATCATCACTGTGATCCTGTGATCCTGTCTTCAAATACCTTTACAACTCTAGGCAGCGCTTGCAGAAGTGATTAGAATGCCAAGAGGAATGTGCAATGATATATCCTGAAAAGCAAGGCACTGAAAATGTTTAAGAGCTGTTTTAAGCAGTGTTTCTCTATCAGGGCAGCACAGACTCAGGAAGCTGACTTCTGAGATTGTATCCTGTCTCTGCTGTATACCTCAGGGTATAGAGGTTAGGTAGGTGCTGCTGTTGCAGATGGTGCTGCTGTTGCATACATTAGTAGTCAAATGCAGAATCAGCTTTGAGTTGGTAACTGTGCAGCTTATCTGCATGAGATAAATGTCATCAATATATCTATCTGAACAATATCCATGCTAATTAATGTTTGTAGCAGGTCAAAATATCTCAAGTAGCTGACTAGCCTGATTTCGAGCTGCCTTGTTTTGTGGTTGTCACTTCAAGTCTGTGGCTGTTTTGTCCGTGACCATAAAAGAACCAAAGGTGACTATGAAAGTGGAGGATGAGAGTCCCACCTACTGAAGCTTTCTGAATTGTCTTCTTCAACCTTTATTCATGGAAATGGAGACGGTTTCTTCCCACAGCCCAAATAGGATTGGGTGGTCCCTCAGCCCCCTTCTTACATTTTTTCTGAAGGGTTCAGAAGCCTGAACACTCCATTTCTCATCTCTGCAGCCCGTAAACTTTTCAGATTGAGTGCCACAGTCAGCGGGAACACAACTCATCTCCTGTGTGCTAGGAGGAAGGCCAGCGTGAGGGTCTGAATTTCTGTTGAGCAAGCGGAATTTAAATGGCCCTGCCTGAGCTGCAGACAAAAATAGATAGAAAGGGATTCAGCATGAGAAAGCTGGGGGTTTTTTTGCTGCTGCCCCTGTGCTATTTGGGGTTACCTACAGCTACAGGTCCCATGACACCAAAATTATCGAATACAGAATCATGTGAATATTTTTGATGTCAAAAGGAGAAGACATGAAAAACAAGTGACGGATGCTTCTTTGCCTGCAAGGGTTGGGGATTTTCAATGTACATTCAGAGCCACACACGCAAGTGCAAATAAGTCAACTACCACAGCTATTTAATCAGGAGCATTTGTTGATTTGAGCAGAGCCCCTATGCTGTGAAATGAAAAAAGAAAACCAAATTTTCTTGAGCAATCTTGCTGTTCCTGCTTCAGGTGCTAGGCCATTTCACTAAAGCAGCTCAGACGAGAATGTCATTAGTTCTTAAGCCCCAGGTGAATTTGCCACTGTTCCACATGATTAAGCCAGATAATTGTGTGTTGATAGCGAATGTGGTTGGTGAAATACAATTTCTAGGACTTTCCTAAACAAACACAATGTAGAAGTGAGTCAAAGTGCTGTCATTTCGGTCCTTTGTCACAGGCTCTGCTCTTGCAGACATCTCTGGTGAGGACTGGAGAATAATTCTGTAGCGTGTCACCATGCTCTTAAAGGTGACCCGGCTCCGAAAGTGGATCGTACATCTTTGGGCATGCAGTTAGGGGAGGAGGGGGGGAAAGGCCTGCTTAATATGCCCACCAACAATGGAGACTTCTACCATTAGCCTGTTTTAAAGTGTGCATGCTTCCTGAGATTTGCTTTGTCTTAGGTTGGACTGGATGAGCTTTAAGGTCTTTTCCAGCCTCATCATCACTGTGATCCTGTGATCCTGTCTTCAGGTAAATTACCTTTACAATTCTAGGCAGCGCTTGCAGAAGTGATTAGAATGCCAAGAGGAATGTGCAATGATATATCCTGAAAAGCAAGGCACTGAAAAGTTTTTAAGAGCTGTCTTAAGTAGTGTTTCTCTATCAGGGCAGTGCAGACTCAGGAAGCTGACTTCTGGGATCATGTCCTGTCTCTGCTACCTTTCTCTGTGACCTTGAGTGGGTAACTAAAGAGTCGCTTTTTGATCCTGATCTGAAAGGAGGTTGTACAAGGGGTTTAAACTGTACTATTTGAGATTGCAGGTAGATATTCAGTGGCAGCGATGGCTTCAGCAGGCACAGAACCACTGTTCCTTTCCTATAGCCACTTGTGACTACCCTGTTAGCTTACCGGCACAAGCGTGGTGAGTCACAGCTGAGAACTGACTTGGGTGAAATATGGGCTACTCTGCCTCCAAAGGGAGGTACCTTTCCAGCACATTTAGGTCCCTGGTACTGTCTGCCACATGACTCGCCAGCTGTTGTGCTAGACCAGAGCGAGATGGAGAGCTGGGAACAAAGATGCCTGTTTAGGACCTTGGAAAGGGAGAAGGGCAAAGCAAACGGGTGACCTCGTTGGCACTGCAGTTCTACCAAAGCCTTTAAAATAAACGTCAAGCAAAACAGTTTGCACAAGTGCACATGCGTGTGAGCACGTATACACACACTTGTGACTGTATCTCGTCTGCAAAGCTGTATTTGCCAGCCAAAAGGAGAACTATAGAAGGTAAGGAAAAGGAATAATGCTCATTGCTCTTCTTGAGTACTTTAGAACTATTTATCAGACTGGTGTTTTTAACCTTCTCATTCAATCTAATAAGCAGGCGTACATTATGTGCAATCAGTGTCGTGTAGTTTGATCTGGCAACCCTTATGCCAGACAAGAAACAGAGTCCTGGTTCCTGATTTGTGATGCCATTAGGTGTCAGTTGTTTATCTGTGCAACCTTAACAGTTCCAGCGTGTGTTCTTTATTTCCTGCCTTCCCTGCCCCTGTGCCTACAGACTCTTTCTTAAAGCACACTGATCATGTATCTCCCAAGGAGCTGATGGAGTCATCCCTGGGAAGGCTATTTCGGTTTCGTTTCATGGCCTGGCTGGGCTGTCTGGATAGTGGGACTACTCTTCATCTTCAGAAAGCAAATTTCACCCAAAGTCAAAGCATTGATTGAGAAAACTCTATTTCCCACCCCCTGGTGTTTTATTAATATTCCACAGTGATGGAAAAAGCCACAATGCATGTACGTTTGTCAAGCAGGTATGGCTTTATCCAGACCAAGACAGATTAACTGACAACATGGCAAGCTGTTTTCAAGAATGCACTTTCAATTACCTTTAATTAGAGTTTAATTTTGATGGCTGTGGCAGGACTGGAGTTACGGAAACTTTGCATGTTTAAACCCACTGCCCAAGTGAGATCTGGGGGAAAGCACTATTGCACAGGTCTGTTTCAGCATGTCTTTTGCTGAGTGGCATGATCTAGATGTCAGATGTTAGGGTTGCTTGGTTGGTTTTAGGTTGGACTGGATGATCTTGAAGGCCTTTTCCGGCCTCACCATCATTACTGTGATGCTGTGATGCTGTGAACTGCTGCAGGGACTGATAAGCCTTATGAAGCATAGGCAAACTATTTCATGCCGCTGGTTATACGTTTCATTAATGTGGGGAAGAACAAAAGCCAAAGGACAGTTTTACCATGATCTGAACTTTGTGGCCATTTCTCCTGGTGAGGAGGGAAAAAATCTTGCTAAGACCAAATCTTTGTAAAGACAGCTTTTTGGTTGGTAAAAGTTTGGGGCGCAGTCATAACTGACAGAAGACATGCTATTTTACGGCGCCTCACCAATTACTACCTGTTTCTCAAGGGAACCAGACAGCTGTAGAGTACAGTCCTTAGAGCAATTCCAAACAATATTTGATATAAAAAGAAATAATAACAAGAATTCATTGTCAGAGCTGCCCTAATGGCATCACAAGCTGGGGTTTAGGAAAAGTACAGGCAGTTTTTAAAAATCTCAAATAATTGTGTGAAAATAGCCTTGATCTCTCCTTAAACCATTAAATCTTTTTAATGCTTCTCAAAAAAAAAAAGGCTGCAAATGGGTTTAAACAGCTTTGATGAATGTGAAACTTATCTCTTTGCTTGTAATATTTCCAGAAATAGTGCTATTAAGTTGATATGTGCATGGACACAAATCATTAGCAAATTGAACCCTTTATGTGTAAAAGGTTTTAGTCGGAGTTTAACTCTTAGGGTGGAAAACTGTGTTCCAAACAGGCTTTTAGCGTATAAACCTTGAGTCCTATAAAATGAGGCACTGATCCCTCTCACCCTTAATGTTCAGTGTCATGGGTGTTGCATGTCAGAAAATATGTTGGTCACTGACACCAGCTTGCCTTTTGCTTATGCTTGAAAGCAGTGAGCATCCGTGTGCTCGACGGCGTTATGACACGTCCTGCAGCAGAGAGGATTTTTCTGTCCATCACTGACAGTCTTGTCTTCCTATTAGAGGTGACCGTGTTCCTTGAATTCACAAGGGAACTGACCATGGCAGCGTCTACAGCTACGATACACCAGCCCACTCAGTTCAGAACAGCTATCGACCCTGCTTACCGCTCGCCTTTATTTCAGTGAGATGGCTTCACCTCCGGACACTCAGAATGCACTTTGCTCCTCTGTGCTTCCTTTTGAATTCCCATAAGACAGGCCTTTGTGATGCCACCTGTATGTAGGGACCAGAGATTAATGGTCCACAGCTGCCACGTCATCCATTTTATTCCTGTTTAATTACTTAATGCTGTTTTGGGGGAGGTTTTTTTGTGCTAAAGAGAAAGAATCATTTGCCTTTTGTAATATCTCAAGAGCGCTCCGTACTTAGGGCTAACATCACAGTGCCTTGGATATAAACTAAATGAGCTAGAGCCACAGATCTAGTCCACTACCCCTTTGTCTAGCAGATTCAGACAGACGGTATCAACCGGTTGGAACACTCTTATTTATAAGCCATTAAGATGAGCAGCGGGTCAGAGCCTTAAAAAATAGGTAAGTACGTATTTGCTTATAAAATGAGCTTCTAACTACTGAACAGTGTAATTTAGTAAAATGCAGGCAAACCGATTTCTGTTATAAAACTGTTGGACTAGCCATTCCCGACTCTGCTGATCAGAACCGTTCTCATTTTCAGTTAGCACCATTGGAACAGTCACTACGTTAGCAGAGAATGCCTCCCGTTTATTTGCAGTAGGATATTCCTCAAATATCTGGGTAAGCAGAGCTGTTTTTCAAAGCACACTCCTTCCTTAGACTTCAAGGAGCGTCGAGTGTGCCTTCAACTGCCCATTTCTATGGCAGGTTTTCTGGGGTTTGAGAGAAAAGCAGAAAGAAGGAACTCTTGCAAGCAAAAAGTAATTTCATGAAGCCCTGCTCTCCTCTAGCCCTACATTGTTTTAACTCAAGCTCTTAAGGACAAGGAAGACCTTTCTTATCTGTGCATGAAGCAGTGAAGTCTCGTGCTTTACTGGATCTCCACTCTGTTAGCAGGCAAATCAAGAATCCCACTCGTTTGCATTTTTAACACACCCTGACTTTCCTGTTCTTGCCTTTTAAACTGAGTCGAGGGCTGGTGTTGTTTATGACAGATAACACCATGTATGCTGGTGGAGGTTAATTATAAAAAGAAACCCCGAATGGAACCAACCTTTCCATAGCAGGGGGACGATTCTAAGGGAAGTGTTCCATCGGTTTTAAGTGCTGTGTGGTATTATCAGTACCAACAGCTTTATTAGAGTCTTGTATTAACAAGTCTTAGTACAGTATATTAGTAGCAGCTGGTTCTGCATTAATTATCTACTAGTTTAAATGTGACAGCAATATGTATTTATAGTTGTCAGAAAACTTGTCATTATCTTAAATAACTTTATCCCACTAAAGGAACTACGAGTGTTCCAAGCTATAAAGTGGCACGGGTCATCGGGATAGCTACTCAGTAATGCACATTATTTTGTGGGGTCTTTAGACACCTGGAAAAGAACGTCTTGCTTGGGATTGGGTCAACACAATTCTAACCCTTCAGCTTGTTGAACTACACTAGAGATTTTGTCTGAGATCTGCTCAGCATTTATCTGCGCTGCCCTGTAGCGGCATCGTGCCTAACAGAGACCAAACCCCATAGAGCAGCATCTCCTCAGTGGCAGGTGGGTATCTTATTTGGGGTGAACCTGGGGATCTGTGTGGTGGGTGATGCTCCTTGTGGCACACTCAGAAAAGTCTGCCCAGTGAAAGAGTACTAATGCAAGGGAACCTCGGCTCCTTGGAAGTAACAAGATCGTTTCAGGGAGGCTCACACTGCTATTGAACGGAGCTGAAACAGAATGCTTTAGTTTCGCTCAAAAACTGCTTTCCAATATTGCAGTTTTGTAATGGTCAGCATCTCCCTCAGATCAGAAAGAGTGAAGTGGCATGTTTTGACATCCCCGAACTTCGGGATGCTCAGAAGTTTCAGTAGTCAGTGTTTGACTTCTGTTCCAAATTGGGATAAAAGCAAATACGAAGACAGTGAAATTTCCAGTGCAACTGGAAACACATGCTCCTGCAGACCCAGCTGTATCCTCCTTCCACATGAAAAGAGTTGCAGACATTTGCCACGGATACTGAATCTTGTCTAGTCTCACTTTATTTCCTGAAAATATAGAACAGTGATGATGCAACACATGTTTAATTACAGTCACAGCATCACAGTGATTGTGAGGCTGGAAAAGACCTTAAAGATCATCCAGTCCAACCTAAAACCAACCAAGTAACCCTAACACCTGCCATCTAGCTCATGCCACTCAGCACTTCATCCAGACCAACCTTGAACACCTCCAGGGATGGCGACTTGAGCACCTCCGTGGGCAGCCCGTTCCAAAACCGGATCACTCTCTCGGTGAAAAACCTTCTCCTGATGTCAAGCCTAAACCTCCTCGGATGGAGCTTAAGACTATGACCCCTTGTCCTGTCTGCAGTGTCCAGGGAGAAAAGACTGACCCTCCACCTGACTCCAACCCCCTTTTAGGTAGTTCTAGACAGCGATAAGGTCACCCCTGAGCCTCCTCTTCTCCAGGCTAAACAGCCCCAGCTCCATCAGCCTCTCCTCGTAGGGCTGACCTTCCAGCCCCTTGTCCATTCTAGTTGCCCTTCTGTGGACTTGCTCCAGCCCCTCGACATCCTTCCTAAACTAAATTGTAATAGGTGTGTTTATTAGCTTTCCTTCTCAGAAGTGGAAGTTTAAGCAGGAGAAAATGAGAACTTGGCATGTTTGGGTTTTCCTGAAGATGTATAAACCCAAGTCTGTCTTCCTGCATTTATTCTCCCTCATTTTCCCCATAGAATCATTAGGGACCTCTAGTCCAATCCTGCCACAGCAGGATCACCCAGACCCAGTCACACAGGAACACAGCCAGGTGGGTCTGGAACGTCTGCAGAGAAGGAGACTCCACAACCCCCCTGGGCAGCCTGGTCCAGTGGTCCGGGACCCTCCCTGGGAAGAAGGTCCTGCTGATATTGATAGGGAACCTCCTCTCTTCCAGCTGGCACCCACTGCCCCTTGTCCTAGCACCAGCTGACATGAAGGAGAGCCTGGCTCCATCCTCCTGACACCCACCCCTCACATATTTGTAGACATGAATGAGGTCCCCCCTCAGCCTTCTCTTCTCCCAGCTCAAGAGCCCCAGCTCCCTCAGCCTTTCCTCATCAGGGAGCTGCTCTCCTTTGTTCATCATCCTTGTTGCTCCTATGCTGGACACCCTCCAGCATCTCTGTGTCCTTCTGGAGCTGAGGGTCAAAGGGATATGCCAACTAAAGCAAGATACTGAGCACACATAAATGAGGTTTTCAGATGATGATATGCCTTTACCTTTGAAAGGCTGGAAGACTGTTGTGTGAGGAGAACAGGGACAGCTTGAAACAGCCTTGAGCTGCTTTGGTCCTCATGCTTTCTGTACTGCTCACCTTGTACCTCTGTGATTTAGTTGAAGATGCTGGGAGAAAGCCATGCAGTGCAAACAACATGTACATGCATAGGTGAGGAGGTGTCTTGAGTCACCCAGTGGCTTCAGTATTTGGTGGCTTTTGTTTTGGGGATTTTTTTTAAGATTTGCTGGTTTTTTAGGTATAGAGGTGTATTCATGACCTGTGCTGACAGACAAAAATAGAAGCCTGACCTAGGAAACAGCTGCATTCCCAGCTTCCCTGGGTGGGAGGTTTTGGTGCAACGCATCCCATGTGCACACCTACATCTGCATTAAGTGAAAAGCGCTGGTGACACAAACGCCTTAAGGAGCTGTGGTGGTGGGGATACCTTGGACTGCTGCTAGCCCCTTATCATGCACGCCAAGGTTTCCACAAACCTCACAGATCCCCCTCTATGACCACTGCCGTGGCTCCTGAGCAGAGGCTGTTGCTCTGTGGATTCACGGGAGGTTTTCCACGTAAGCCAGTCGCGTGCAGCTGTCACAGGCTACCCTTTTATTTTATACCATTTTATTTGGATTCTAAGCATAGGAAGGTCTCTCCCCAGATGTCGAACATGGGTTGAGCCAAACCTCCGTCTTGTTAGGAAAGTAGTTTTTAATCCCCATCCGGAGCGTGGGTGAAGGTGAAAGTTGTCAGGCTGTGAAAAATGGAATTGGTGTTGGCTGACCTGGAATAGGCAGTAAAGTTCTGCTCCTCGCAATGGCAAGATATATTATGGCTGTAAGGCCGTTATTCCGCTCCATCACTTTTAAACCTTGTTCCCATTATCTGCAAGTTAAATATAACCCTGTGTAAAAACAGGAAGGACAGCGCTAAGTTGTCCAGCTTAACAGCACACACTTAAAACATAATAAAGCACTTGTTACTGTATTTTATGGAACGGAAACTCCAAATGTAAAGATGTATTAAGGAAATATCTCAAAGTTATTAGGGAAGGATATTTACAATTACAGATTGCTTTATATTATGCTTTTATGAACATCTCAGGAAATGAAATAGCCCTCAGCTGTAGCGAGTGAAGAGGGAGGTAATTTTCCTTAATACGGGTGATAAAATTAATCTGATTGAAATCGCTAGCGATTATTTCGCAGAATACTGAGTGGCAGTACAATCACTTACACTCTTTTATATTTTTTTAGTCAAAGCTCGTGTAGATGAAAGCTAATTACAAAGTAGTGATGTGAAGCGCTAAGGAAATAGTTTGTATAGCATAGAACAGGCACAGCTAATTGGGGTTTGTGATTACACAGATTGTTGTTAGGGAGAATTAACTACCAGCAGTCTCTCCTGCAAAGCTTCTCATCAAGGGAAAGTAAAAATAGACACTGGATCTGTTATTTATCTAATTATGCTATGAATATTTTCACAAGCATGTTACACACTCTCAAATGGTTTGTTCAAAAACTTTCAGTCCCACGTTGCCTCTGATCAAAGTAGCGATAGGAAGTTTCTGACACTTGATTTTTTTCACTTATTATTCCACATCCAGTCCTCCCTATGCCTGGGAACTACACGCTATGACTTCAGGCACCCACACATAGTGCCGCGGCAGCACGAATGGATCCCAATTCTGATTAGAAAGGTGACTGGACAACGAGAGACTCATTGGGCGACCAAAGAAGGAAATGCCTGAACAAACACTGGGCAATATTTTCCCATCTACACAGCTGCATAACCTATTAGCTACAAAACCCTTGCAAGGATGCAAGGATGCCTTTGTTTTTCACAGCTCCACACAGAACTGGAAGGGGTGGAGGGAGGAGATGTTCCATATGGAGGCTCTGATCTTGTAAACTAATCTGCATGGGAGACTCCTTATGCTGCATGGAGCCTCAATGAAATCATGAGGACTCTGTGGTGCAGTGTGTAATCAGGCTGATAATAGATGCTCATTGAATTCGTTACATGTTTCGCTTTGCTTTGTTCCTGCCTTTTCCTTGCTGACCTGGAGTAGCTTGCTGAGACTGAGCACTGTCATGTGATAAAGTTTCAGAGAAATCCGTAAGAGCTGATACAGAAAGCGGCTTGGGGATCTAATTTCTGTGGATTATTGAATTGATGGATATTACTTAGCAACTGATCCAGGGAACTTTAGTCATCACCAAAGTGGCTGCAAGTATTTTGGAGGAAGACCCCTGAAGACCTCACCGGTGGTTTGTAAAGCAGGGTGTTAGTTAACCTAGCAGAAGTATTTGCCAGTCTCCATAGAAGTTCTTGGGAAATAGGAAAGCAATTATGAAATGCTGAGGCAGAGGCGTTCAGACAAATTGACAAGCATTAATATCATCAGTGAAAGCAGCACCGCACCTTCTTGTGAGCATTGCTTCCTGGAATTAATGACTCGCAGTGGAAACCTCAGATACTCCTATCTACATGCACATGACATCTCCTTGTACCATCCCTGAAGAAGTCCTTTGAATAGCACCCAGCTGCATTCTGTGCAGGGGCTGGATGCTCGGTATTTGTAAGACATCTTAGGAGAGAACTGCATCAGAGAAGGACTTTCCATCTGCATAATCTCAGCGTTCTGTATTATGCAGAACACACAGTCTTTCAGACTCTGGTTAGAAGCCTGAATATGAATGGGTAATTCATAGCAGTTTGATAGCACATACACGAAATAAAAGCAAATCCCGTCAGAAGTAGCTTCTGACTTTGCATGGTCACTCTGAGACTCCAGAGTTTGGGTTTGCCTGAGTTCCCACTACCTACACTCTGCATTACCATTGAAATGCCCCAAGCCAGAGGACAGTTCTTGCATAAGCTCATTCGCTTTTAGTTTTCTCTCATTTTTCCCCTTTATTTTTCTGAAAAATCCTCAGGCAACAGCTTGCTAAACTGTGAGTTGTTCAGCAGTTTCCAAACTTATTTGAAATAACAACACTGAAAACTTCTGTCAGTGCTCCAAAAATTAGTTCTGCTGTGGAAATTGCCCTGTACCCAAATGTGCTTCCAGATGGCTGGGTATCACGGTGGGAGCCAGAGCCTGTATCTTACTCTGGAATCAAGGGATGGGCTGTAACCCACGGTCCTTCGTCCTTTCGGCCGATGTGACTGGGACCATCCATGCACCGACCCTCACTGACTGTCAGCCTCACCCTTGCCGACTGTGTTTTTGTGGAGCAGAGGGACAATCCCAGGACGAGTGATGGAAATAAAACCCAAAAGCTTGCAGTGTGGTGGCAGTTACTAACAAGCGATGCAATGAATAGTACTCCATATCCATGGAAAACATCAGTGTTCCAGAATTATTTTGATGGGGAAGTGCATAAATGAGAAGCTTGATTAGAAATTGTAGAGTCATTTTTTTTCCAGAAAGCCTTTTTGCTCTGGATAGTCAATTTATGACAAGCTGGGTCTGATTTTCCAACATGCTGAATTCCTGCAGCTCGCACCGACGTCACACCGAGATGCCCCAAATCAAAGCAATAATTATAGCATTAAATGTCTGTAGTACTGCTGGCTCCTCAGCTTTCCTCCTCCTCCACCTTTTTCGAGGGGCAGGACCAGTGTCCCAGCTTTGTGCACAAACACTCTGAAATGAACCCCCTCCTATGGGGCTCATGGAGTGAGTTTTAATTACTCTTTGATTAAAACCACATCCTCATTGAACATCCCTGCAGGCACAAGCATTACTCCATAGGTGAAGAGGAGTATCTGCTGTGTAACCCAGTGCTAGGGGTAAAACTTAGCAGAGACTTCTTTCAGCTGGTCACTTTCATCTGTTCCTATGGTACCAACTGAATCAAGGACACTCTGTTGAACCACAGGTATTATTTTCCAGGTGTGGTGCCTGCCTGCGGTGTAAGGAGGGGGCATTTCACAGCCTGCAACAGGGAGATCTGAGGGCATAGAGGAAGGAAACCTTACCCACCAGTTTGTTCCATTTACCTTTGGAGAAGTATCGAGAACTGAGTTACAAGGGGCAGAATTGCTCATGGTAGGCATAATGTAAGAGGCTCTCATTTTTCATGTGAGTCCACAGAGGACATACTGGACCCCACAAGTCGTCCACCTCCTTCAGTAAACTGTTTATAGCATTGGCCAGCTTCAGATGAGGGTGCCTGAAACTCCACAGTAGGTTGTTGCAGAGTCAACTTGCCCACAGGGAATATTGCCTCCTAGCCCACAGACTGTTTTATGCCCTGAAGCATGTGAATTTGCATCCTTTGCCAGAAGTCTTGGAGCACTTGTTGTTTGTTTGTTTTTCTGCTCTTTACTACAATAACTGTGGATATTTTCATGATTGCCCGTAAAAGTTCCCTCTGCACAGTATTGCACTGCAGTTGTACATCACTACCTGCTCTTTATCCAGAAAATGAGTGCAGGTATGGTGTTTTATTCATGGTATTGTCAACAGTCTGACATCAGCAGCACGCTGTATTCTGTACACGTTAGCACTGCCACTGCCATTCGGTATGAGCAGAAGCTGAACATGATATACATGTGTGTGAATGATGAGCATTTCAGACCTGTGCTAAGTATTTTTAATGTGCTCCTCTACTTTGTCCTCTTCAAGTGACAACCACTGAAAATGAAATGGTTTTCAGCAAAAATTCTGTAACCTGAAGTCAATCCCTACAGCACAATTAGGACAAGAAATGATGTGTCCTCCACTCATGAAGAAGCTTCCAAAGTTGATCGTCATCTCTGGAGTGTCTGACAATCCAGATCTTTAATGCCCATGAGAAGATCCTGTGGTCTCTTCCAACCCTGACTGATTCTGTGATTCTATAACTTCTTCCCAGTGAGGGTGACGGGGCACTGGAGGGGGCTGCCTGAGGGGTTTGTGGGGTCTCCTTCTCTGGAGACGTTTGAAACCTGCCTGGATTTGGTCTGAGTGATCCTGCTGTGGCAGGGGAATTGGACTGGATGATCATTCCAGGTCACTTCCAATCCATAATGTTCTGTTCTGTGACTTGGTCTGGGTGTCCTGCTGTGGCAGGGGATTGGACTGGATGATCTCTCGAGGTCCCTTCTGATCCCTAGGTGATTCTAGGTGATTCACTCATTGAGAGGTGTCATCACGTTGCATTGTTCAGGGACATGTCCTTAGACACACAGTTCTGTTTGGGTTTTAATATCTTCTGCACTCCTGTTCTTCATGACACCGACCCCACTGTACCTCCTGTTCTGTCCTGGTGGTCCACCCTCCCCAGAAGTACTTGGTGTAGGTCAATGTCTTTGTCAGGCTCTGGATCAGGCAGTAAACTGGCAATTCTTCCTCCAAAAGCTCATACAGTCGCTCTGCTGAGCCTGTATCAGGGTATCCTAAATCTCATCAATTATGGCTGAGGCTCAGATCTGTCCTGTAACCATCACGGGACTTTGGGCTCAGAGCATGGGCCAGGCAAATGCAAGACTTCCCTCAGCCTGCCCTGCAGAAATGCCCCGAATGAGACAACGAAAACCAACCATAACCTTCCTTTTTCAATTCTAAAGGCACTCTTTCCTATCTGCTATCAGACCAGGACTCAGTAAACATAACTCTGATGTTAATATGAACCGTCCTCTTGCCTGTGTGTGGGCACTGCACTGCAAGAGCCTTTGCAATTCTTTGCTAGTCAGAAGAACATTCCTCAGTGCAGAGAGACATGGACCTCAGCAGAGAAGTTTATCTCATCCTGAGGGAAACGTAATCACCCTCTGGAATAGCTTCTCTTGGCCTCATGTATTTAGGTGCCTGAAGACAAGCCTGGAGCATCCTACCCTTCCCAGTGCACCCCAGTACCTGTCAGTTGCTTTATGGTGATTCCCTTTTGGTCACCTCTACTGGAGCTGCTGTGGGTTGTTCAGATGGACCTTTGGAATTGAGAGATGGACAGGGGCAGGACCTGGGACACCTGAGATACCTTGAATTAAGTCTTTGTTCCATCTTAAACATGTCGGGGACTGGGCAGTGATGCCTGATGGGAGAGCTTTAATCAGCATGTTTTGCTACACTTCAGATTTAAAATAAACTCAGAAGAGATCCTGATTACCTTTCACCACCAAAGTTTTGTCATGACTTGTCCTCTTGAACAGAACATTCTTGATTGCTGTTTAACTGTCCCTGATTTCCCCTCTGGTGTTCCTGCAAGTCACCTGCCATGACCACTACATACATGCACCACCACTCCCCACAGCACATTTGTCTTGGTCTACAGTTGAGTGAATCAACACATTGGTGCTCGTAACTTTCTTACCCACAAGTTCAACCACCCAAAGCTTTCCTGCTTCATCCAAAGTGAGCTTGGGGCTCTCCTCCCTCCGAGCAGAGTGGCTGCATTGCTGTTTCTAATAAGGCTTTTTGTTTGGTTGCCTTTTTATCCCTGCTGGCTGCCCTGTCCCCATACTAACCTCTCATCCGTGGGTGGTTCAGGACAGGCTCCCCGCAACAAAAGCCACCATCCCCAGGCAGGGGACTCCAAGGCTAAGAACATACTTGCTTCTTCACATGCTGGAGTCTTACCCCAGCTACTTTACAGGTAGTAACTGAGCCCTTATGAACATGATAGCAATGGAGGCACACGCTTGGAGGATGGCAGACTATACCTTAATGTAGACAATTTCATGATGCGTAATACCGACACTTTGAGTGCATGAAGCTGCAATTAATTGACATCACTAGTTTGTTTATAACAAATACTTTATGCATGTCCTTTACAGCAGTACATCTGTTAGTCCACACATAGAAAGTATCTACTAAGCAGCGGGCACTCACAAGCCCAGTGGGATTCACATTAGTGCTGAGAAATACTACAGAATGCATCCCCCGAGGGTTGGTGTTCACAATAGGCTCAGTCCTGAGGTTTTGCCTTCATGCTTCTAATACAATAAATGTTCAATAAAGATGAAGAAAACAGGGAAAAGCTGTCAGTATCTTGTGGGAGACTCTCTTCAGTTCCTTGCCTGTGGTGCATGCTGCTTGGACGTTGCTGCAGCTTTATCTACATGTTTATCTTTCCGTCTACACCAGAGGATGTATTGACCAGATTATTACTCCCCACCTCCGTCTAGTTCTGTCCCAGCTCTTAAATCTTCATCGTTACCTACTCCCTTGACAAGCGTTACAGTATTCAGCTCCTGGGTGCCTCAGTGCTACAGTACACAGCAGATTTGCATACAGCTAAATCACCCCATGGAAAATTCCCTCGGTACCCATTTTCTCCTTAAACTGGTGATTAAGTGCCTCTATCTAGCGCAATGTTAAAAGCGTCAGCATGTTCCTGGGTGCCTGTTTTGGCTGGTTGCAGAAGTAATTTAGTTTCCAATGGAAATGACAATTTCCCCCCCCTCCCTGTTCCTCATACTGTTTTGTTTTTACTTGAATAAAAGAGAGCAAAGCCATATATTTCAATGACACCAACAAGAACAACAGAAAAGGATGGATGGGGGAGTGTTCCCTTTCTTTTTAAAAACCCCAAATTCCCACACCACAATTAGCAAAAGAGTGAAGCAAATCTAGCCATTTTTTATTGAAAGCTGAACAAATTATCATAGATTTTTTCCCCTGTTAATCCGTTTCTGGTTTTTCCCATCAATAGCCAGCACATTTGGTGGGAAATCTGTATCTTGTTAAAAATATCTCCAAGACATTTTTTTCAGCAGCCCAAGTGTAAACGTACATACACACATACAAAGCGTTAGCAATCGCTGATTTAAATGGTAAGCTAGAGGCTGTTTAACCACCCCAGTATTAGGTTTAGGACTGTACACGCAGTCCTCATTTGATTCTCTTATGTGTTTACCTCTCAGGACAGACAAATTCACATGCACCTTCCCCTTTGTAGCCGTTTGCTGGAACAAAGCAGCAATAACTCTGGTAGATGTAGGCACGTTCACATTTTCTTTGCCTTGAGGGAGACAGAGTCACTGTTCACTCCTACCTACTGCCCTTTCTGGTCAGTGGCATGGGCAGTGTGACTGCACAAATGGCCAGCCTTAGGGCTCTTCTTCAGCTCTTGGCAGTGGGCAGCACAAGTGATGTGAGAACAGCTGTCTGCTGAGGTGGAGATACTCTTAGCATATGATACTATGCAGTGTTATACCTCAGGCAAAGGCTTTTCTGGGAGCTCAGCTGAGTACAAGCACCATCCTAACGTGGTTATCATGCTTTTAGTACCTGAACTAGTACTCCTCATGGGGTACTAGTACTCCTACCAGCAGGCACATGCACAAAACGTGCTAAGTAGCCTATCAGTGATTAAGCAGCACAGTCCCCAACACCTCTTAACTTGCTAGCAGAGAGGCAGCATCATGAGCCATGCACACCGATGGACATTTCACAGGTGGCTTATTGCTCTCTGATGCAAAGCTGTGACCTGTCTCCCGTGTGATTTGTCTGCAATCTCATCCATAACACTGAGGTCTACCTCAGAAAGTGGAAAGGAATGGTTTGTGTCATGTGTGCTGGCCTCCTTCCCTTCCAGTCAAGGGAAGTGGAACTGAAGGGTCTTCCACCTCCTTCTTTTAGGAGCCAGAGGATCTGCCATATAGACCCGATCAGGTCCTTATTGCAGTATCAAGTGCATCCAGAAGGTGGTCTCTCAGTTACTTGGATTCCAAAACAACTGCAGATGTTCAAGCGATATTTCAGACTGCTTTCAGGAGGCAACAAGCAACCAGTTTGAGACCCTCACTGGGCAGCGTAGTGCACACTGCTGATTTTTCAGAGTAGGTATCCATAAAATACTACCCATTCCCCCCTCATTTATGCAACTGTGCTGTCTTGTTCCTCTGCCTACCACCCACTCCCCCCTAATGATTTTTGAACCTGTTGTGTTCAACCAGGTTTTTGCACCGGATTCAAAAGATGACGATGATGATGATGATGATGATGATGATGATGATGATGTCTCAAAGCCAGTGAAATACTTCATGTTTTCAATAAGTATTGGCAGCTGAGTAAAAGAGCACCTATAACCTCCTGCAAGAATGACAGGTAAAGCTCGGTTCAGTCATCCCATTTGGCAGCAGCTTGCAGCTGATGAGTGATGATACACTGTCTAGCAGCTTTGCTGTGTCTTGTCTGGTGTTGTAGAGACTGTGAAGGAAAACCGGGTTATTACAGGCAGAGTCTTAAAGAAGCAAAATTCTGTAATTCTACAATTCTATAGGAAAAGTCATTTCATTAGTCTGACAGGTCTGCTCAAGCTCTAGAGATGCCTGGTGGAGGACAATCATGCTAGGCTGGACGCACCCGTTTCTGGTGCATCACAGACTTTCATCATGCCACTGCAGTGGCCCATGTGGTTTCACTGCAGAATATGCATTTCAGTATCCTCTCAGGAAGCACACACCTTTCTCCCACCAGCTTCCAAGAACTGCCTCATTGTGCACACTTACCGAGCATACCTCCAATGCCAGTACGTGTCACGTTCACCTCTGCTATGCTGGAAAGGCATGTACACAGTATTCCAGTTCATTTTTAGACAGAGGGTGCATGTCTAGGCTATAGAAAGAAGTGCACTGTAAACACGAATCACCACTCCGTTTGGATCAAAATGATTTTCACAGACTGCTCCTGGCACGTTGAAAAGAGCAAGCATTACACTTAAAGAGCGGGACACCTAACCATCTTTTTCACTTTGCTCACGTCAAGGGCTGCCTGAACATCATTTCACTGCTGCCTTCGTCAGCTTAGTGGGGAAAAACACAATTCTACTGCATGTTCTTAGTTCCCAACTTGCTCATGCAAAATCAGTTGAGCCACTGTAAGATTATGTCTTGATTCACCAGTAAGACTATTTTCCTGCCAAATTTCCCTGTCAAATCCGCAACATTTAAAGTATAGGATTATTTGGAAGACAAAAATACTCTATACAAAGGAAAACTGCTTTTCCTTGTACTCAAAGATACCCCAAAGCACATGCTGCAAAGATATTCAAAATGCTAACCTATGCCTGTCTGTCTCAATCAAACCTGCAAAGAGGGAGGCTGCTGTTGTTCTCTGAATGATGTGGAATAATATGCACATCCTCATGTCGGTTAGCCCATGCACAGTTGAGGCTTGCTGACTGTGGTGGCTGCAGCTGCAGTTGTTTGCTGACTCAGACACATTCACTTCCATCAGTGGGAGACAGTATGCGTGCTAGTTCTGACACCTTTAAGCCAGAGTGTTTCCGAGAGTAATTAGCTAATTTATTACTGTGAATTAAACCCATCTCATTCAAACATTGAAGGATGCAGACAGCAAAAGAGCATAAACCTGATTTTGACCTCAGCAATGAAAAATTTCAGCCCTCACATCAGCGTTTCAGCCTACCAGTGTGGGGCTGGATAGGAAGCAACAATCCAGTCTAATAATGAAACTCAGAGTCTGGTTGTTGACTTGATTTTTCCTTAGAAATTTCTCCTTAGGATGAATCCCATCCCAGGTAAGTCAAGGAAGAGCTGATGAGCTGCAGAAAAGAGCTCAGAGCTGGGCAGGTTGCAAAGGAGCAGGTCTCTCCAGAAACTGACCTTCCTCTCTGCAGTCCTCCGTGGAGGTTGTGTCTGCTTCGACTCTTCCATTTGTGGGGATTAAACCAGAGCTGCAGTCCAGCTATGAGACCATCCGTGTATGAGCCCTGCTTGTGTAAATGAAAACTGGAATTCAAGTGGTTTGTGAATCCTTAAGAGCCTCCTAACGTGGCCAGTGCAGGGCCAGACCCAAAATAGTCGTGGCAGCACAGACTCACAGAAGTCACTTTCTGGCTTTACCTATGTTTCTACAATAAGCATGAGGAATACTCTGAACTTGCAGTCTGGTGGTGCAGCAGACCTATTACACGCAGGCGCACAGCTCTGAGACGTGCCTGCAATGCTGGACCCTTGTCAAGTTCTGCAGCTCGGTGTTCAGACAGAACAAACAAGGTTTTGTGTTTCTGCTTAGTTAAATAATGTCTGGTTTAGCATTCAGCTTTGTGTGTTCTAGCCTGTTCTCTAACTTGCAGGCAGATTCTGAACATACAAGAATATATTCAGGGTATTTATAGTCCCGTTCTGAATCAACTATTGAGTGTTTTTTCCCTGACTCTACACAGTTTTACTTAGTTTACAACAGGTTGTGTCTGCTCTGATACCTGCAGTGATGAAAGTGTATCCTTCTGATGATACACTATTAATACCAATACATAATTGTATTGGTATTTTATACATAAAAATATGTTATATATATATATATAATATATATTTATATATATACATATATATTTGTATATATTTTTATATATATTTATATAGGTTNAACACCAATATATAGTATACCAATAACTATAATACTATGTCAAAATGGATAATTTTTATCTTGGAATATTCATGGATCAGCAAAATGTAAACTCATTTCAGAATTAATATGAGAATATTGCAGGCAAATAAAATAATTGTAGAAACTCACAAGGGAAAAATATTCATTCGCTGTGGGTGCATGCAGAATTCAGATAAAACATGTTTTACTGGTGCTCCTCATATTTTCAGTGGCCAGAATTCTGAGTGTATGTGTTCATTCGTTTATAAAATGAGTTACTGAGAATTTGCTTATATAGCCCATGAAGATTTGGCATCTAGAAAAGAAAAGGACAAGGGCTGTCTGCTGTTGAGCACTGGTTCTGTCTTTCAGACTGTATAGACTACAGAAGCCCCATACCAGGAAAATGTCCAAGAGCAGTGCTTCTATGAAGCTAAAAACTACTCTTTTCTTGTTCAAGGGAGAGGAAGTCAAGGCACAAAAGAGTGCAAGATTTAAAAGGCATGTCAAGAACTGCTTTCCACTCTCAGCCAGTCTAACCCCTCACAAGTGACAGCCCAGGCCGTTGCTGCAGAAATAAGTGGGACTGTGGCGGTGGAACGAAGCATCCTGGCTTACTCTGGTACACTGCCATTGAGAGCAACTGCTTCAAGAACTTCTAGGGTCAGTTTGAGCTGGCTTGCACAAGTCATGGTTATGCTCCTACTACCCTTCGGGAAATGGGCCCTATTATAGATTATAATATAATTATTATATTATAATTATTATATTTATCACAGATTTTGGGGGGGTTATTCTTCAGGATGCAGATCTGATTTTTCTAAGAAAACAATAATTTCCCTCTTAAGTTTGACAAATAAATGTGCAAATGAGAGCATAATAATATGGAAGTGTGTCCTAGGATACACCGTTAAGGGTCTGCAAAGAGTAAGGGGTGTTCTGAGGGCATTGCAGCACTCTTTGTTCAGGTTTCACACCAAAACCCAGAATTGTTGGCACTCTAAATATAGGCACAGGAACCTATATTTTTGCCACTAACATGAACAAGGGGAAGTGAAACCCCTGTCAGATGAGTTTGTTAGAAGAGCTAAATGTTACAGAGAAGTCAGTGCACTTTTTTACACTGAGCAACTGCATCCCTGCCTTCTGGAAAGATGGAAATGAATCTCTGCTGGTGAACTGCACCGAGAAGCCAGTCACTGAAATTATCCCAGTACTGAAAAGAAGCCCCTGCTTGAAGAGTACTTGCTTGTAATATATTAAGTGAAACACGGTGGCATGCGAATTATAGAAGTGTGAAACCCCAAAAGGGTTAAAAATATCCAGCTGCTCCTGAGTTTGAAACAAATGCATAATCTTCTCCGTTTCTCTGGGTAGGGACATTTGTTTTTAGGATTCGCTGCAATGATTATGCATAATATTTCGCTTTGTTCTTGTCACTGTTTACAGTTAAAGTTGCCTCTGTACTGGCAAAGCCTATTTCCCATTTGGGACACACACGCTGGATACCACAGAGAGAAGGCAGTCGGTCTGGGTATGCCATTATATTTACATTGGGAACTCCCCTCACAGGGGTTGTGCTGCAGCCTCTTTGGGCTTTGTACCAGGCAGCAAATTAAATCAAGAATCTGAATGAAATCTTCTTTTCCTCTGGTACCAAGCTGGGGTTGCTTACTGGGTCTAAGAGATTTTATGGGGAACTCCCTTTGGAGTATCACACCATCACAGCAATGATGAGGCTGGAAAAGACCTTAAAGCTCATCCAGTCCAACCTAAAACCAACCCAGTAACCCTAACATCTGACATCTAGCTCATGCCACTCAGCACTTCATCCAGACCAACCTTCAACGCCTCCAGAGACAGCAACTCGACCACCTCCGTGGGCAGCCCGTTCCAAAATCTGATCACTCTTTCAGTAAGAAGCCTTTTCCTAATGTCAAGTCTAAGCCTCCCCCAAGGCCTTTCAGTGTAATTGAGAATCTGTGTGTGTCTAGATGATGGGAGCTCTGGAGTTCTCCAAATATTGGCTGATTCACACACATTGACCCTCATTAGGCTGCAGATGGAGACGGCAAGATTTCTCTAATAGCACCCCAAATGCCAGTATTCCAGGAGGATGCAAAATACATCCTCAGGTGGGGAAGAGGGTCTTTGGCAGAAGGAGAACTAAACAACCCCTCAGACTGTTGCAGCCTTCCTGCAAATCCTTACAGGTTGGGTGGCATCATCACTAGAACAATACCATGCTAATCCAGCCATTGTGCTGCATGCAGGTAACCACACAGAGAGAGTTAGCCCCTTCCCAAAACCTCTTTACAATCCAAGCAGACAAGACCAAGGGAGATGGGAGAGGTCATGGAATCAGTTTCACATTTATGGTCTGTGCAAGGCAGAGAGACCTCAGAGAGTGGCCAAAACAAATCTGTCTGCTAGGTCACACTGTGCAAGCAAGCAGGCAAGCGTGAGGCGTGTAGTATTGTGCTTACACTACTTAAGTAATAATATTTTGCGTGCCTCTCAAGAAGCTGGGAGATCAGCAGCCGCGTGTTTCTGATGTGGACAGATAAGCAATTAGACTAAAATTCCATTAGTTTTCATTTTAGAAGCGCAGGTTGCTCAGTTTTCAGAAGAGACAGTCTGGCAACTGCTGTGTGAGACACAGGTGTAGCCTGGACAAGCACCCTTTCTGCTGGGGGGTCATGCTGTAAAGCAGCCGTGTGTCCTGCAGCTCATACACACTTCTTCCCCAGGCAGAATGCCTGGGATCAAAACCTAACGATGAATTCACAATTCCATTCTCGTTGAACAATGATTTGTTTGTAAGAGATCAAATCTCCCTGTGAAGAAATCTTCCATATCCTCTCTGGAAAGTGAAGATGACCTTGTAAAAACACGTAGACACGTTATGCTAAAGGGCTGAATTTACCTCCTTCATTCTCACGTAATTCAGTGGAAAAATGCAAACTGCTGTGATGAGGGTTATGAGCCACCGCCGCCAAATCTGACTTTAAAATTTGGTTTATTTAGAACATAGAAATACACATGAAATTTAATCAGCAGCTCGAGTCACATTATGTACTCTCTGCTCGACAGGAACCCAGCACATAAATTAGCTGAACTGGGAGCTAGTCCCAGATCCATCCCCACTTGGCTACAGCACCTTTTGCTAGGAACTTCCAGCAGGGGAAGCTCTTAGCACGTCACTCTCTTCGCGTTTTAGGAGAGAGCAAAGTTTAGTCAAGAGGGAGCAGAGAGCGGTGTGGGAAGGAGGGAGAAGGAAAGGAGGGGGAAAAAAGCCAGTGGTGTCATTAATAATCTTATTAGAAAATTAGAGGATAAATATTATTCCGATCAGATGCCTTCGTTGCCTCTCGACAGCTGGAATGGTGGAGAAACGCGGTTCGTCAGAGCAGCAGGACTGGCAGTACTTCTGTACGAAACTTCGCAGCTCACAATGCTCTTTCTGTGAGGGAGCTGCGTCCAGTTTGGGACGGACAGGCAGCCTGCAAGCTTTGTGCCAGCACACTAATCCTTTTGTTTGTGGCTTACTGGAATACTGCTGGCATTTTCGTTCCCGGTTCACCTTGGTGAAGAAACCCAATTCCACATACGATCAACCCGGCGTCTGCAGAGAGGCAGTCACCTAATTGCACAGCCAAGCAGAAGAAAGCCTTGCAAATGGTATACAATTTTCAAAGTGTTCCAAGCCTTAGGCAAAAGCCTTTCAACTGTGTCTAAAACTGAATGATAAAATATGTTGTACAAATTATCTGTGAACAGGAAACATGTGGTAGTGGCAGGGGACTGAAATCTAACACTTGTAAAGAAATGGGAACTGCCAGTCATTTAGACCCTTTTACTTTTCTCTCAGACACAAGTTTCATCATATTTTTTTCCGCCATCAGTTGATGTTCGAGTTTATAATAAGACGTTTATCAGATCTCACTAGGCCAATTACAGCTTTGTAGCAAAAGCAACAACAAAAAACCCCTGCCATCCCGAGTAAAGCTAAAGGGTTAGGGTTTCTTTCCTTCTGGTACTTGTATAGGCTTTCTGGTTTATCATCGTGAGGGTATGTGTGGATGGAATTTTGAGAAGGCTCCAGGACTGCAGAGAAGCCTGAGATGCCAGTCATGCATACTTTAGACTGAAGTAACCAGAAGTTGAGCAAACTTTCTCAAGTCCTGTCTGTAAAACAGTACCCAAAAATGGAATGGAGAGAGTGAGAGGAAGACAAAGCAGCTGCACAATTCCTGGCCAGCGTGAACAAAGGAAAGCCACACACCAAAGCACCTTCTATTCCCAAGGCTCATTTCTGCTCCCTCGCTCCTAAGGTTCCCGCAGTAATGGGCTCTCTTACAGCTTCTGGTTTTAAAGATGTAATCTTTATCACCAGTACCAACCACTGTGGTCCTCACTGATGGGACTTTTTATAGTTTCCCTCCAGAAGAACACGTCAGGGGTGAGAGGAAGACAAAAAAACACGGCTACTTTTCTGCTTCGCCCTGCACCACAGAAAGCCAAGACTTAAGATGATTTTGGGCATAAAAATAGTGCTTAAAAATTCCACGTGGGAATAGCTAGGAAAAATCTGGAACAAGCTAGACAATAGCAGCAGGATGACCTATGGCATCTCAATAGCAGCAGGATGACCTATGGCATCTTCCAGGAATACGCAGGGCTCAGTTCTTCAGAGCATGGCAATGCACAAACACATGGGGAAGCATGCCAGTGCCCATCCGTAAAGCCTTAACTTCACGTCCACCAAGTCCCTAAGTGACCCTCTGAGTGACTCCATAACCCTCAGCTACGACTGTGTTCCTTCTGTGTGTGCTGCTATCGGGATTAGACGACATTAGGTGTCCTTGGTTCACTGGAGGGCCAGACCCATTCATGCCCATCGTGATAATGTGGCTGGTACTACTTGGTGAACTGGTGAACAGGCGCAACATCAGGGACTGTCAAGACAGTTTCCTGCAGGTATTTCCCATCATGACACGTACAGGTACTTTAGAAAAATAACTAAAGTTCTGAGCTTTCCGAGGCAAAAGAATTAAAGATTTGGCAGCATTTTGGGAGACCAGTGAAAAGGTTCTGTGATTTAAAGGTTGCCTCACTGGGCTGGGACCCACTAACATAACTAGGCCACCAATAAGGTGGGGTTTTTTTTTTTGATTCAAGCTTTGGAAAAATCTCAAACAGAGCTTAAAAAAGAGGTTTGTAGTTGAAATAAACCAAAGCAAGAAGTTTAGAGCCTTAGTCCAAGTCACCTTTTTTGTTGTTGGTGTTTTTTTTCCAAATTAGAGTCATTTTCCTTGGAACACTGGAAATAGAAAATAGATTTTAAAAGTGGAAGGCTAACAATTTTATTTGGGACTTCTTAATCGATTTTCAAAGGAAATCATTCTTTCAGAACATTACAACGAAGGCTTTGCAAACAATTTTCATCAACCCTCTCCCATCCTGTTTTCTGGACAGGAGTATTGGCTGCTGAGAATTTACACCGCCTCTTGCTCTCTGTAGCTACTCCTCTACTGCAAACCAGTTAAAACTCCTCAGTCTCCAGGAATCCAGGCTGGCATCTGCTAGGGAACATGCTTGCATGTCTGGATTTACTCTGCTTGAATCCCAGGAAAACAGGTATTGTCTCAGTTTGGTTTTTGCATTGTAGTAGACCCGGAGAGATCTGGGAGGCATTCCTGACTTCCTCAGCATCAGCTTCAAAATGTTCAGATTTTTCTTTAGCATCCTATTATTTATTATTTATTATTTATTATTTATTATTTATTAGTCTGAATACTCATGGTCGTCGTGTTCTGAAACAAATACCAGTTGTGTTCGTTGATAACTACATGACTTCTGATCGGTATCTGTAGATTTGTGGGTGAATTCTTCCTACCTGCACTGGTAACTGCTTCCTTTGAGCAGAGCTTGGGAATCTTTAGAAGAACAATTCCAGCAAACTGCATTCAGCTTTTCCAAATCATTTGTGCTTTTTCTCTTTCCCTGGGTGTTAGGCTGTCGTTATTTTGGTCTATTTCACTCCCATTTGCCCAGGTGGCCAGGAGGGCTAATGGCATCCTGGCCTGTATCAGGAATGGTGTGGCCAGCAGGGAGAGGGAGG
>VZRI01000473.1:183994-250935 GCA_013397515.1 Upupa epops
GTGATACTGTGATTTCCCCTCTTGTTTCCACCCAGAGTGGTTTGACAGCAGTGCCAATGGGTGAGTAGAGAAGTTGCCATTCAGGAGGTTTTGAGGGAACACAGGCACTGTCAGTGTGGCAGGGGCATGAAGTGGGTTCTGAGAAGAAGAAGGGGTGGAGAAGGGAAAGCCAGATGCCCAGATGCCATTCTGCTGTGGTCTGCGTGTTTCCATCTTGGCTCTGTGTTTTGCCCTCTCAGCCTCAGCTGCCCTAGTGCCTTGACTCTGTGTTGGCTTTGGTTTTCCTCTGAGCTCTGCTCCAGGACACCAAACCTCCCCCTGGCTCCTGTCATTCCAGGGCCGCACCCCTTTGTGCCTGCCAAACTGGTCCTCCCACCCTCCCCTGGCACTTCTCTGCCACCACTGGCCTGGCAGCTCTCCAGACTGAGCTTGGTTGTATTGTTTCTTCGTGCATTAGTTCCTCCTCTTCTTGTACCCTCTTTCCTCTCATTATCCCTCTTATTTTCCCACATTAAAGTTACAGCATTTTATTCCAGTCCCCTGATCTCTCTTATTCTAACGTTCTCCTATAAAGAGAAAATGTCCTGTGGGGCTTTCCATCTCCTTTGGCCCTAGAGCCAGGAGGCTCCTGTTAACGCCCGTTTACTCTAGGATTTTACAAGAACAGGGAAAAAAATCTGCTTTGGCAAGCTTTCAGTTGTAGATATTTCTTCCATTGCCTAAATTCCTGATTTTATAGAAGAAAAATCCATAGCAGAGATAAATGCTTGAGCCATTGAGTGCTGCCATCGAGCAGAGTATTTGGGCAGCTGGGCTTGTCCATGTCTTATCTTTTTGCAGATGTCCTGAGTCAAATTTCACTCCCATGGGTCACCCATTTCCATCCAGTGAAGTCTTTTCCTGTTAGTCCCAGATTCAAGCAGTCTGGCAAAGAAGCAGCATCACTTGAAAATTAGGAGATTCAGCCTCATCCTGGTGCTTTCCTGATGCAGCAGGCCTCTTGAGACAAGATCCAGGCATCAGACCGTGTGCACTGCGATGCATTTCTGCTCCATGCGCCCTGTGAACTCACTGGCTTCCCTTTGCGATTCCAGAAGCACTTGGCCATCACTCTTTGTGGGAGCTGCTGCTTATTCTTCACAATGAACTGCACCTTCATCTGCCCGCAGTGAGCCCAGGGGAAGTCTTAACCCCATATCACAGCTCTAAGAACTGACACAAAGAAGACTCTTGTCTATGACGGAGACACAGAACCACATCCCTTGGTTCTTGGCTCTGATCCTATATGGATGGTGTTAGCTGGTCCTTTTATGAGTGGAGAGAGGGATAACAGAACACGTGTCGCTTGGTAGCTTTTGGATGCCTTGTGATCCACAGATCACTTTTTATTTATTATACTGTACAGTGACCTGCGTGCTGGGTCTGTAAGTGTGAGCAATTCCCACCTACCCTGGTACTGCTGGTGATGGACTAATGCTAATGCATCAGATGAAAATGATGAAAGATACCTGCTTCGAATGAGGGTCTTTGAATAGGAAAATACCCTCTCGTACAGATGCTGCTGAGGGAAAACAAAGTACATGTTTTTCTAGAAGGTCACATCACTATAAACCAAAGTCATAGACTTCTTGTAGGGATACATCATTTTTCTCATTGAAAATGAAAAGAAGTCCCATGGATCCCAGGGGATCAGGGCTAGGCGGTTGTACATTGTGTGTCTCCTAATAACGAACACTTGTAGGACGGTATTAGATAGTTCATCAACAGAGAATTGCTTTGCAAGGTGTCAAGCTGTCACCGTTCGCTTGCAGCACATATACACAATATTTTAACCCAAAACCATCTGAGCAACTGAGAGCGTGTTGCTGTTTCTTTAAAGGTGGCAGGGACGTCTGCAAAGTCCAATCAAAATCACTGCACAGGTGAATTAACAAGCCAAGGATGGTTAACCGTCTCAGAGAGTTGCTATATCCAAACCCTGCCAGGCAGATGCCTCACGCTGTGGATGCTGTTTACTTTCCTAGGTGCTCATTACTGTGCCTGGAATATCCTACACTAACTTGAATCCTGATCATGTAGGGTAGCAGCAAAACAGCTCTTGTTTCAAGCTGAATAGGAGGCTGGAGCATCAAGGTGTTTGTGAAGGAAGAAGAATTAAGAAATAGGAAAGAAGAGTATTGATGCCTACCCAGACTCTTCCCCCAGAATAAGATTAACGAATGTTTTTCCCCAAACTCTAATGAGTGCCTTTGCTAAGTGACTAAATCCATAATGCCGCTGGATTCAAACTGAACTCTGTGCTGATTTTCGAATCCCAGTTTGAAAAGAAGCCCCTCCTGAGAATGCCACTTGGCACAGTGGGCCAGCATGCTTTACAACCATCAGAGGAAGTCACCTTCTTATTAAGAACGGAATTTTGAAGTATCACAAAATAAAAACCATACCTAGGGTGCAGCAGATTGGAAGCAAGACATGATAAGAAGGGAAAAAGTTGTGAGTAGGCTTCAGCAGCCCCAATTTTAATGAAAGTGAACTTATTATTTAACTTTTATGTAGGTAAAAAGGAGCCTTGGTTCCTTAATCCTAGAATCACTAGGGATCGGAAGGGACCTCGAAAGATCATCCAGTCCAATCCCCCTGCCACAGCAGGATCACCCAGACCAAGTCCCACAGGAACGCAGCCAGGCGGGGCTGGAACGTCTGCAGAGAAGGAGACTCCACAACCCCCCTGGGCAGCCTGTTCCAATGCTCCATTACCCGCCCTGGGAAGAAGTTCCTGCTGATATTGATAGGGAACTTCCTCTGTTCCAGCTGGCACCCAGTGCCCCTTGTCCTGTCACCAGGTGACCTTGAGAAGAGCCTGGCTCCATCCTCCTGACACCCACCCCTCACAGATTTATAGACATGAATGAGGTCCCCCCTCAGCCTCCTCCAAGCTCAAGAGACCCAGCTCCCTCAGCCTTTCTTCATCAGGGGGCTGTTCAACATTCTTCATCATCTTTGTTGCTCAGCAGTCTGGGCTTTGATACCAGGACAGCTCCCAGAAGTGTAGACGGAGGCAAAGAAGGTGTTCAGTATTCTCTTTCTCTGTATCCTCTGTCTTCAGGGCACCCAGCTCATTCAGCAGGGGGCCCACATTGCCTCTAGATTTAGTTTTACCTGCAATGTATTTGAAGCAGCCCTTTCCGTTACCCTTGACCTCTCTTGCAAGGTTGAATTCCATCTTACACAAAAATAGAGCCCCCTTTTCAGACCATTTTGTTCATGTGATTTCCTTCCAACAAAAGTCAGAGCTTATGTAATGGTTGAACCAAACTCACAGCAAGACAGTACCTTCCCAAAACACAAAATCTTCAAAGTACCCAAGGGAGTGAAGACCAGAGCAGCTCTTTGTGGATTCCTGTACCAGCTGTACACCACAAAAAGAGAAGACAGTTATTGTCTGCATGCAGAGTTACCCACAGTGTGACCGACGCTTGCTCCCACCGCTCAGCCCCAGAGTTTTACAACTCCAACAGCAACGTTGTCCTGCCAGGGCTTTCCAAGGGACAAAATCCCCGGAGCAAAAGACATAAACCATGTCCTGGTGACTTGGGCACCTGTGCAGAAACACAGGCTGCAAAGTCACATTGCACCCGATGGCACAACTGTTTTGCACTTGGAGTCAAAATCACTATTCCTCACTTGCTTATGTCTCGAATACAGGCTGTGCAGCACAGAGGCAGGAGCAAGCCTGCTGTGCTCTGCCCCAGCAGTGGCTGCGTGCCCATTCCCAGGGAGGGATACTTCGATTTGCATCACTGCTGTAACTGGTGTTCCCATTAGGTTGGTTTCCTCATTTCTGCTGAGAGGGCTTATCAAAGTTCCCTTCAGAGTAAATCATTCCTTTGTGAGCTTTTAGAAAGTTGTAACTGAAAGCTGAAGGCTGGAATCATATTGCTGTCTCCATCGTCTGCAAAGAGGTTGTCAATTAGAGACACCAGGTGGGAGCAAAGATGACTCAAACCCAAACTGAATCCAAGCATGGATTTTCCTCCCTGCTGAGGAGCTGGTGAGCATGTTTGCTGTTCTTCAGTTAGCACCACTAATTTAAGTCAGGGGCAAACTGCTGCACTCTTAGAAGATGAGAAATTTTATGCATTATATTGCTGGACATCCCAGAGAACCAAAGTGAATGTCTGAGGGAAACAAAGTACCAGGAGTGCTCCACTTTGCTGGACTGAATCATTTCATGTCTGAAACAACAATCAGTTCTGTCCCCAAGCAAGAGGTGACATACTGTAACCTGGCAAAAGCAGTTCTCTCAGGGACTCGATTTTCCTTTCCAGGTTCCTGTTTGCCAGTAACACCAGTTACACGGTGTTACAATGCTAGTCTTGGCATCTGTCACAGCTTCCTCTGAAGCCATGTAGATGTTCAGGGTGCTCCAGTAACGTCGACATCCAGGTAAAACCAAGCAAGCAGTTGGCATGCCAAACCCCGTACAATGGATTTCAGTTTCCAAGCTGGTGAGGATAATACAACTAGTTCAGAGTGTCAAACCTTAGCAGTCTTTGCAATGGTTTCCAAACTGTCTTCTCAAATTCTGATCACATCGATCTTTTGCCTGGCTGTATCTCCTCTCATGTGTGTTGACTAAGGCTAGGTAACAATGAGATGTGCTCCAGCCTCATCCACCTAAATGACTTCTCCAGGAATTAGAATTCCCTTTCTTATAGGCTATAGCTTTTGGAAAACTAGAAATCCATATTACTGAAAATTTAGGAAGGCAGATGTCACCTACAAAAATTGAAGCGAATTCATATTACTGCATGCAAGATGTGCATGATCTTAACACTAAAATCATGCAAATACTTCCTAGGTTGAATATTTCCTATATATTGATGATATGTTTGCTACAAGGTTCAAGCTGCTTTTCCTGGGAGGATTAAAAGCCATGAACGGGGCTTTGCTAATAGAATAGAATAGAATAGAATAGAATAGAATAGAATAGAATAGAATAGAATAGAATAGAATAGAATAGAATAGAATAGAATAGAATAGAATAGAATAGAATAGAATAGAATAGAATAGAATAGAATAGAATAGAATAGAATAGAATAGAATAGAATAGAATAGAATAGAATAGAATAGAATAGAATAGAATAGAATAGAATAGAATAGAATAGAATAGAATAGAATAGAATAGAATAGAATAGAATAGAATAGAATAGAATAGAATAGAATAGAATAGAATAGAATAGAATAGAATAGAATAGAATAGAATAGAATAGAATAGAATAGAATAGAATAGAATAGAATAGAATAGAATAGAATAGAATAGAATAGAATAGAATAGAATAGAATAGAATAGAATAGAATAGAATAGAATAGAATAGAATAGAATAGAATAGAATAGAATAGAATAGAATAGAATAGAATAGAATAGAATAGAATAGAATAGAATAGAATAGAATAGAATAGAATAGAATAGAATAGAATAGAATAGAATAGAATAGAATAGAATAGAATAGAATAGAATAGAATAGAATAGAATAGAATAGAATAGAATAGAATAGAATAGAATAGAATAGAATAGGATAGAATAGAATAGAATAGAATAGGATAGGATAGGATAGGAATAGAATAGGCTGACTAAACTCAGCTATCCAAGGAGTGTAGATTAAGCAGCAGCATTAACAAGCAGCAGAGGCAAGGCTCTAAATTATTAGCCTTAAACTGAAAGATAAATCAACTCTTGAAAGGGAAAATAAGCCATCAGTGCACGAAGTCCTGAATCAAGCGATACGTCCCAAGGACTAATAGCTATCAGTTACAGACAAGATGTGAAAGTGATGGCTCCTGTAAATCTTGAAGGAGAGAGAAATCCTGGCAGCCTTCATAGAATATATTCACTCTTGAGGAAGAATAAAATTTTGATAACCTTTCTCACAATGGGATAGAGGGACAAATAAGTACTACTCACACTGCTCATGACGCACTATTGCCAGAATCAGAACACTGCACTATATCCAATATACTCTTTCAATAGTTCCTCTTGCAGTACTGGGATGGATCATGTGAGTGATGTTGCCCACAGGCACATTTAAAAGTATTGATCCTGAGGGCATGTCATGAATTATTCTAGTAATTCATAAACTGATCATTAGGAAGTAAGTTTCTTGCAGAGATTCAAGCCTAAGTGTTTTAAAGTACAGCTCACAGGTAAAGCCTAAAGCAAACAATTCTTTAAATTACCTTTGTTTTTCATCAAAAACACAGAAACCTCCCCAGAAAAAAAAATACCAGTTACTCATTGGGTTTCTCCTTTTCTTCCTTTGTTTACTGGAACAGGCTTGCAAGTTCTGTGGAGCACCTGAGTATTGATGATATGACCCCAGAAAAACTATGAGAAGACTGGCTGCTCTTTCCTGAGCGAACAGGAGAGGCCTGCCACGACACACATTATTTAGCGTGGACGAAATGTGCTGGAGACTACTTAGACTGATCTAGCATTTATCCAGAGTCACAACAGTGGAGAAGAGGTAATCATGAGCACTGGTGCATGGAGAACTCGTTTATCACTACAGAACCACTCAAGAAAGAGCCCATTTGAATCTTATTTTCAAGTGTGCTTTGAAGCGGTAAGGTTAACAAATCCTTTAGTCACATAGTGCACAGCCCTAATCGGAGCCTTTTCTGCTCCGTCCTGCAGAGAGTGCCTTTTTGAATGAACCCCCTACAGAAATGAAAGGGACAGTGCAGCTGTGAAACCTCGCTTCTGTTTGAAACTGGTCTCCCTGCTTTTGTGCCGAGGAGTCCTGTGATGACTGGAAGGGCACGGATAATTTTCCTGTTTGTTCAACATGGGTGTTTGATGGCTTTTTATGTGAAGGTGCTATCACTGTCTTTCTTGTCAGCCCATGTCTTCCGCTCAGCAACCACCATGAGCCAACTTATTAGTAAAAATCAGCGGTTCAGGAGCACGTGTAAAGGAAAACCACTCAAAATATTCACGGACTCACAGTCTCACAGTACTGATGAGGATGGAAAAGACCTTAAAGATCATCAATCCAACCTAAAACCAACCCAGTAACCCTAATATCTGACAGCTAGCTCCTGCCACTCAGCACTTCATCCAGACTAACCTTGAACACCTCCAGGGACAGGGACCCAACCACCTCTGTGGGCAGCCCGTTCCAAACCTGGATCACTCTCTCAGTGAAAAACCTTCTCCTAATGTCAAGTCTAAACCTCCCCCGATGGAGCTGAAGACTGTGACCCCTTGTCCTGTCTCCAGTGTCCAGGGAGAAATGACCGACCCCCCATAGTTGTAGCTGTCCCTTCACTGAGTCCAACAGCTGGAGTTTTGCTGAAAACCTGGAGCATTCTGTGTCTCCAGAGGAGGTATCAATACACTCCCCACGTCCGCACTCTCACATTTTCAGGTGACTAAATGTATTACTCTTCAAAGGTGGCGATAAACTCCAGACTGAACTAAGTCCATGGGAACTAGGCACAAGTTTCCTCAGCTATGTGAGTTTAGTCCACACAGTTGAAGGCGTCCAGAACACTCTTCAGTTCATTCTAGAGAAGGCATCTCATCCACCCACATTTGTCCAGCTCAGCCACATCCTGGACTAGATGTCAGATGTTAGGGTTACTGGGTTGGTTTTAGGTTGGACTGGATGATCTTTAAGGTCTTTTCCAGCCTCATCAGTACTGTGAGAATGTGATACTGTGATGTGAAGTGCAATGGTAGCTGCCTGATACGGTTCTCTGTTAAGTATGGCAGAAACTACTAGATTACCTGGAGACATATATTTAAAATTTTAAATCTCATAACAATTAAAGACAATCTCCTGTTATCTGGTAAAGTGATTACTCCTTTTGGAGATGATTGTTTCTACCAGCATGAGATTTCACTGTAGTTTGTGTCCCAGCGTAAAGTTAAAAACTTCCCATGACAGCGCAAAGCTTCCTGATCTTTTGCAAAGGAAGGGACTGAAGAGTTTCACGGGTTCCACATTGCACCAGAAAACCTAGAAAGCTTTTCTTGTGGAAATATTATTCAGTATCGGTGGTTCAGAGGATCTAATTTGAAAGATTCCAGGCAGTTGTGAGTCTGTGTACAAAGCCATTCAAGAGCTTAATTATCTTCTGAACTAGGATACTGGGTATTATTTCAAGGCTGAAGGTAATATCTTCCTGCTAATATATCTCTGTTAGATTGAAAAGCCCTTCACATGACCCAATATTGTTTCTGCCTCTCGATACCGTGTTCAAATTCTTTCTTATCTGCCTTTTTGACAAATTGAGGAGGTTGAGCTGCTTGACTTCTTATTGTAAGAGATGTTTTACATTATTAAATTTACCTGTACATATGTTAATGCACACTACGAAATAGTACATGATGAATTGCTGCCATGGCTTTCACATCTATATTTTCACTGAGCAATACAGAACAGGTACCACGTGTGTGACAGTCTGGCAAGCTCGTCATGTAACGCACCGCTGCAGAGTGTGCATGGAGAATCTAATAGTTCTATGGCAAATACAAAATACTCATCCCTTGCTTTCTCTTGAAGACTGGTGCTCACATTTGTCTTAAAGTACTTCAAATCACAAATAAAAACTGTCCAGTAGAACACTCTGTGTGTTTTGAAGTCTACCCTGGTTGTGTCTTCAGCAACACCAGCCAAGGTTTTGGAGATGCTTCATGTGATTCAGGTGAGTGGAAAAATAAATCAAGCTGAGGTTATTTCTATAAACGTTTTGTGAGTATTTATTTACTGTCATAATATCCGTGCCTCCCCAAACAAAATATCCATTAGTCTCTACTTTTATTTCTATTGCGTGGGTTGTCAGGTATGCAAACAATCATTTCAGACATTTGGGAAGCGTGGAACTCAATGAAGAAATTTTGTCTTGACATGGTCTTATTCAGAAAGATGGAATGAACATCCCCCTGCCTCAGCCTCCAAGACTAGATGGCTTACTGCATTGCTGTGCCACTGAACCGGCCCTCCCTACAAGACTTGACATAACAAAGGGTAGCTTTGGCCTTGCTGAGCCTGGAACAAGATGACAAGATGGCATTTTGACCTTGAGCCATCCAGATGACTTCTACAACAAGAATAAAGAACTACTGAGACTGGGTGTAGCTCTTCCATGAAATGAAGCAGGGCTGGGGTGCAAACTGCACCATTAGACTTAAAAAGGATGGCTTCTTAGCAAGAATTTTGGAAGCTTCTCCCACTGGAGGATCAAAAAGGATCAGAAGATGGCAGAATGCTGCTGTACTCTTGGAGAAATCCGGGGACACTTAGATTTCAGTGATGGTAGCTGTATCCTCTTTACCCATTTTTTCCTTTCCCTTTTCTTTTCTCTCCATAACTCTTTCTTTCTATCATGCATTATTGAACAACAAAACCTCAGTGCGTTAGCTGCCCTTGACCCTACTTGTGTCTTCATCCCTGGGTCTCTGAAGCTTTCCCTGATCCGCCTAACAGAAGGGGACAGGAAGCTTTAAAGCTGTGTCACTCTGCCACTCCCACAATTCATACAGAAATTGCATAAACCCAATGAACAGAGTCCAAATAGGAAAACCTACCTTTTAAGATCTCTCAAATAAACAGCTGCATCTGTTTCCAGAAGGTCTTTCCTACTGACACGCAGATATTGGCATGGGTCTGGATATTCTGTAGAATAATTAGATGGGTATTTCTTTGTGAATTCACATAATGAACTAAAAATTAGGGAAAGTGGGCATGTTGGTAATAATTCAGCCATGTAATCGTTAACGGATTATGTGAGGTAAACTTATTATTAAACTAGAGGGAAAATTACAGTCACACTTTTACAGACTTCTCCATGTAGAGAATAGGTTACCGTCTCAGACCTGGAGCACTAGAGGAATTCTACTTTGTCCATTGGTTTGCTTCATAGTCCAGAGGTTATGAAGGCTTCATTTCAAGTAGGTTGCAAATCAGTCTGAGTTTGTCAACATTAGGAGAAGTCCTCTGTAGTATATATGAATGAGTAAGAGACCCGTGGTGAACTCCAGTGCTCTGATCCCAGATATTCCCATCTCATTCTTACTTGCTTTTGCTAAAAGGTCTAAGGTTGACATGGACAAAACCAAAGCAGCTGACTCTAACTCCTCCACAGATTTTAGTGGATTTAGATGATCTTCCATTACAATGAACTGGCAGCTTGTTAATACAGTGCAGACAGTGCATGTGCATGCGTGTGAACAACCCCAGCGCAAGTGCAGCAAGCCTAAGAGCTGTTAAGAAGTTTCTGTTCCACTATAACAGCAAAGACGCCATTACAATTACTAATAAGAAGCATTTTATGCTAAACCTCAACTACCAGAATTGCTGTACAAGTGTTATTTCCAGTGGTGAATATTCAAGGCTGATAGTGAAAGCAAACATATATTTTCCCTATTTACTTTGCCTGGGGAGAACAGGAGTTTGCACATTAGGGCTTGATAAAACGCCCAGGAACAATAGGAAATTCCTCACATGAAGAGAGTATTTTGCTATTGCTATTTTCTGGGAGAAAGGGAAAAATCACTTACGTACATACACAGGATCAGAAACACACATGCTTTTTGTAGGGAGGGTAAATTGCTCGGTTGTGCCTCATAATTTCATCCCTCCTTTGCAGATGGCATGCCTTGGGAGAAGTTAAACTCAGAGGTCTGGGTAGCATAGATACCATTGCAGGAGCATCAGCTTTCAAGCGCCCTCACAGAGGACAGCACTGAATACAACAGGATATTGTTTGGCCAGAAAAATATGATATTGCTCAGCCCGTGCAAATGAAACCAAAAGTACACACAGCTTAATTCTGTAAAACTATCGTAAGGGATGGGTAAAAGTTCTGTCCTCAGCTCAGCAGAAACTGCCTTCAAAAACCTGTCTCAGTGCAATAAACCTCAGTCTTGTCTCCAGCTTCTCAGTAATTAACTAGTTGAAAGTAAAACAATCTTTAAAGAGAGACATTTTGGAGATTTAAAAGAGAAAAATGTATACAGGCAAAAATATGCCATCTGAGGAGGAACTTTTGATGTGACCTGGTGGGATTAAAGAACTGGAAAGAAAAGACTATTGAATACATAGGAATGAGCTCGAAGTGGCAGCTGGGCAGTCCTTAACACAGCTTAAGCACCGCTGGAGACAGCACTGCCTCTCCTTACTTTATGAGCAACAGCACTAGGATGGCTTGAGTCAGAGGCATAGTTCAGCTTCACAGGCCTGACTTCACACAGTGTGTCAGGATGAAGCCTATGGAGGTGTCATAAAGTTAGAACTTAATTAACTGATGTCATGTTGCTGACAGTGCTTCTGGTCTAACCTGCTTCTAAAAGCTCTTGTCTCAAAGTCACCGCAGACCTGCAGTTGCCTACACCTTCTTAATTTCTGTTCAAAACACAGTCATTCTATGCACAATTATATCCCTCAATATCTATCCCTGAATATCGATTATATCCAGGGGGAGATGGAACCTATGAAATCTGAGCCCTTGGAAATGAGCTTCTGGAGTGAATACAGGTGATTTCTCTGGATAGGACTTGCAGTCTACTCTGTGGTCAGTAAGTACACGAAACCTGAATGAGAGTTTTCACATTCTCTGCTTTCCGGTGCAAATGCTGCTGAAAAAGGTAACACCAAGCTTCGCTTCAGCTGCCTTCTTTTATATTCTTATTCCCTGAATCAGTAGAAAACTGACTTGGAAACAAGACTGAGTGTTGCGTTCAGTTCTGGGCCCCTCAGTTTAGGAAGGATGTAGAGGTGGTGCAACGAGTCCAGAGAAGAGCAACTAGAATGGGAAAGGGGCTGGAAGGTCAGCCCTATGAGGAGAGGCTGATGGAGCTGGGGCTGTTTAGCCTGGAGAAGAGGAGGCTCAGGGGTGACCTTATCGCTGTCTAGAACTACCTAAAAGGGGGCTGGAGTCAGGCGGGGGTCGGTCTTTTCTCCCTGGACACTGGAGACAGGACAAGGGGTCACAGTCTTCAGCTCCATCAGGGGAGGTTTAGATCTGACATTAGGAAAAGGTTTTTCACTGGCAGACTGATCTGGTTTTGGAACGGGCTGCCCACGGAGGTGGTCAAGTTGCAGTCCCTGGAGGTGTTCAAGGTTAGTCTGGATGAAGTGCTGAGTGGCATGAGCTAGATGTCAGGTGTTAGGGTTACTTGGTTTTAGGTTGGACTGCATGATCTTTGAGGTGTTTTCCAGCCTCATCATTACTGCAATGCTGTGATGTGATGCTGTGAAATTGTACATGGCCTTCTTAGGTATGCAGTCCTTGATTTCTATCTGCCTAGAGCTGCAAAGTGGACAAGAAGTGTGTTTTAGTAAAGGGTTGGGGATACCTCGCTCGTAGGCAGGCTGACAGTACCCTCTATTTTACAGGTGTTTTGTAAGCACATTTCCTTGTTTTTTCTTGGCTGCAGTTTCTCTTAGCACAAATTTTTCAAGATTTCAGTCTAGCTTCCAATAACAGATGACACTTAGATGGGGTACCCCACTATGCATATGCAGTACAAGAAAACTCAGTTCTCAGCTTCCATGCTGAAGAGGAAACTCTACTCTGGAATGCCAGAGAGAGCGTTTATTTGTAATTAGCCAGTTAGTTACAGTCAGGTCTGCCGGGGCCTTTTGTCTGGACATTCTATTAGTTTCTCTTATATTTACTGCTTTTGACACGGCTTCCATATTGGGATTTCATTGCTAGAGACACACAGACAGTCAGATCGTAACTTGTGTCCTCCAAATCCACGCAGTCAGACATGATGAACCATTCCATTTGCAGCAGCACAGAGTGAAGAAGAGATCCAACACCGCATTCCTGACTTTCTTGCTCCTCTGTAATTTCTATTTGTTAATCTCAGATTTTTCTCATCAATGGTTTTGAGCCAGAAAATTTCTGCCAGGTGTAGATTCCTTACAAGTTAGCAATTTGAGCATGGTTTTGAACTTAGAGAGAAACCATGTCAGCTGCTTTTGCTGGCCAGTCATACAGGGTAATTGTCTGAAGAGACCGATTTATGAACCAGGGTTTCTCCAGGTCAAAAGAGATTTGTCAAAGCATTCGTCAAATGCTTATGAGTATCGAACATATTTGAAGGATACTGGATTGCCTCTTGAATGATTTGTAAGCAAAACTAAAAACAACAAAAGAAGGCTAAATTCACAATGAATATTATTTGCAATGAATAATTCAGCCAGTACTAATTATTTAGCACCTGTGGAGGAAGGAAATATGCTAATAGGATGTTGCCTGTCTTCTGCCTAACTACCAGGTATTGATGCAGAGAAGGGCAAATGTCTGTCACATAGCACACTTGCTGGCAGATGTGTTATCGGCAAGGGAAGAGGATTTAATTTGCCAAAATGATCTACCTATCTATCTAAACATTTATACAGAAAGGCTCACATAAAGGGATCTGTGGCATCGCTGTGTAACTCATACGTGTGCCCTACATGAATTTGTTAGGGTTTCTTGACAGGGACAACACACGCGTGGTGACTGTGACGCGGAGGAGGCAAATATCAAAAAGCCACATGAAGGTGTACCGTGTTCAAGGCTAGCACAGGAGAGTAGGGGCCACAGCTCTTCTGGCAAAACCAGCATCATTTACACGTGTAACGCAATGAAGAACCAGTTCCTTGAGTCACCAGCTGGTACATGTACAATATGGGTTTGTGTGTAAGACTGCTCTGCTTGCTTTATTTTAAATACTGGGCTTTAATAAACTATGAGAACAAGAATATGAAAGACAGTAATAATATTTTACACATTTTTGTTCCTTTGCATTGCATTTATCAAACATGCATGCGTTTACGTGACAGAACGTGCATATGTTCTACCTTACAAACCTTCGGCTTTGCTGTCGTGTTGTGTAGAACAAGACAAAGAGCCACTTTGTGGTGTTGCAATGGACACACTGTTCCCGTTGTGGTTGGCAGAGGGAGGGGTTGAGGCTGGGCTGGTCAGTAGATTAATGACAGATGCTCTCTATTAACCCCCTTTTTTAAAGATGAAAACATCTCTAATGAAAATAGTGATAATAATAAAATGAAACACATGCAAAACCAAGACCAAGACCAAGCACCCTGGTGGCAATTACCTCACCATCACCACTTCTGTTGTGGGCAGATGCTGGGGAAGTCCCAGACTGGACTTAGTGGCAGACCAGATCAGATTCAGGAACTGCATTCAGGGGTGCACTGACTGGGATCAGAGGCAGAATGGACAGAGTCCTCCTCAGAAGAACAAGAGCTTGACCCTTGTGATTCCTCAGGGTTATCCTGAATATGATGTCTATGAGATGACAGATCCCGTTGGTCAGTTTAGGGTCATCTGGGTGGTGCAGCCTCCCGCCTACCGCACCCCAACATAGTACACAACATTTAGCAGTGACCTTGGTCTTCACAGAAGCAAGTCTAAGCAAGACACCTTATGCATACCAGCCCTTGGTGAGAGCTGTAAACATCAGGCATTATCACTTGCAGAAGCAGGCACTGACTACACAAAGAGGCTGTTAACTGCAGAGAGTGCAGTTCCTAAGAGACTGAGTTGACAAGAGAAATCACTGAACAGAATCAGTTCTATTCTAAATCAGTCTAGGACAAACATAATAAAAAGACACTATGCTTTTCTCCTCATTGATTAATGAAATAATTAAGGTATGATTTTACTCTAAATAAGAGTTCTGCCATCATCAACCTGTTTTGAGAAGTCTCATATAGAATAGACAGACAGCTAGGTTACTTACAGAAAGAGCTGCCACTGTTTATGTTGCACTAAATAATTACAGAGTAAAGAGGAGCACAGCTCTTTGCTCTGAACATTCCAAGAACTCCTGTGCTGTGAATCCCTCAGGTAGAACAATGTGTTGGGCTTTTATGCCTCCTCTTCTAAGCAGTTAGCTGCTCTACAGTGTTAAGGTGCAATTGCTAGGCTGGGAGATTCTAAACGAGAAGAGGAGGTGGTTAGGTCACCATCTCTGGAGGTGTTCAGGGTCAGGCTGGATGAAGTGCTGAGTGGCATGAGCTAGATGTCAGATGTTAGGTTACTGGGTTGGTTTTAGGTTGGACTGGGTGATCTTGAAGGTCTTTTCCAGCCTCATCAGTACTGTGATTCATTTTAATGGCAGAGATTAGGTAAATAACCCAATCAGATTATATTTTTTTTCCTAATTGAAAGCGAAGAATTTTTTAAACGGTCTGGTGGAATTGAAAAATGTTGTTAGGATGTTATTAGGAATTGTCCGAAAAATGTAGAAATTGATTATTTCCAGGTAGGTGTACAGGATTGTATTCGTACTATTCCGATACCAGCAAATTAGGTGCAAACCACAGCTGAGAAAACTTAATACCTTCTAACAGCATTTTCACTGCCTTTAACTTTTAATCTTCTGCAAGATTTGAATCAAGAAGACAATCGACCCAGACTTAGCTTTCTCCAGCACAGGTTGAGTTACGGGTTGCAGGCTATAGATGCACCACTTGCATCCTATGATGTTTTCTCTAGTCCTTAGCAAGTTGTAAGTTTCCCTAAATTAATTAGGTTGGACTGGATGATCTTGAAGGTCTTTTCCAGCCTCATCAGTACTGTGAGACTGTGAAACTGGATGGTTGTGATTTCAATGGGAAGACATTAGGCTTGATGACCGCTTAAAAGCAGAATATGCCAGCCATGTTCCTACTATGGCTTTCCAGTAAAAACCTCTAGGAAAATAGGACTGTGTGATGCTCACCCTGTCTGCGTGGCTAGACCTGAAGGTCTGAAATGTCACCTTTTTGAAGCTAGCGAGACAGCATCCACCAATGCCATGTTGGGGCTCCTTTGTGCAACCAGTAGCAGGTCTGGAGGAATCACAGAATCATCAGGGATAGGAAGGGACCTCAAAAGATCATCCAGTCCAATCCCCCTGCCACAGTAGGATCACCCAGACCAAGTCCAGGTGGGTTTCAAATGTCTCCAGAGAAGGAGACTCCACAACCCCCCTGGGCAGCCCCCTTCCGTGACCCTCACTGGGAAGAAGTTATAGAATCAGTCAGGGTTGGAGGTTGGAAGGCACCACAGGATCATCCTGTTCCAAACCCCCTGCCATGGGCAGGGACACCCCACCCTAGAGGAGGCTGGCCAGAGCCTCATCCAGCCTCCAGGGATGGGGCTCCAACCACCTCTCTGGGCAACCTATTGCAGGCTCTCCCCACTCTCCCAGTAAAGAACTTTGTCCTCACGTCCAGTCTAAATCTCCCCATCTCCAGCTTTGTTCCATTCTCCCTAGTCCTGTCACTACCTGAGATCCCCTCTCCAGCTTTTTTGTAGCCCCCTTCAGATCCTGAAGGCTACAATAAGGTCTGCTCCAGACTGAATGGCCCCAACTCTCTCAGTCTGGCCTCACAGGAGAGGTGCTCCAGTCCTCTGATCATCCTCGTGGCCCTCCTCTGGACTCGCTGCAGCACATCCACATCCTTCTTGTAATAAGGGCTCCAGAGCTGGATGCAGTACTCCAGGTGGGGTCTCACCAGGGTCTCCCTCCACCTGCTGGCCACCCTTCTCCTGCTGCAGCCCAGGATCCCGTTTGCCTTCTGGGCCGCAAGTGCCCACTGCTGGCTCATGCTGAGCTTTGCATCCACAAGCCCCCCCAAGTCCCTCTCCTCGGGGCTGCTCTGCAGCCAGGAGATGCTGGCCCTGAATGTTTTATTTTGTTGTTATTTCCCTTATTCTGTGGTCTATGTTTCAATAGATGCTGTGGTCGTGTCTGTTTCGGTGCAGATTTGAACCCCCTCAGATACCAGATAAGACCCCAGAAAGTGCACTCTCAGAGTGCTGCCACGTTTGACACCAAAGACAAGCTCACGACTACTTTGTCTTTGTCTTTAAAAGACAGAGAGCACACGAAAATAAATGATGAATGCTTTGCCAGCTGCTTCACATCAACATCATTAAAGAGGGGATTAAAAGACAACGTGATATAAAATAGATTTTCACAGACCTCTGCCTTTTGTTAATTTTTCTGTTGTTTTTTTAATCAGGAGACCTTTCCTCTGAGTTCAGATTTCAAAGCTACAGGTGATCTGCAAGCGTGGCACTTCAAAGACTGTTTTCCTTAAAACCCCCGATGTTTGTGTAATACGGATCCCAGATCTTTGAACTTTTTCCAGATCAATTCAGCCAACAAAGATTCAATTAGGTGAGATCAGAAGATCTGCTCCCACGCTTTGTCTCCATCTGTCATGCAGCCCTGTCTTTTCAAACCGCTTTAATACGGAACCGGGGCCAATCATTTATTTTAATGAGGATCATGATCGCAGTGACGGTGCTGGTGACAAAGGTCCTTGTATTAACAGTAATAAATTACATCTGCAACTGCCAGTGCCGTTTGCTTAGAGAGAACTCCCAGACCAACTAGTCTAGCCTAAGCAGGGTTTTAAGCGAATTAGAGCTCGTTGGCACGAGCTGGGTCTATCTCCGCTAGCGAAGCGGGTTTAAGCGTACGTTATCTTGGGGAGGTTTTGTGATTCATTTTTTTTCCTTCGGTGAAAGAAAAACTGATCCTAACAGTTTTAAACTTGTTAATTCAAACCATATGTCATAGAGCCGATCTCCATATGGTGCAACACCACCTTATATTTACAGGGTGCTGCTTTCTCAAACATTATTCTAAAAGCTTTCTTTGCCCCCAGTGTAATAGGTGGTCCTGAGCTCCTGAATGCAGCTTTTGAAATGCCTCGAGTGTCTAAATTACATGCTGATAGAGCAAAACCACACCGATTATTAAAAGATAATTGCAGCCCATTTATTGGCAGAAATGTGCTATTCAAGTCCTTGATGAAGAGTGTGCACTTAAGAGAAAGAAATGCTTCACTCCTGAATACTGTTAATGCTCAGACTCCCACAGATCAACAAAAGATAGGTGTAACAACAAACCCACCACCTTAAAGGAAGGATTTTATGATTTAATCTTCCATGCCTGTCATTCAAAAACTATGCTGGAGTTACAGGTATATTCTACCAGTTCTGTCACAGCATCACAGTGTCACAGGAATGCTGAGGCTGGGAAAGACCTTAAAGACCATCCAGCCCAACCTAAAACCAACCAAGTAAACCTAACATCTGACATTTAGATCATGCCACTCAGCACTTCATGCAGACTAACCCTGAAAACATCCAGAGATGGTGACTCGACCACCTCCGTGGGCAGCTCGTTCCAAAACTGGATCACTCTCTCAGTGTAAAACCTTTTCCTAATGTCAAGGCTAAACCTCCCCTGATGGATGGAGCTTAAGACTGTGACCCCTTGTCCTGTCTCCAGTGTCCAGGGGAAAGAGACCGACCCCTGCCTGACTCCAACCCCCTTTTAGGTAGTTCTAGACAGCGATAAGGTCACCCCTGAGCCTCCTCTTCTCCAGGCTAAACAGCCCCAGCTCCATCAGCCTCTCCTCGTAGGGCTGACCTTCCAGCCCCTTGACCATTCTAGTTGCCCTTCTCTGGAAGAGAACAGTCCATGTCACTGGTAGATGTTAAGCAGTGTTGGTCCCAAATGAGGCCCTCGAGGAACACCAGTTGTAACCGATCTCCACTCGGACACCAACCCACTGATCACAATTCTTTGAGCGAGGCCATCCAGCCAGTTCATTATCCACTGGGAAGTTCATCTGTGAAATCCAAGGAGGTTTTGCAGGGTGGTGTCGAAGGCCTAGCACAAGTCGGTGCAGGTAGATGATGTCAGTTGCTCTAACCTTACCCACCAGGTAAGGTAACTCCATCATAGAAGGCCACCAGGTTTGTCAGGCACAATCCGCCTTTTGGGAAACAGTGTTGGCTGTCACCGATCACCTCTTCATTTTCCATGGGCCTTAACAATTTCCGGGAGGATCTGCTCCATGATCTTTCCAGGCGAAGAGGTGAGAGTGATTGGCCTGTAGTTTCCTAGGTCATCTTATTTTTCTCTTTTTACAAATGGAGGTTAATTTTCCCCTTTTCCATTGGTAGGAACTACACCAGACTTCATTGCCTAAATATGATGGATAATGGCCTAGGACCTTCTTACTACAGTTCCTCTTGGCATAGAGGGCAACACCCCCTCCTCATCTTCCCTGCCTGTCTTTCTGGAACAGCTGAAACCCATTCATTCCAATGCTGCAGTCACGGGGATCACCCACAGTGACTGCATCAAGAACATGGCCCTGTGACGGCACAGATTTCCTTCCTGTTTGTCGCTCATGCTGTGTGCATTGTGCAGGCATTTCAGATGGTGCTAGACCTGCTCTTTGTACCCCGTGGCACAAATCATTAGGTTTTACTATATCTTCCATGGGAGTGGCATAAGGTTCTGTGTTGGAAAACATTATCCAGGCATGCATCGGTCTGAAAGCAACCCAAGGGTGGGCTGAAACCATTATCACTCATCATTCTTCACATGCGCAATCCTCACGGTCTCTCCTGGATTGTTATTCTTTCGTGCTTCATGGTTCAAGTGAGATTTCCTCGCTTCTGTTAGGAAGGTTCTTGTCTATGTGATTTATAAGGCTATACAGTCCACCTTTTTTTTTCAATGAAGGACCCACAAACCACAAAAAAACCCTTAAACTCCTGACAAATGTGAAGCCAAATTCTCTGATCATTTACACCACAGTAACTAAATCTACCATGGTGAATCCAGAGCAGCTCCATTGCCGTCAAGGGAGTTACTTCTGGCTTCTTCGTGGTGCAGCTGGAGGCAGAATTTGACCATAGAGAGAAACATTATTATTTAGTTCATTAATCACCAAGGAAACTCGCTAGCAGAACAATCCCACTGGTTTTCATTATTTCCCTGATAATCTTATTAGAAACAGAATTCTAAATTGCACGCGGAGAATTCAGCGGAATGAAAACAGGAGCATTTAGAAAGCAGTCCAATATATTTCCAGTCTAATAAGTTAATAGCAACACTCTTACAGAAGGCCATGCAAATAAAAGCAAAGGACAATGGCATTCTGAGATGAAAAAGAGAAAGCAGAATACATCCAAAAATGAAGGAAGTAGTTCAGAGTATAATGCCACTGGTTAAAACAAATGCTCTATTCAGCAGACTCACTTAGATTAAGCTACTAAAAAATTAACCTATTTGAGTACCCAATGCTTTTGAATACAATAACCACGATTGGACGAGTGTAAGAAAGATGCATGTTCTACACCTGAATCCATCCCAAAGACAACAGACCCCAAAGCAGTAACCAAACTTCAGCTATAAAAGGACACGCGCTGACTTGTTCGAAAGAAAACCAAGAGAAGTCCACACAACAATTTGTAGATGACCTTTTGTGAAGACCAGGGTGTAGCGATGTGCTGTGATTTACGATGGTGGTTGTTGCAGTCAGGAGAGGTGTGCTTCATCACAGAAACACAGTGTCGGGTCGCCGTCCCTGCAGGTGTTCAAGGTCAGGCTGGATGAAGTGCTGAGTGACATGAGCTAGATGGCAGATGTTAGGTTTCCTTGGTTGGTTTTAGGTTGGACTGGATGACATTTAAGGTCTTTTCCAGCCTCATCATCACTGTGATTACTGTGAAGTTTTTCCTGGTGCAGTACACATCATCTGCGTAAGCTTGTTGAAGAGGCTTCATGCTCATGCCACTACCAGTAAAGACGTGCACACTAATATCCTACAAAGTACCGTGGATTGTTTAAAACACTTCAGACTGTGGCCGATCTTTCATATTTTCTTTTCTCGTCTCCACTAACTTCAAGAATCTGTGGTGCCTACGAAGCTACTGGCTCAATTCTAAACTCTGGGGTTTTTTATTGGATTTTGAAAACTAAGTGTTTTTCTTGTCAGACTCAGGCTTTACACCATATCAGTTGTCTGCATGATGCTCAGTTCTCCTATAAACAAGTCTTTGTCCTTGAGATCGGGTGGTAAAAGTGCCAAAACCAAGAAAAATTACCCTGGGTTTTAGACCACGGAAGTGCAACATGAGAGTCGCGGTGACTTGCTGTCTCTGGCAGATTTCCTTTGCACACTTGGCTCTTCAGAGACTTGGCTACTCACTTCTGGACCAGGAACAATGATATGTCTTACTTATGACATGCTTTATTGATCTTTTCTATGTAGTTGAATGTGCTATAAGATAGTAGCTCATACGGTGTCTATTACTGTAGTGGCTTGATCTTAGCTGGAGACAGTAGGAGCTACTGGAATGCAAATAGTAGCTGTAGCAATAGAAGTAATAACAACCTGGGGGAGAAGGACAAATACTATCAAAATGCTTTACATATGGACTGTTTATCCCAAACCACTACACACCTCACATGCCTTTTGCTCTAGCACAGCATGATGAGGGCTCCATTCTTCAATCTTGCCTTTATTTTGAGTTGAGGAATCTGATCACTGGTGTTTGGGGAATAAAAACCCACCTCATTTTACCGAATGATTGGTGTGAGGAAAGGGAAGCCATTCCTCCCTCTCCCATTCAAGTAACCAAGTTCACACATCCATGGGGTAAAAGATAATTTTGTTTGGGTTAGTTGTAATTGCTATTCAAGGCTTTGAAAGATTAATGATACACTGCAGTTCTGCCTGGTATCTCTGTTGTTGCGGCTGTCTAAATTCTCTGCCTTCAGAAAACCAGTAATATTGGTGCTTCACAGCGTGTTACTGCAAGAGACATCTGCAAGGAGAGGGAGAAGGTTTTGCCTCAGTTTGCAAATAAAAGGCCAGGGACAAGGAAAGCAACAGTATGTTACTGACCAATTCAGCCAGGATTTCCAGTCTTCAACAAACAAAGTTTGCCAGGTTTGCTGCCTGTGTAACTTGTCAGGCTACAGTGCTCAGTGCCCTTGGCAGTTCTCTCTCCATACCTAAGCAATGCTGTGCTCTCTGTTACTCCGAACTATGAGTCCCGGCAGGGACTGGGCTCCTCAACAGTGTCCTCTGCTCTGTGTCCAGTACACCACTGCTTTCTGCTTGGGACTCTGGGGCAGCCCAGTGTTTCATCTCTTTGGGACACCCCAGGGGTCAGTGGCTTGAGTCCACAGAGCTGTAATGTTAATACATTATCTCATAATCAGCAGAGTCATTTAGGTCATCTGAGGTTAACTGACCATCCCCAGCTAGTTTATCACACAAATGGCTTGTATTGAATATGCCCAGAGGCTTTAGCATCCGATAAATAATTAATAGTAGAACACAAGTGACTGTGAGAGGTTGTAGACCACTTCTTTATTTCACAATTTCAAATGCTGCCTTTTGGGTTTTCTCCATACAAATCCTCTGAAGTTGCAGCTATGGTTATTAATGAAAGGGGTAATAAAACATTAATCAACATTAATCAAATCTTTACAAATTTAAACAAGAAGCTGTGTCTTATTTAAGTGTAGAGCAATCTTAAAAGCAATCTTACTTGTTTGGCATTTCTTTTCCATTTTATTTCTTCTTTAATTTTAATTATATTTGTCTTTCAGGAATTTAAAATTTCATTATGTATAAATGAATACCCTTCATACTCTTCTCCCAGTGTAAGCTTTAGCTTAAAAGATTATTCTCCTGATGTGTGGTTCTCTACAATAAGAGAAACAGATTGGTGTGATAAGTGCTGCAATGACCTGTACGTCGGCATTCCGAGACAGTGAAATCATCTTACCTAGTCCATCAAGTGAAACTCGGGTTTTATGTAAGGGTAAACAAGGCGTTTGTTTATTCGTTTTGGAAATAACACGATTTTAAAATAATCCAGATTCAAAGGTCACGTAGTTATTCATATGTAGCACCCTTCTCATTACTTTGGTAATAGTATGCAACTGTTGCCTTTCAGCTGCCAGTCCTTTGCATCCGTTTAATGTGCTCCTATACCCTTGCATGTGCCAAATGTTACTACACTTTCTGCCTCATTCAAGCTGAATACATTATTAACTGCTGCAGCTCTTAGTAGAAGGCAATGCTTTTTCTCCAGTACCCAGAAAGAAGAATAATTTCAAAGGAAAAAAACCTCCAAACCAACAACTTCTACGGCCACAGCAGAAGCTTCTTTTTAAACTGACTTTCCAAGTGGTGAATTTTACTTTGAAACACTGATAGTTGTTAGCTGAAATGCTTAAAGCTTATTTTTGAGTTTTATTACTCATTCAGAGACCAGCTTCTCTCTCAAGAGACGACAGCTTTTTGACAAGGGATATACATGCACACTGCGTTTCCTTTAGGAACGTGGAACGCTGTGATTCAGTGATTCCCTGACCACGTGTTGGATTGCCTTATTGAGCTAAGGATTATGGTATTTTACTATCCAGAACATAGGACACCTCTCTGAAATATAAACACCTCTCTCCAGAAGTGATGTTTCTATTTCAGTGAGTCAAACATTTCAGCAATCAGTGGCTTTGGCTTGGTGTTGCTCTCCATCCACAGGAAAGGGCTTACGCATCAACAGGGAGTCAGAAAGAGTTACTGTTCCTGTTTCTGGAGCCATGACCTGCACGCGGGTGTACAGGGCAGTAAACGTGCTGCATGCTTGCTCTCAGCAACAGTGATGCCGACGGACCCATAGAAACCAGTGCTGAAAGTGAAGCGTATCATCCAGGCAGACTAGCTCAGTACTGCAATTCAGGTGTAATTCTCTGAAGTTATGAATTATATCATTTTCCTAACAAAATGTGAGACAACAGTGATTTGGTTTGCTGTGATTCAACTGCAAAGTGTCTGTTAAAAACATTTTTACATCAGCTGTCTTCAACGACAGGCTTGGCAAACAACTGGTAATTATGGAGGCTAATAACCTGGCTCGCACTGGAGACGATGTGGTCACAGACAAATCAAGACTTTCTCAACTCCTGGTGAATATTGCCAAGGTCATTGAAAGGTACTTCCTCAGTTCTGGAAGGGTTGTGACTACACAAGGAATCATTTTTGACTGTTTACGGAGGTAGCTGAACATCATTTAGCAACACGGCTGGTGAAGGGACTGGAGGGAAAGTCTTATGAAGACAGGCTGAGGGAGCTGGGAGCCTGCAGGAGACTCAGGGGGACCTTATCACTCTCTACAACTACCTGTAGGGAAGTTACAGACAGGTGAGGGCTGGGCTCTTCTCCCAGGCAACTGGTGATAGGACGAGAGGGCATGGCCTGAAGGTGCACCAGGGGACATTTAGGTTAGATATTAGGAAGCCCTTCCTCACATGTGGTAAAGAGGGGGATAATGAAGTGGTTAGACATTGGGATGGAGTGGCCAGGGAGGATTTATATCTTTTGCTTTAGAATTGTTTAGCCAGCTCAGGAGACACTTTATTGGAGTGAGAAGTACAAAAGCAACTGAACACTACCATGGAATAAAATGAAAGGAAGAAAGTACTAAGGGGTGAAGGAGGTGTTGCTGATGTGGAAAATGGAATGGAGACCCTTTTCCAAAGGCTCCTTGACAGAACTGTCCTTACAGCACCTTCTTTCCATTTTCTCAGATTTTGTAGGTGAAACCCTGATTGTAGGTGTTTTTCTACCCATTAAATATTCACCAGCTCTGCAGCCTTCACTCAAAAGAAGGAGCTAATAAAAGAAATATTCTTATAATAAAATCGATATTCTTATAAGAACAAACTCAGTGCTGCCTATCTTCAGACATCAGGTGCTTTCGAGAATGGGAACTGTGTCACAAGCTTCAACATATTAGCTCTCCCTGTAAATGTGCAGCTAACGATGCAGTGGGTAACATGAAGCTCCTATTGGATTTATAGTCAGCTCCATTGAGAAGAGGACTTTTTCTCATTTGGAGCAACGATTTTTTTCCTGAAGTGGGGCAATCTAAACAGAGCTCGCTCTCTCAAGAGACAAAACCAGAAGGGAAGGAATCTGGAAGTTCACCCCCTTTTATAGGCTCTGTTCACCAATCCCTCCTGCGGTCAAGACACTGCTGCAGCTGTCTGATGGGACAACTGTCTCTAGTTTCAAAATAAAATGCTCTGTCAGCATAAAAGCACAAAATCCAACACCCAAAAATCTAGACAATTTTCAAACTACAACAATAGAATATTTAATGAAAACTGAGACATCTGACTTCATCTCAGCATTATTTACAATAAAAGCCATCCACCTTCACTTTTTCATCAGCTAAGGAGATGTTGATGGAATAACCTGAATCTTTTATGCTTCTTGCAGATTGCCAGATCCTCACACGTATCCTAAAACGCAATCAGATATCCAGCTGAGAAATGGTGTGCATCACCACGTGAAGTGCTCAGAACTGGGGCTGGCACGGGGAGGACACCCTTTGCCTGTGAGAGACAGGTGCTTTAAATGGCAGCAGCTGTTCGGCTTCAGGGAGGAAATTGTTGAAGCAGCAGAGCACTATAAGAGGCTGCTTGCAGGGGTCCTGGAGCTGTGTTGCTTGTCCTGATGAAGATCTTCCTTTCTGCTCTGGACAGACTGGTGCCCCCCTCTTCTGTGAAGGGTAAGCAGTATCTGCTATGGACAGTCCTTGGTTTACTGTTGTGCGACCTGAGTCTCTCCTAACCTGAGCCAGAGGTCAGCCTCTCAAGGAGACAGGGAGATGCACCTGGCAATTGGGAACAGAGGGTTTCAGTACGGATAAAGCATTAAGCTGTCTGAGCCTAGGTGAGGTTTTTGCTTAGAGCAAAAGCCTCTGAACACAACAGTGAGGGCTCTCCCCTAGATGTGTGATCTGAGCAAGTTTTACTGGCCTACCCCGTAAGAGTTGTCAATTATGTTTTTAGACTGAGAATAACACAGTAAGACCCAAAGAACAACATAAACGTTGGTTATTTACAAATCCTTCTAAAGTAACAGAAGAAGCCAGAGATGGAAATGATTCTGAATTGCTGGATAAAATGCAGACTGGAGGAAACACATTGCTGTGAGAAAGCTGTAGGATTTTAAAGTTAAAAAACCAACTCAAAGAGGAACAAATGAAATAACCTTCTGCTTGTATTCATGGAAAGAGAGATCTCCACTGATCAATGTTTTGCACTTCGTCCAGCACTATTACATTTTCAACGGGGGTCTTTGTAACTACATGTTTTGGCGACAACTACTTTAGGAAAATAAAATCTACTAAAATACCCTATCCAAATATGTTCTAAATGTAAATAAAAGTGAAGGAAATAGAGTTGGCTTGCTTCTTGGCATGCCTTTTCCATGAGGCGTTTGACATCTTTTGTCAAGGTAAGTTATCTTCTGGATGTGTTTCTTTTCAGGAGCACAGCATCCATGTGCAGCGGATCAGGCAGGACACACGCAGCTATTTCATACCCCTAAAAATGATCGTGATTGTGTAACACCACGATGGGCTCCTCAGTATACAAAGGGTTAGCATGCATCATTAAAAGAATGAACAAGCTTTTGATTTTAATTGTAATTGTAATCCTCTCCACTGAAGCCTCAAATGCATCGCTTGAAATCTAGTGGAGCTGCGAGTTTTCACTGCAGCCACTTTACGGTTGTGATACATTAAAAGGTGTAATTCAACTGAAATGTAAATCACTGTTCTTGAAAACAAATTACCAATGAAGATAACAGGGCAGCACACTAGCACTAAAGCATCCGAGAGCCCATCTGAGGCAGTTTTCTTTCAGACCCAAATTGCAGGAGCCCTGTTATCATGGGTAATAGGGTGCTGCTAAGGCAGGTTGATTACAAGCCTATGGTAAACAATCCTTTCAAATTCAGTGCCTCAATAGATGTGCACATACAACATTAATCAACTGAATTCAAACAGAGCCACAAAGGGAAGTGGTGGGCCAGCCCCTGTTACTTTAACTCCTGCAGTAAGTGGCCAAAGTTCAGTGTTCACTTGCCACAGAGGTGTTTTCCATCTTTTCATAATCAGCATTAACTTGTATGAAATCTTAATTGTGAGCCCCGTGGAAAATAAAATGAACACTTGAGGTTTTCTCTTGGGAGGGTCTGATTTGTAATGCTTCAAGTCTGAGCAATTTCGCCTCACTTAGGCAGTGGCCTCCCTGGGGCAGGGCTGGCCTCTGTTTTGTGTGTTTGCTCAGTCCCCTGCGGCTGGGTGAAGCCACAGAATGGGTTTTCAGGACCGACTCTGCCCGGTGTTGCAGCCCCACTTTTGGGACCACCATGCAGCACTAATCCAGGTAAAGCCCAGCAGTCTCCCTGCTGAGGCCTTTCTGCAGTGAATGTTCGCTTCCAAATGAACCCAGGCAGAACTATTGCACTAAGAGCAGTCATTATGGGCTTGTTTTGAATAGATCACCAGCTCCACTTTGAAACTTGTCTGTATTACTGCGCTTAACCTGCTTATGAAGTTTGTCCACTTACAGCGTTTGCTGCCAGGACATCTCAAACACGGGAGATCTGCTTTATAAACACTGGTGTAATGGAGTGACAAAATCAGCATCTCTTGGAAAGATGATGCAACATGGAAAAGCAGGGAAGCTGCAGAAGGAGCAAAATACAGTAAGTAGCTTATATTTTAAAAAAATCAATACAGTAAGCCTGCCTGAAGATAGCTTCCAATAATGTGGAATACTGGATGGCAATGGATAATGCTTTGCACTCTGTGTAGAATTTGATCCTCTAGAAGATAGTATTTCCAGCACTCTTAGGAAACCATGACTCTTTAAGAACTCAAGACACTAATATTTGATCATATGACATCAACTGCTTTTCCTCAGTTTGCTTCTCTTTACAGATTTGTAGTGGGTTTTGTGGATCAGGACTCTTTGACAGTATTTCTGCCCATGGTTTTGCACATGGGTCACCAAAGCGTGAACAAAATGGGATTATAGGCATGCTCTTTGCACTGCCATTAAAAACACAGTGAGACAACTCCTATGTAAACTTAGCAGCGTAAGCAGACTATAAGCAGACTGATGGATGCTTACAAAAATCTCTGTCATGTGTAAAAGCATGCTACGAGCACCAGGACAGACATTTCTTCTGGGCTGCTTTGCCAATGTAATGATCCCTTCCATGGAATATTTCTAGGAATATAAAGGTGATTCAAGCAACTTGGTTCCTGGATTTCCTTCAGCCTGTTCAAGTATTGCATGTTTACTAGTCAACTGGATTAAGCTATCAGTATCCAAAGGATTAAGTTAATACATCTATATTAAGCTTTTAATTGGACTAATAAAAATAAAGATTGTGTAATTCATGCTAAGCACAACCTTTCAGGAGTTCCTGTACTGATATGAGCTGTCATAAAATGATCATTAAGCTTCATTAGATAATAGAGAGAGAAGGACTGGAAATATCACAAAACTGATGCCATTGATTGTGTGATGACATTGAACTGTGTGTTCCCCACTACTACTGATAAAAAAGGTTGTATTATTCGAAATTTTAAGACCACAATATGTTATGAATATTTTAGCAATTACTTTAAGAATGCAGAATGCTGGGAGTTGTGCACAGAGAGAGCCATAGACTTGAACGGGAGTTCAACTCAACTAATACCAGAGCAGCTCACAGTAGAGACTGGTAACAAACTGGGCAATCCAAGATGCTGCGGTCAAGAACTATATGAAACACAGGGATCGCTTGCACGCATGGAGCTGAAAAATGCGCCTGTTGTTTTCCCTCAGAGATAATAATCATATCCCCGCTCCACAGGATAAGGGCAGCTTTCTTGGTTCGTGAGCATTATGAAACAACTCTCCCATTGTTAACCGTCCTGGGGAGAGGCTGCAGACGCGGGGTCATACAGGAAACAAAGATGGGGGAATCATTTAGTGCAATCCTACACTTAGACAGGTGCCACTCTTAGTCTTTTTAATTGATGTCATTTGTTACTTATACCTGTAAATCACACTGTTGTTATCTCTGGACAAGCAATGTAAACCAGAATTTGTCACTGAGTAAAGATAGGAAACCAAGTCCCAAAATGGGCTGGTCATATAGACTTACTGGATTAATTACACAACAGTACATTAGATTGAAACAAGATATTTAAAGAAATCCAAATTACATGCAGGCCTCTTGTTTCTTTATCCTGCATTGACATTAAACACGGCTCAAATGCAGCTTCTAAAATAGTAAGGTATAGTCTTCTGTGAGACACGGAGTCAGACAAAGTCCCAGGCCTGACAAAGTCAAAGATTTGTGCAATAACAGTAATCATCTGTTGATCTAAAGGCCTATTATGTTGACAGGTTGGTGAAGGGTCTGGAGAACAAGCCTGATGAGATAACTGAGACTGTTCAGTCTGAAGAAGAGGAGGCTGGGGGGAGACTACACCTACATGGAAGAAGGTTGCAGAGAACTGGCTGTTGGTCTCTCTTCACAAGTTAAAAGTGATAGGGCAGGAGTACATGGCCTCGAGTTGTGCCAGCAAAAATTTCTTTATTGAAGAAGTTTCTTACATTTATGTGGAACCTCCTGTGTTCCAGCTGACACCTGTTGCCCCTTGTCCTAGCATTGGATGCCACTGAGAAGAGCCTGGCTCCCTCATCCCTGCCCTTTACATATTTGTAAACATTAATGAGGTCATTCCCCAGTCTCCTTTTTTTCCAAGCTAAAGAGACAGTTCCTTAGGCTTTCCTCATAAGGCAGGTGCTCTACTCCCTTCATCACGTTTCTGGCTCTGCACTGGACTCTCTCAAGCAGTTCTGTGTCCTTCTTGAACTGAGGGGCCCAAAACTGGACACAATATTCCAGATGTGGTCTCACCAGGGCAGAGTAGAGGGGAAGGAGAACCTCTCTCAATCGTCTATCCACCTCAGGATGCCACTGACCTTCTTGACCACAAAGGCACATTGCTGGCTCATGGTCATCCTGCTGTCCACTAGGACTCCCAGGTCCCTTTCTCATATGGAATCCCCAAGCCATACTGGTCCCTGGGGTTGTTCTTGCCCAGATACAAGTCTCTACACTGCCCTTGTTGAATTTCATTAATTTCCTTCCTGCCCAGCTCTCCAGCTTGTCTGAATGGCAGCACAGCCTTCTGGTGCATCAGCCACTCCTAACCTCAAAGAAAAAGATACGCTGACCAAGGGAAATGGAGAGGCTTCCTGGAAGTTTGTCTTCAGGAAAGATACCAAAGGAAAGGCTGGGAATGACTTTTGCAGACTAATGTGAGAATAGAGAGTCCTGGAAGGGTACAAAGTGCAGAGCTAATACAAGTACAAAAGTTGCTTGAATAAAACCCATCTAACCCACAGCTTGATGCTCTTCACTCAGGTTATCCAATATCCAGGTCTCACGTGACTGCCACCGCTTAGGCTTACAGCCAGGTCCAGAGGGTAGGAGTCTGGAGCAATGGCGTGTGGTTGCTTTCACCTCCTTCCAAATCCAAGGAGATTTAGCCTCCTTTAGTTGTTCTAGATACTAAAATTAACAGGCAGGCGAAGATTCCATGAGAGTCACTCCTCCAACCAAGGCTCAAGAAAATACATTTAAATTTCCCCTATTATCCAAACCCTGCTGTTAGAGGCCTTAGAATAGTCTGGAAGCATGCATTCTTCTATCCTAACCTTCCATGTGACAATACTGTGCCAGCCACACAACTTCTAAACACTTGTGATGCTACCCCTGCGTTGTATGGACAAACAGCCAGCCTCACCTCTGTCAGGTGTATGTTTCCTAGCAGCAGCAAAGGTAGCAGAGGGAGTTAGTTCATGCCTGGCACCAGCCTCCTACAGTTGAGGGACACGATGGCCCTGAATACCTCTTACAAATGTCCTTTTCCTATCCAGCTGTGCTGCTACTTGCCAAGTATAGAGCTGGTGATGCTCACAGAACAAGTTGTTCCTTGGTCTTAGCATCACTGTGGTTAATTGAAATAACTTCCTTTTACCCTGCAGCCCTAAACCTTTGAGGTATCGAAACCACATAGGTAGATGGTCAGAAAACATGAATGCAGTTAGCAAGGGCAGCACAGACACCATTGCTGCCCAGTCTGCTTCAAAGCAAGATGTATTTTTCTCAAGCTTGTTGTCCTATCGTCAAGTGCACCTCCTCAGGGAAAGGGTGATCAGACATTGGGATGGACTGTCCAGGGAAGTAGTGGAGTCCCCATCCCTGAAGGTGTTTAAGAAAAGACTGGACATGACACTTAGTGTCCTGGTCTGGCTGATGAGGTGATGTTAGGTCATGGGCTGGGCTTGATGATCTCAGAGGTCTTTTCCAGTCTCGATAACTGTGATTCTGTGGATGTGACTTTCAGATTTGACAGAGATGATGATGAATTTCCAATTTTGGAACCAGAGAAAAATGAATGTCTTATGTGTAATTTAACCCTTAAATACCTTTCACCTGATCCATAACAACAAAACGCATCTTTCTACCAGGCAGTAAAATAGTTATTACCACCGTTTTTTTTTAACCTGTAACAGTATTCTGAACATGTGCACAAAGCAGCAAGCAGCAGATGACTCAAATCCTAGAACAGCTATCAGAGCACAGGTCTGGAAGTTCCAAGTACCAAAAATTTGTGAGATGTTATGAATCATATCAAGGTAAAAACAATATCCCCCCTTGTCATTGTCTGTCTCACAGACATGATGAGGCTGGAAAAGACCTTAAAGATCATCCAGCCCAACCTAAAACCAACCAAGTAACCCTAACATCTGACATCTAGCTCATGCCACTCAGCACTTCATCCAGCCTGACCTTGAACACCTCCAGAGATGGTGACCCAACCACTTCTGTGGGCAGCCCGTTCCAAAACCAGATCACTCTTTCAGTGAAAAACCTTTTCCTAATATCAAGCCTAAACCNAGGTATATTGAAAGAAGAAAGGAAACAGTGAAGCTCAGCAGGACAAAGGGTAAACATTATGGGGGGGAGGTTGAGCAGTCTAGGACCTGCAAAGTATGGGAAGCTAATCACTGATAGTTAAAAGATTAGGCAAGAACATTGTCTCCCCCCTTATCTTTGGATCCAAGTGCAGATGTGAACAAAGAGAAGACTGATAGGAGGGGATCCTTTGAAGTGGTAATAGGTATGAAATAAGGTATAAAATGTTGCTGCCTTTAACTGTAGATGTGCTTGTTGGTGGAGTGGCTGACCCCCAAGCACCCAGCACTGATTGCTCATTCCTTATTGCCCCAACCAATAGATCTTGTGTGTTTTACCAAAGATTTGGGTGGTCTGTTGGATCATTTCTAACCAAGTTAACCAGAAAAGCAATCCCTGCCATGACAGCTGTGCACTTTTACAGGTTCCAATAGAGGTTCCAAGTAAAATTTGTGTTGAAATTTAAACACGTAAGCATCTCAGGTTCATAACTTCAGGTCTTTTACCCTGCTAAATTATGCAAAGAGATGCAATAATTAGAAAGTTGTGTCAGCTTTGACTTTGAGAAGCAACAGTTGGTTTAGTGGGGCCTCTTCAGTTCTACTGTTTCCTTGTCTTGCGTTACACTAAGAATAAAAACTTACATTTGTTTGAAGTAGAGGAGTGGGCAAGGCTTTGCCTTCATTGAGCAGCTACATAAGTAAAACTCATCCCTTTCTTTCCTATAAGATCTCATTGTGAAAACTGAGGTGGAAATTATTGTTGCCTGGCATTGCACTTCTGACTCCACAGCTACATTTTATGAAGCTCGTGTGCAATTAGCCAGTTTGTTATTTTATCCTAATTTTATAATAAATCACTTCACTCTTTTTCACTCATCCATCATCAATTTATCTGCCTGCAAGAGCAAGGCTGGAGGCACCTGCTCCTGCGCAGGGGCACCATGTTTCAACTGTCAGGTGGCATCCATCCCAGCCTCTCCTTGTCAGCAATAAAGAAAATGAAATTGGACTAATATGAATCTCATTTCTGCCCTGATTAAAGGCCTGCATTTTCCCTAGGCATTGCCTGACCAGGTCCTGACTTGTGAGATATTCAATGCTCTTGTAATGTCATTCGGACAGAGTGCGCCTGTCTCCTTAGGTCATTGTTCTTCAGATTCACTTGTTTTACATGGAATATAGGCTAGAAAATCTAGACTTCCTTTGGGGTGTTAATTAAGAGGAGCATCCAAAATTAATCAGCAAATTCACTAGGGCGAAGGGGAGCTGTCTGAAGGCCTCGATATAAAATGCACTTCTAGTGCAGAGAAATGAGCCTTCGGCTATTGACAAAGAGAAAACAAGTGCACAGACGGCAATCTGACATAAAAATTCATATACATATACAATTTTACATTCATTTTCTTTGTCAGCTTGTCACCTTTAATTATAAAGGTTGATTCGCTGTTTGGCAGATCTGGAAATTGTAAACGCTTGGCCATTTGAATATCATCATATGGTCAATGTCTTCAAAAAAGAATGACACAGGAGCATCCTAGGATAGGAACATTATAAAATCCAAATGGAACTTCGACGATGACCAACTCAAAGGATCTTGCTGGTCTTAGGGACAACTGGACTTGGCTATGAAAACACAGAAGCTTTGACGGTCCGCAGAGAAAGCACTGTATTGACGAGTTTTTAGCCCCCACTCTTTTTTACTTGAAGTAGTTTCCAATCTTTGTTTCTTTAATTTTTTTATCACTCAGTCCATTCGAATGTTATCAGTGTTTGGTGTGAAGGATTTGCATAGACCTTCAGGCTACTAATGACCTTTGTGTGGAAACAGCACATAGTGAAAGGAAGCCTTACAAAAATCCCCCAAAACTAAGCCCACATCAGGCAGACACCTCACAGACATCACTAAAGAAAACACCAGATACCTGGTGTCTTTTCAGCAGCCGCTGAATTAGAATTGAGTTTTTCAACTGTCTTATAGGACTTTTATCTGTGCTTGGAGGAAGGCTATGAGCTCAGGTTACAGAGGCTACCTGTTGTAGTTTTTAGTAGCTCCACCTCTCTTCATTGCCATCTGTCTCTGCTTCTGTGCAATTTGTCACACATCTGGAAAGTCTGGAGCTCTTTTTAATACTCTAGTGTGTCGCAGTTACAAAGTAAGACCAGCCAGGTTGCTCAGAGTTTGGAGTATTACTACTGTTTTCATGGAAACCATACCAAATTTGGCTTAAAAGTGCTACGGATCAATGCCGCAGCATTCAGCATGCAGCCCAACCCTTCAGATTCCCAATATTCTAACACAGAATATGTTATTTCGACCAACTATTGACTTGTGGTTATGTTAACATACGGGCAGGCAAGGTGCAAATTTCAGAGAAGGAGGGATTTTGTACTATTTATTGAATACTTCTCTAATATGATGGAAAGGAAAACAACACGGTGTAAGGCTCGGGCTATTAAAACAGGGCACTGTAATTTCTACTTTAAGTAACTGCTCCACAAGCCATAGCACACTTGAAACTGGAATAGCACCTGACACTGCATCACACGCTACCTGATTTCATAGTTTCACTAAGTTATGCTTCTGATTGCATTTTTTAATGAAACACTTCTATCCCCGAATGGGTTAACCTTACACCACTGACTTCTCAACTACTGTAGTTTTAAGCTTTTTCTGTTGATGAATGAAGATCATCAAGGACACTGGACTCACCTAAGGAACTTTTTGAATTACTTGCTTATACGCAATAGTAAAAAGACAGTATTTATGGGGTGGAGCAGTTGTGTAAATGCATAGAAGAACTGTTCTCATGCTGAGGCTTACGAGCAGTTATATCAGTGACTGAAACGTGGTGGAGTTAGGTCACAATTTGCAAGAGTGAATGCTGACAGTTAAAATTGTGTGCTACAGTAAAGTAAAGTAGCTAGAACTTGCTAGCACTTAGTACTTGTTATTCTTTTTTTTGTTTAAATTAAGGTAGATTCTCATCCTGACTAATCTTATCAGGACTAGTGGGACCTAGAGTAGACACCTGTTAGTGGATTTTGGTTGCTTAATGGTTGGTAAGCTACTGATCAATGCTACAAAATCCTACCTAAACATCAACCTTGATTTCACTTCAAGCTATTTCTATACCTTTCGTATGCCATGTTGCTGATATATATATATATATTCATTTTTATATATCTCTCTACAAAAGGAAGATATCAAACACTGAACAATGATATCCTGTCTTTACTTCTTGAGGCGTTTTTGACACTAACAGGCAAACAACATTCCAAACCTCCTTGTGAATCTAAAGAATCTAAAAGCAAAGAAAAATCCATCAAGATAAAAAGTAGGATCATAGGACATAAACTCCATTGTGCTGCAGTCCAACTAATTCCTTGCTCTTTGGATTGTGGTTTTTTCCAACTTTATGCTTAATTTAAGACCTTAATCTATGAACCATAAACCTTAACTATGCATAAGCTGTGTGATTACAAGGATTGCCTGCAAAACGGGATTTTCTTCATTTATTCTTCAAGGTTAAATGTGAAAACAAACCTGAAAGAGCCACACATTTCCCTTGTGTAGATCCGTCTTTCAATTCTAGACTAGTTCAGTCACACAGGCAGGACTTGTACAAAGCTGTACTGCACCGCAGGACGTGTACAGAGCCTGAGCTCTGATTCCCCAGTCGCTCCTAACTTTTGCATACATTGGGTCAACCATTGGGGTGATCCAGTAGCTCTGATGCAGGGATTTCTGCTCTTTTCTAAGGTGCGTTTTGAGCATGCAATGAAGGAAAAACTTACCTATATGCCTGACTCTGCCCCCACAGATCTCTGGGCAGAAAAACATCTGAAGCAAGCAAGCACTTCAAATGGCCCACTGTTCTTCCAAAGAAGACCTTAGGTTGGATGGTGAAAGGAAGAATAGGATCTATAGGTAGCCTTCATGATGTCAGTGTGACCCGATGCTACCTTAGGGGCTGCACTGCCGTCTTAGCTAAGATGAGACACAGTTACGTGAGCTGCTACTCCTTTTCTTCAGCTGATTTTATTCTCTAACTATAAACACTACCTTTTATGTACAATTCTGCATCTCTGATTCTGAAGAGAAAGGGGTATTCCTTAGGATCTTATCAGGCAATAAAAACCCCCCAGCTGTAGGTGAACACGTGTGTGGTCTTGGCCTGTGCTCATTTAATATGATTATTAAATAAAATTATAATTCAATATAAATATTAAAAACCCAAGCAAAGGACAGTAGAGAAACACTGTTTACAGACAGTCCATGAAAAACTTAAAGGATAAATTGCTAATCACAAAATTACAACTTTAAGTTTCCACCAAAGGAAACAAAATTATAGTGGGAGCAATGTTTTATATTATATCTACAAAAACTTGCTAGTCAAAGCAGAGCGGTGTTGCCCTTTACCTCCCAAAGTAACCCTATCCTGTCAGAGAACACAAGTATTCAAAACCATGGAAGATCTCGATGCCAGTAAAACTCTGAGGAGATGGTATCGCACAGTAGTGATGAGGCTGGAAATGACCTTAAAGATCATCCAGTCCAACCTAAAACCAACCCAGTAACCCTAACATCTGACATCTAGCTCATGCCACTCAGCACTTCATCCAGCCTAACCTTCAACATCTCCAGAGATGGTGACACGACCACCTCTGTGGGCAGCCCGTTCCAAAACCGGATCACTCTGTCAGTGAAAAACCTTTTCCTGATGTCAAATGCCCCCGATGGAGCTGAAGACTGTGACCCCTTGTCCTGTCTCCAGTGTCCAGGGAGAAAAGACTGACTCCCGCCTGACTCCAACCCCCTTTTAGGTAGTTACAGTGATAAGGTCATCCTGAGCCTCCTCTTCTCCAGGCTGAACAGCCTCAGCTCCATCAGCCTCTCCTCGTAGGGCTGACCTTCCAGCCCCTTGACCATTCTAGTTGCTCTTCTCTGGACTCGTTCCAGCCCCTCGCCATCCTTCCTGAACTGAGGGCCCCAGAACTGAACACAACACTCCAGGTGCGGTCTAACCAGAGACGAATACAGGGGGAGGATGACCTCCCTCTCCCTGCTGGCAGGTGATACTGAAATTAACCAAAAATGAATGCATAGCAAATGGAAATCTTTAGTCACTCCGGGCATTTCCTCAGCTATTTTTTCCTCACCCTTTTTCAGGACTTCACAGAGCGATGCTCTTACAGCTTCACATAATCCCATTCCCTAAACTGTGGTTGAAGAGATCCGTTCAGCAAGGACAGCACTAACTCCTACCCTGCCTGCAGTCGGGTACCTCAGACTCCAGAGAGTGAGTGCCATGCTGGCAAAAATACTTGGCAGGGCCACAAAGATGATAAGAAGGCTAGAGGACCTCTGCTATAAAGGGAGCTGTTATTGTTCAGCTTAGAGAAGGCTCCAGGGGGACTAAAGTGGCTTCCCAGCACATGACAGGGATTACAGGAAAGCTGGAAAGAGGCTTTTCACAAGGGCCTGTAGTCACAGGGCAAGGAGCAAGGGCCCCAAACTGAAAAGAGGGTAAGTTTAGATTGGATATTAGGAAACAGTCCTTCCCTTTGAGGGTGGTGATGCACTGGAACAGGAGGTCATGGATGCCCCACCCCTGGAAGTGTTCATGGCCAGGTTAGATGGGCATTGGACAAGCTGGTCTAGCGGCAGAGAGATGTCCTTGCCCACAGCAGGAGACTAGGAACTAGATGATTTTTGAGATCCCTTGTAGCCCAAGTGAGTCTGTGTTTCCATGATTCTGTACAGCATGGTCAGGGGGATCTAGTGATCACAAAGGGTATGCATTGTTCTTTCAGTACCTACCTTTGCATTTAAAGTTCTTAATGCGATAAGGATGGCACACCTAACATCCCAATCTTATGCTGAAGACAAGTGAAGCCAGCTACTGGTTGCATCTCTCAGGACCTGTTTATAATGTATATTTTACTTAGAAGCAGGGCATTAGCTTTCTTCTTTCTTTAATAACAACTGATTTCTGGCTTAGTTAATTAACGTTAATCAGTGTAATTATATTTTATATATTATTTGAAGTGTTCCTCACATCAGAGGAACATTTTTATGTGTCCTCTGAAGTTGCAATGGTTTGATTTCTGTTCTAAATGAGGGATGCTCCAGGTGTCCTTCTGCACTGGGAAGATTTTGCTGTTGCAGGAAAGACTCATCACTTCATTCCGTAGATCCATGAGTGGAGGTCAAATAAAAAAGGACACCTCCCACTTGAAAACACAGGTACTAACACTATATCTTCATGAGTTGTAAGAGAAAACCTGATCAATGCCAAAGGTAGAGACTTCCACAGGTTTGGTATCCAGGTCTGCATCAAGGGCTTCCCATAGGTAGTCTGAATGCATACTGACGTTGGTGACCTGTTGGCAAGTTGAGTGCATCCACAGATCAGGTGATCCTCTTGTAAAGAGACCTCCTTCGTAACATACAGAGACTACTAAGTGTAGCAGCTCGGCTAATGTGAAAGAAAACACGAAGTGCAGAGAACTGTGCAGCGTGCAGGGTCAGCACAGTGGGGCAGGCAAGTTGTCCTTCCCTTCCCGAGGGATGTGTTCACGTCTCTGCAGTATTAGCCTGCTCTGCTCAGAGCCACATGGGCACGGCTGTGAGAAGGACACTTGGTGACAGTCAAAGCCTCATCCAGACCCACTGTTGTCATTCCTGGCCCTTTTAAGTGAAGATTTCAATGTCAAGCTAGCCCCTGACTCATTTGCAGTATTTCCTCCAAACTCCTGCCTTAGGACAGAAAATAAAGGACAGGCCTCCCTCAGCCGAAGGTACCTAGCAGAACAGTTGCCTGCGAGCTGTTTCCAGTGGCTAAAGAAGTGTCACCTCGTTGCATGACAGCACATTAAGTACATAGGGGAAGTCACGCTGTCATCTGCCTGGGGTGCTCTGTGTGGAGGGTTGACCTTGGCTTGATGTCATGTGCCCACCAAGCTGCTTCATCACTCCCCTCTCACCAGGACAGGGGTTGGAGAAAATGAGATGGAAAAAACCTCACAGGTCAAGACAAAGGCAGTTGGAGAAAGAAAAATGAAAGGCCCTGTGTGGAAACAGAGGAAAACAAGAGATCCACGCTCTTAATTCCCATTAGCAGGCGATGCTCAATCACTTCCCAGAAAGCAGGGCTTCCATACCTGTAGCAACTTCTTCAGAAAACAAATGTCATAAGAGTGAATGTCCAACACCCTCCTCCTTCCTCTGAGCTTTCGCTGCTCAGCAGACACCATGTGGCACGAATGTTCCTTCGGTGGGTTTGGGTCAGCTCCCCTGCCTGTGTCTCCTCCCTAGACCTCCATCACTCGAAGCATACCGGTAAGGGGGCAACACTGGAGGCAGCCTTGATGCTGTGAGAGAACTGCTCAGCAGTAAGAGAAACAGTGCTGTGATACCAACATCCCTTTAGCTACCAATACAAAGCACAGCCCTGTAGGAGCTGCTACAGGGAAAGTTAGCTCCACCTCAGCAACACCCCCTGTGTAATGCACAAAGCACCCTGCAAAGTTTTAGGAGGAGTCTGGACTGACACCATAGATTGGGCTTTGGATTTTGTTGGTGCCCTTTTGATCCTGTGTGACGTGGTCTGGGTGGTCCTGCTGTGGCAGGGGGATTGGACTGCATGATCTTCCCAGGTCCCTTCCAATCCCTGATGGTTCTAGGGTTCTCTGAATAGGTTGAACTTTGTTTTGGCTCCAGTCCAGCCGGTATGTTTTATGTTTGCTTTCTGAAGTAAGCAAGAAACAGACGGTGGTAAAAAGGATCCAGAGTACAGCTGCTGAGTACTCTTGCTGAGTGTAACCTCATGCCATGGGGGTGCTGAGCAGCCCCTGGTTCCACAATCAAAGTGCAACTGAGGTGCTGGCAAAAGCTTTCACTCACAGAGCAGCAAAGATCTTTGGGTTTCTGTGTGGAAGCCCTCCTCCACTGACAGACTTTCAGGTAGATTCCAAGCATACAGGACACTCACTTTTTGTGTAAAATGCTCTTAATCTTTCTTTTCTAAATTAGATTTATAAAACTAGGTCTTTTCAGCATTCATTTGAAATTCATTTCGTTTTTAAACCGAGGCTTGATCCAAGTTTATTGAAAACACTTGATCCAGATTTACTAGAACCACAATCAACCACCTTGATTTTGATCTCTTACTTCTGATTTTTACTTAGGAAAATTTACTGGCATTAAAAGTAGGCAACAGAGGAACTGCAGACTAGTGTATTGCACCACGAGCAACAGCTGGATAATGAAACTGCCAGTCCAAAGTCACCCTCAGAAGATGTGCAGGATGATGTGCTTTTGTTTGGGTAAGACTTCTATTATCACAAAGCTTGACTTTTAGATTTCACTCTTAAGTAAGTGACGTTAAAGCAAGCAGAGAAAGGCTGCAAGGAAGAGCACGGCTTTACGGTGATTGTTTTCATCATGCAAACTGGTTGCTGTTACTGAGTGACAGATGTGAGACCTTGAGATTATGGAAACATCAACATATGTCAGATCCCACCGTCTCACGGAAAAATTAAAGCCCACTGCATTGATACTGTGAAGTCTTATAGGGTGCTGTGTTGTGGAATCAGTGGCAAAGGAATCAATAGCAAAAAGTCCCGAAGGAGCTGCTCTGCAGCTCAAATGCCACCAATGCAAATACACACGTGGTTCAGACGCTATTTAACTCTGTTGGCTCTACGTTCTAGCTTGAACGGCTTGAAGGGAAATGGCTATGAAAATTGGAGAACATGATAATACAATTGACTGAAAGATTCAATGAAGGGAGCTCAAGCACTGCCGGAAGGCTGTGGACTCACCTGCTGGCAAACCGGCTCAGGTCTGGAAGTGCTATATCCACGTTGGGGGGCACCAGGCCTCAGCTAATGATTACTACTGGTTTACTGACTCCTCTACAGGACATATCCATTGGTCACCGGGATGTTGTAACTCAGAGAGCTCAGTGAGCCTGCCTCCAGGACGCTGCTGTGCAGGGGTTTCATGATGAAGAGTCCTCACCGCATTGGAAATCTCCACGGAGATGCCACTGTAAAGTGGCAGAATATTGCCAAACTCTCTAATCTGCCTCCATACATCAAAATGTAGACACAGATAAAAAATACACAGACTTTAATCTGTATTAAAACAAACTCCCTAAGACATTTCTGAACCAGATGAACTGCGAGTGCTGGGATTACCAAGTATCCACAGCACATTCATTGCCGGAGGCTTTTCAGTCTGACGCCTTTGTCTGGAGTAGAGGAAACTGCAGGACTTCATTTCAAGAAAGTAAATGGCTGAATGCTATACCACTGAGGTTGCTGCACAGGGCTCCGAGAAACACTTACATGCCAAGGATTATGATTTCTTACACCCATCTACCCAGGAGGCAGTCTGAAATTAGATCACGAGTCCATGCTGGTTAACAGACCCTCAGTTTCCTGGACTGTGCTTTGTGGCTCAGCGTGGTTTGGTACCTGCAAACTAGATGTCCACAAATCGGATTTCACAGAGAACTGAACAAAAACCTCCTCTTCAGAGGTGCACCGAGTGTGGCACGCTCCCTGCATCAATGTCCATGAGCATTTAGACATGGGTGGAAGACTTGGAGCCATATGTGTGGTGAGGGTGCTCCGAGCAGGGGGTCATAACAAGCCTGAAGTGCAAACTTTCAACAACAGAGAAAGTTGCAGAGCTTCAGCTTTGATGGCTTTGATCTACTGCTTTACCACACTGAATTATTTGCTAATGTCGACACAGTCTTAATCCTCCTTTCATAATCGTTTACGAAGTTCACCACACTCTGAAATGCAGATGAAAGCACTTCCTTAATGCTCGTAAACCTGGTTCCACTCTAATCACTCCGAGTTCAGCCTCCTACTGCGGGGTGCTGAGATTTTCCTGCAGCAAACTGTTATTATTAAAAAAAACCACTCAGGATTCTGGAAAATCTTGAAGTCCATGAAGTTCCACAGAGGGACTTTCATATTTATAAAGTGAAGACTTACTTTTCTCCATTAATCAAAGAAGGGGTGGGGAAGGGAAGAAGAATTGGCCTGTTTTTACTGAGTTGATTAATATGTGAAGGCATTTATATATATATATTTATAAATATATATATGTGTACATTTAATATATTATATATATTTATATGTATTTATATCTAAATATATATTTATATATTAAATATANATATCACCAAAAGGCTCTGTGCTATAAATGACATTCTATAGTGGTTTTGGATATTTCCATACAAGCTTTTAAGGTATCACAGTCTCACAGTAATGATGAAGCTGGAAAAGACCTTAAAGATCATCCAGTCCAATCTAAAACCAACCCAGTAACCCTAACATCTGACAGCTAGCTCATGCCACTCAGCACTTCATCCAGCCTAAGTAACCCCATACTCTGCCTTTTACTGCATTAGGCAGGAAGGCAATGTGCTCCCATGTCCCATTTACATTTTATTCTGAAAATACCATCTCCTGTGCAGGACACTGTGAAATAAAAGGGCGACAAGAAAGAAATCCCATCACAACATGGGAATGTGCAGTTAGTGCTGGAGAACAACTCACGTGGAACATCGTTCTATCTGCATTTCCAGCAAAACCTGGGCAGGGGGTGAGATGGTGCCCAAGTCTGACTGGGCTCTTGGTTAGCTTGTGCAGGAGATGCTGTGAAAGGAGCTCATGGCAAAGAACACTGGACTGCAGTCCAGAGCTTCAAAGCAGAAGGCACTGTGACACTCACAAACCAGAACATTGTGTTAGACGTTCTGATCACCCTCTGGAATTTAACAAGGGTATCAAGATGTTAACAACTTGCGCATCCTTCACCTGGTGGGATCCATCTTACAAATCACTCAGTGATCAAACAAAAATGTCAGCATCACCTGTCTCAACTTAGCTCAAACCAGGTTCCCACTGCACGTGGGATTACCTCACTTTCTGTGGGAATGCCAGGAGTTACTTTTACCAACCATCAGCTGAAACTGATAAATATATAAACTACCATTTTTCTAACTCAGGAAAATACTCTACCTCTCCTTGAGGTAGAGTGTGTTCTTTGCTCTCTGTCTGTAGAGACACTTGTATGTCAGGATGAACTGTCCGATACTGCAAACTGCCCCTAAGCTTCTGAGCTGCTTCCTCGGGGGCAGATGGGACAAGTAAGGATGAAGTAGTTAGTGTGCATTTGTACTAAGCAACAAAACCAGAATGAGCATTTGAATCAGTGATTGCCTTAAATAGGGAGAGGATGGCTCTATAGGCTTTTGAGCAGGTATAAAATGCTGACACCTTCCCTTCCCTCGGGGCGAAGGAAAGCAGTCGGACTGAGAAGCTGCCTCTTTTACAATGCCTTTACGTTCCAATGAAAGGCTATTCGGGACATGTTCGATTGTACAAACCAGCACCATCAAGAATCGGGGGTTTTTAAAACCAAAGGCCTAATTTTCATGATAAATATTTCGCCTATAAAAAGTGAGGATAACAAGTTTGTATTCATACCAAGGTGTTAATTAATGAAAGACAAACCTTTGCCAGTTATTGACACATTCCTCTGTAATCCTGTTATGTGGAACATTCTAATGAAGTCATAGTTTATTACTAATGATCTAGCTTTGTTTAAAAAAAAAAACCTGCGAGGGGGGAAGGGGGGTGCAATAATTTATTTGCCTTGGCGCATTTTTTATCGCAGCAGGTCGGAATGCTGCATTTTGACTGCCACATTGTATGCGGGATGAGAGGGTATGACCTCAGAAGCAGCAACGGAGAACTGGCTCTTTCACACTTCAGCACACACTGCTGTGCACCAGCACTTTGGTCACATTATCCAGCGCGCCACAAAGCTGGCCACTAATTATCTCTGAATACCAATTTTATTGAACCTTAATTTTCAGTAATGGGGCCTGATAGTTGGTGAAGAAAGAAAAAAGAAGGGTCCTTTTGTTTTTCTCTCACAATAACCTTCTAGTGCTGGAGCTATGGCAGAACTCATTAAACTTGAACAATGAGTTGAAATATGATCGTGTTATTTCTGTCCCTGCCCCCAAACCAGGCTGCTCCTGCCTGGCAGCCTGTCCATCTGCCTGACTAGATGGGAAGAGACACTGATTTTGTAGCAGACACTGGTACGACACTCTCCCAAACTCCTACAAATCACCGTGGACACGAATCTCAGCAGAACTCTGAGACTTCTGTACATGTTTGGCAAGAAGTTGACTGGGCACTGTGGGTAGAGGCCTGAAGACTCTGATTCAGCCAGGTTCAATGAAAGTTGAGCTGTGTTTGATGAGTACTGACGGAGTGGATTCACTATAGTTAGAAATGCCTGCTTTGAATTCCAAGTTTGAGTTCAAAGAAACTAATACTCTGTGTGTGTGTGTACATATCCATATATATGTATATTTTATATATTATATATATTGTATATATTAACAGTGCATATATGTATGCACTGTTAATTTGCCAAAGGACTGTAGATTTCTGCTCAGTTGAGGTTTGGTCGACAGTCCTGTACTCTCTTCAAAGCCCAGCCTCCTCAAGGCGATTTCTGCTAAGGACTGGAGCTCTTAAAGCCTCCTTGCCTTCTCATTTGGATTTTTCACTCTAATTTTTCAGTCTCCACTTAGGGCTCAGCAGTTGTGCAGTGGTATGCACAGCAAAATCCCTCAGGATGTAAATCCCTCAGGATATACATGAACGCAGCCCAAATCAACGGATTACTCAAAACACAAATGTCCTGCTACACTGAAACTGATTTCTTTTATTTTTTTGTATGCAAAAACCCCAACAAATTAGGTCCCTTCTCCTTGCAGGATTGCCTTATTCACTCACTCCAGTGAAGTCTGGATTCCTCGTCAACACTTCTCTCCCTCCTAACAAGTGCTGCTTTCCTGTGAGAAGCATCTACGAGATTTTGTTAGATACCTTCCTTCGAGTATCTTCTCTACCCTGAAATACTGCTTCAGATGAATTTCCTGCCGTTCCGTGGGTGGTACGGCCACAGCCATTTACAGAAAACAAGGGACCGGCATCTCGTAGATCAAAGTCGTAGTGTTGTCCACTCGCAGATTCTCAGGGGCACTTGAAAAGTCTCACGTAGACTGCTATTTAACTCTTTGGGGTGATCTGCCAAACAGAATGTTATCAGTTCTACCATTCCTTCCTTTCTCTGACATTCAGCCTTGGGTTTTTTTCTGTTATGTCCTATCCAATGATTCTTCAATTAAAGCCCCAAACGAAACCAAGTTGTACGTGCACACCCATAGAAAAATATGGGTTTAAACCAAATTAAATCCATATTTAATTTAAACCGAAATAATGTGATGGTGGCTCCATCCCTGGTCTCTGTGCCCTCACAGTGAGTGGACAAGCACAGCCGCACACAGACATGCAGCCTCTTATCTAGCCAGGACTGGGAATCTGCCAAAGAAATTATAGGTTTGGAAAATGGAAAACAAGAGGTTATTTCAGAGGCACTATAAATCCATATACATATGGGGAGGGGGTTTTATCTACGGGCAGGCACCCAGATACACATGCATACACGTTTACACACGCATACTGAAATGAGAACCCCAAAGCACAAACGCATCTTGACTTAACCTATTCCAGGGATTGTATTTTAACGTTCCAGACCAAAACCAATAATCTACTCTGTGAATAGCAGTGCCACTTTGATCGTCCTCGGTGTGTAAGCCTTGAAATGCTTGTGAGATCTACATAAACTTCATTAATACCACTGAACATCCAGTTAACATACAGCAAGGAGTTTGATTTCACAGTGTGTGGACTAGAGCAGAATGCACTGGGCTCTGCCATCAACGGAAAAACACTCTGAAAGGGAAGGATATCTGTTGGCAGGCGGTCACTGAATGCCCTTCGAAGACACAAGTTCTGCAGACTTCTCCATCACAGAAAACGTGTGATTTCTTTGTCACTGCCACAATGGACAGTCAGGAGTCATCACACTACGGCCAGTAAGGAGACAGCATTAGAGCTGGCAGAACATGGAAAACACTGGCACCGTGAAATTCTGGAGCACAGCATCTGGCTACACTTGGCTTTTGGGGAATTCTGGAGATTTTTAATGATCTTGCTTTTTATTTCGCTGACCCTGAAATCTTTGCCTGGTTTGTTCACAAGACAGCAGGTTGATTCAATGACTTCCAGAGTGCCTACGAGTTACAGCTCTCCTCTCATTTGGGCACAGTGGGGGAAGCGTACGGGAAAAATGTCAGGCTGGTGTTTGAAAAAGAGTGAAATAGACCCTAGCCTTGTCCTGAAGAAAGTAACCCAACCAGCAAAACCCAGAGCCATAACAGCCCCTTCAGAAGGCTTTCACTGTGCTTTAACTATGTGATAAAGAAAGTGCATGGGGAGTTTGTGTGAGCCTGTGCATCTACTCCCAGGGATGGAGGGAGGGAGGGATGGATGGATGGATGGATGGATGGATGGATGGATGGATGGATGGATGGATGGATGACCCTATTTGCTTCCTGCTGTGATAGCCTGTGGAAACGGTGCCCTTGACAGTTTAGACCCGCAGTGTAATCTGTTTGCTGTAACAGGCTCTGGTCTTCCAGCAGGAATCCCTGGACGCAACTGGGAGAGCGTGAGACAGCAGAGGAATGTACTGTATATTCAAATAGCTGTACAGTGGAAACCGTATGCTCCAACAGCCGCCGCACTGCTGTACTGCAGTCCAAATTCCAAGTACTCAGGGATGTTAAGACGTGAAACAATGCCTCTATTTGTGCAGAGCATTCTTTATGAGGGGCATCTGTGTGCTTTTAATCAGTTTCACGCTGAGTGAAAGAAAATCGTAAACTACACATTAAAAGAAGATTTAGTGAAAGTTATTTTTCCTCTATCTGCTGCATCCTAATTCAATGCTTTCCCTTGCTTTCAGTGATAATACAAGTAATCTGCTAGCAACATTCATGAGGAAAGTTTGATGTGGATTTACACCAGTGGAGCTACATTACAATGGGTAGATTTAAGGTATTAGAAAACGAGGTTTTGGATTTGTTACAGAGGTATGAAACCCCTAAGACCACAGGCAGATAGTACTTCCAGCGTACAGCAACCACTCTTATTATAAAACAAACCAGTGTTAAGTCAAAGTACCTGATTACAATTCGCTAGTGCTATGCAGCTCTGATAGCAGGCTTATATTTAATGCCACAGAAACAATATCATTTATTTTGCTGCCTTCCCTTATCCCTTCATTATTGGGTCTGCAGTCTGTGAAACCTTAAGCAAAAGCACAAGATATGAATTATAGGAAACATCAAAGTGTAGTGCAATCAAATGGCATTCCCTGTGATCCTTGCAGAGATAGCGAACTCATTTCTTATGAGCAGTTTGGCCGAACTGCTATCCCTGCAGAGCTGCAGTGGTTGTAATTAGAGATCTTTGGGAGGCGTGGTAGCGCTCTTATAACGTCAAAAATATTTAAGTGAATGCAATATTAAATTTAGCAACATAAAAATTAATTTGGTAATGATTTAACCTGTTATCAAAGGAGAAAAGAAGCAGAACTACATAATTTTTCTACAGGCTGCTTCTTCAGCTAAGGCTGTTGAGTGCTCTGAAATTACTTCCTCTAAGATGTAGGTTTCAGAGGCAGAGCATCCAACGCCACAGCTACTTGCATCTACACAAACCCCCACTTAATACAATTTTTGGTGAGCATCAAATCATCTAAGGCGAGTAAATTGAGAGAAATGTCCCTGCGATGGGCATGTCAAAGGAGAAATCGCCAAGCCCGGTAGCCTAATAAGCAGCACTCCGTTTGGGGAACGAACTGAGCGAGAAGCAGCTCCTAACAAACAGTGTACACGAGATCCAGATGTACAGTGCAGTATCAAATAACGAGATAATTTATCACCAGCCGGATTTCAAACCACTCCAAACCTCTCCCGGCCCACGGTTCCCATGCACTGCTATCTTATTAACGAGACTTTAATCCTGGTATTGACACACAAAAGTGTTGCACTCTAATGAACTGTCTGCTCCTCGCAGAACCCTGGTGATAATGCAGGATGTTAGTTACAATAATGATAATCTGCAGTGTTTTTAGCCTGTCAGAACCCGCACGGCCAACAACAACCAGGCTTTTACTAAAACTCTACCTCATCAAACTAACTTAATTAGCAATTCAACTCCTTATTTTTGTTTTGGATTCCCCTCTGGCTACTAATTAAAGCTTAATCGAAACTGCTGAACTGAGGTTGTAAAGAATTCATTAATATTAAAATTAGCCCCAACAATTTTTTTGGGCTGGTGCAATTTGTATTTGTTACTGTCAGGGTCTGAAATGCAGAGGAATTGTTCGGAAAGCTGAACCAGAATTTTGCTGTATATTCATATTATAAGTAGAACAAATATGATGAATACCAATAGTTGAGCAAGTAATTAATGTTTTCAGCGTGCACAGTTCACGGGGCTTGTGTCACTGTTTAATGCCAACAGACAAAACACATTCTGAGATCATTTTTCCAAAGTCATCCTCATGTCTTTATCCTCCTAAGTGCTTTCATATTTTGGATAAAAGGGAATAAAAGGCTCTGAAAAAAAAGATTGCTAAGATTGATTTTACGTATTGTCTTGACGTGATTAATATGTTTGAAAAATGAACAGATTTACCACTTCACTTTGATTTTTCCACTTTTCTTAACATCAAAGATTACTCCAGCTGCAATAATGGTCACTCTGAAAACCGAGATCAACCGAACCATGAGCTTCTGCGAAGGACACGTCTTCGCTAGGTAACTTCTCTCTCATCGAGTATTTCTTTTTAAAGAAGAGAGAAATAGATTACTTTCCACATTAAAATGAGCATTTCAGCGCTCTGCAAATCATTTAAATACATTCTTTTCTGAACTCAGTTTGTTCTTTGTAATTAGTTTAACTGTATTTTTAATGAAATGTCTCAGCTTGCACTAGGAAACCCAGGTGCTTCTGAGTATTAATAAACACCCCAACATGGTGACTGCAACAAGCATGCTCTGGTTTGGTTTTGTAAATGCCATGAAACATGTAAATAAGGAAGGCACTCTTTTCAGCCTGGATAAGGATGATTTTCATAATTCGAGTTCACTTTTCATTTTAACTTTTGTGCTTTACTATTTTTCCGTGAACATGTATATTTATTTTACCCTACAGGAGATCTTTTTTTTTTTCCAGAAATGTTTATAGGAAACAAACTCGTTAAGACTAAAATATACAGCAACTCATGCTGCTTAACATATTTTATTAAATATAAATATTAAGATGATTTATATAATGCAAAACTTTACAAAAATATACAAGAAAAATTACACATGCATCTAGGTTTCATTTAAATAACATTTATGACAGGACAGTCATGCACACAGTTAGAAATCAACATATGTCCATTTTTTACTCCCTGACTAAATCAACAATGGCATACAAGGCACACAATTTAAAATCTCGGTGACAATTTCCGTGAAGTTATTCAAATACAATTTGACTTCTGACAAGAGGATGTAATTTATAAAACAGAACATGCCTATCAGTGGAACCTACATTTGCATAATGAGGATACTTTCATTTCTGCAAGCACAGTTTTTGACATCCCAACTTGGAGTGCTGGAAGAAGCTGGTGAAAAATGTCAATATACATAAGTAGAAAAATGATGAATAAAATACCCGTAACATTTATCTGATTTGAGTCAACAAAATAAATTCTGCTCGCAAAAAGCAATAATTTTGAAAACGATAATAATGTGTTTTCTAAACGAATAAAAGTCTAGCACTGCCTTTAGCTGCAATCAGTCTGGTAAGCCAAGGGAGGTGTTCTGAGTTTATCATGAGATGATGAAAACACTGTTGTGACATTAATGCTATGCATTCTTTAATCAGTGTTTTGATTTCAATCTCTGTTGCCTTTCCCACCGATTGACTGCAGTTGGAGTAGCAGAGAGGAAAGAAACGGGAAGAAAAAGCCTTAACCCTCTTTCCTTTACTAGTTAAACTTGAAATCGGTTTCTAACTTGGTCGGCCGGGTGACAGCATCCATCGTCCTGAACTGGACCGAAAGGACTTGTTTATCCTCCCCAAATTTGCGTGCGTTGTGATTTCAGGACAACATGCGCTCGCAGTTTAAATTCAACAAATGCTAGAGCAGTTCTTCTTGAACTGAAATGAACTCGGCAACACTGATAGCACGAGATGCTGAAATCGAGGTGCCTTTGCATCTGCAAGCCTGAACTCTGGCAGATTGCAGCTTACCTATTCAGGGGTTGAGGAATACCTGGACTCTCAGGAGGAAACAATAACGTAACTTGTTTAATAAAAAACCCCCACAAAAACAAACCAAAAAAGAAGCAGCGGTCAATTCTAAGTAGATAACAGCATCTTCCAGAATTAGAACAAAAGAAAAGAGTTTCTTTTTCATTACTCTTGCTGTCTGCTTATAATTTCCTAATTCCCTAAGCTCTGAAATGATGCCTGGCTTACTTGTGTTTATGGTGAGCTTAACTTGATGGTGTCTCTGATACTACTATTAAGCTGTAAATATTCTAAGGGGATTTTGAAAACAGCTGTATTAAATAGATATATGGTCAAAGATACTGAGGCAGATGACTGCTTTGCTGGCCTTCCTTTCTATAAAATCTAAAAACAGAAGAATTGGAGAAAAAAAAAGACAATTAAAATGGAAAACAAAGCAAGGAGGCGAACCTCAGCACTGGTTTAATTCTATCACACAGGTTGAAACTCAAATTAAAGAACTAGAACATGGCTTTGGAAACAAATGCTCATCTTACGCATTATTCAGGCTGATACTTGTAACACCCCCCCCCCCATTTATTAAAGTGAAAGAAGAGCGTGCCACCCTTATTTATTTAAGACTCCAGGCTGACAAATAAACCCCTCGATCTGGTGATCAATCTGGGTGGTTATAAACCCAGCCCTTTCGAAATCAAACCCACTCTAAAAATGTATTTCTTCTTGCAATAGACAGGCAATCAAAAATGTTTTCTGCTACAGTTCCAAGCAGAACTTAGAGGTGACTCTGACTGCCAGCCACAAACCTTGATGTACAGAGAGCACAGAAAAAGACTCAACTTCTGCCAAATAATTAGAACTAAAATAATGAGTACGATCCTAAAACAAGATCACTGGCAGTAAATTCGAGCAAATTGTAATTGTCTTTAGCTACTCTGATCATCATGAGAGAAGTAGGTATTTTAAAAACATTTTCAGCTGGGAGACTTCACCACCACTCCTTTACAATTCCCTTTTATTATCAATGTAGACTCACAGGAAATAAACTCGAAGCTTGCTGCTCAAACAGCTGGAAGGGGGGGAAAGGCTTGTCTTAACATTATTTTTTTTGCATCTTTCATTTCTTCCAATTCTCTGTACGTGGTGGAAGTGTCACCCAAACACACAGCTCATTTTCAATTGCTAACGTTTCAGGTACGATACGAACAGACACAGCAGCTGAGTGCCTGACAGCGATTGTGAGGGTGGGTTGGGAGCTTGCGGCAGCGTGCCGTGATGCCTGAGCATCAGTGTGATTGGCTAAAGCGAAGCTGTTAAGTCCTCTCCTTCTCTGGGTCAGCGTATGTTTATCCTTTGTTTATCCTACAAACTCCTTCTACATATAAATGCATCTAATTCTGCACTGTAGATGATGAGGAGTTACGTTCGATACGAAGTTCTGACACTCTGTGATTCCACCGTTCTGCTAAACACCAAGACTTCGTAAGGAAGTAATTCGGGATGGAACGATCACAAACGGAGCTCTGTAGCAGCAGGTCACTTGCCAAAACAAAAGCACAGCAGCCCTTCCGTTCCCCAGCGGTTAATCAGGACCCCCTGCCCCAGGTCACAGCACATTCAGAAGCGGAATCACGCTACCTGCACACTGCTTTGGGGTCCGTTTGTCTAACAGCAAAAAGAATAGAGCAGCCTTCTGGTGTTTCTCTCGGACACAGCCCTAACTGGGAAGGATAAGAAAGACCTACAGACTTTCTTACCGAAAAAGAGGCTGCTGAGCACTCTCAAATGCATTCAAGTTCCATACCAGCTGGCAAACTCTTGGGAGCAGGAGTGGACAGGTGTATTCCACTAGACACACTAAAACTGAGACAGAGAGAGCACAAGCACTGAGCTGGGACAGGAGGCAAATCCTTGCCCTCTCTAATCCCATAGTGACTCTGCATGTTCTCTCAGGAATTCCCTAAGGGTGGCTTATTAAAATGACAGGTAAGACAGACAGAGCAGTTGAGCATTCTTGGAAAATATACAAATATACAAAATTCCAGAAGAGTGGGAGGGGAATTCTTCAAGTTAATAGAAACGAGAAGGCGAATGCAGCCTGCTTGTTGCCAAAGGGTGGGAATGGATGAGTGACAGCAAAAATAACTGCACGTTGGAGCTAGTTTACCCACGCCATTATTATTATTGTAAATATAGCTGAGCCCTAAGATTTTTGCTCCTATAGTTTGGGCTTTTGGTGTTTTGAGTTCTTGCTTTTTGCTATTGTTTAAGCATTCATCCATGTAACAGGGCAAACCTTTCTGCTTCCCACTGTGCTACTGGCTCATTTCACAGACCTCAGACACCCTCTCTCCCTGACGCTAAGAGATAACTCTGCTTCAAACACTCATAGTCCTGCAGCTGAAGGGTCAGCAGTGGGTAAGTCTGCGATGTTCTGGGTCAACTACATTACATTTTGAAGTTAATTCCTGTTCTGAATAGTTTGACAGTTTTCCATATTTGTGCTTTGAAATGAACAGCACCTCCTTCCTTCTGAACGCAGGACGAAGGGCTTGCATGCCACTGCTGCCTGCTAAGTCATGCAGTGGTTGTGTTTGACAGCCCAAAGTGTTTTCAAAACCAGAGGAAAGGATGTGCCTGTAAAGTTATTCACATTAGTCTCAGCAATCTTGTTTATGCACTACCATCACATTATCTTAGTATCAAAAAGATAGTCTTGACTTAAATCCTAGATTACCAGACCACGTTTGGCTGCCTCGAAAAGGAGCTCTGGGTGGTCGGAAGGAAAATGATGCACAATCAGGAGGAAAATATTAACGAACCGTAATGATTAGCCTTACACGTTCCCTCCCTAGCTCTGTCTTTCACATGGGTTGCGAGATACCCTTCACGAGTTTCCGGCTGGAGGATGATCTATGCCCACATCTGCAGGTCCTTGGACACCACAGCTGTGGGTATCACTCAGCTTCTATAAAAATCACCTACATGCTCTCCGCTCTCACATTTCAAGGATATTGGAGCACTCACACAGGCTTCATTTGTAAAGCAGAAGACAAATGCACACATATCAGAGGTAAATTATGCAGAAAAATATATTTCTTCTGAGGCAAATGATTTTTAAGTAGGTCTCATAATTACTTCGGGTGGAGAATGTGCTTCTCCTCTTTGGTCTCTGTACTGCAGTTCATGTAAGGATTGCATTACTACCACTACACAAGCACTTAAATAGGTCCATTGATTTGTTTAGCAATGAGATGTCAATGACAGTTCATGATTCGATAACTGATCCTTAATTTTGGGGCAAATGATGACAGACCCTTAGCTCCTTCTACTTTTGCTTGGCTCAAAGGAGTAAAAGAGATCTGTTTGTTAAAGCCTATGCCACACCAAGAAGCATTCCTTTTCATTCTGCCACAGCGAAGCAGTGGTTTAAACAGAGTCATGGAATGGTTTAGGACTACTCAGGCTGAGCCTATCAATAGAAGAAGAGTTAAACACACAGTCGAGGGATTATTATGGAGCTGGCTGTGTCTTTCATCTGACCTGACACCTTGCTATGTGGGGTAGGAGGTTTTTATGTCAAAACCAATTTTTCACGTGCTTAAACAGCCTGCTTTTAATTAATCCTTTCCTCTTTTCCTTGCGTTTTGAACTATCCTAAGGAGATGGAGGACTGGTTATACCTACCGGGCTGCAGCAGTACCAGATGATGTTCCAAAAAGTGTTGCTTACACAGTGAGGATATCACCAGTCCTTACATTTCTAACTAAAGCTCATTCCAAGCCTCCTTTCCCATGCCTCTGTCATTCCCCTGTCACCATGGTGGAGAGATTTCCTAACTATTAATAAGCAACTCAGCATTTTCTCTCAATCTGCCTACATGGCATTGAGCTTCAGAATTTCCAAAGGATAAACTGAAGTGGAATTAAGGTCACAAAACAGAGTGAACGACAAGCCAAAACTCTTTTCATTATCTCAGTGCCCACTTCTGCCAAGGTCTGCAGCACGTACTCCATTCCCCAACATCAGTGTGCCGAGATCACTCCGATATCATTACAGAGCCCACTGAAAATGAGCAAGTGAGAACTTGCTGCCTTAGCCCTGGATGTGTTTGCTTTGCTTGGCTAGATGGACAAAAAGTAGCCCGAGCGGAGATCTGATTCCCCTTCACCTCGGTGGAGTTCACGACACGTTTGGCATGTGCAGGGAGAAACCCTGGATGTTGGGTTGGCAGAGGGGATGGCAGAGTGCTGCAGGAAGCTGCACGGTGTCACTGCGTTCTGATTCCGAATTCATCCTCCTAGTTTAGGTGACGGTAAAATACAATACGTAAAGTAGTGTTCAAGAAACAGCGTGGCAGGTGACAAGCTTGTCCATCACGAGCAACATGTATTTTGAGAAATGTTGTGCAAAACTTAACAGAGGAACAGAAGGGCTGTGGTAATTGCCCCGTGCAAAACCAGAGCAGGAGCAAACCTTGGGAGACCGGGAGGTGGACCAGTGTCCATCCGTCCTGGTGCAAAACAGACTATAAAATATGGTCTCATTAACGGGGGAGGGGGTGCTGGTGTCACTGGTCTGGTGAGAAACCCCCCAGTAAAACACCTTAGCTCAGGACTGCATCTGTCACTGCAGTGCGTTGCTTATGTGATCACCAGAGGTCAGTGTCACCACAGGCTGGAGCAGAGAGACAGAGAGAGAGAGAGGNTTGGAGAGCTGGAAAGAAACGGGAGCAGGAAGAAAAGCACAACTTGGCCGGCTTCTTTGTAATCGTAAAAGATCTCGCCTTCAGATTCTGAAGCAGCCAAGTCCCACCTGTGTCAAGGCGCAGGTGATGTGAACTGCTGCCAGCTCCACATGCTGAACAATCACCGGGCTGCCTTGCAACACCTAAATAATTTAACAACTGGTTTCCTTTGTCCACAGAACTGCTGTTTTGTTGGTTTGGGTTTTTTTTACCATAGTCTCAGTGTCTGCTCAACTAACATAACACCTGAGACGCGTGTGTGTGTGTGAGCGTGCACGCGTGTCATCTTAACGCCGTGTGAAATCTGCAGGCGGTGCAGTTTGCCTCCAGGGGTTTCAATTTAAGCAAAATACAAGGTGCAGAATAAAACTCTGGAAGCTGGGAAGGCTGCTCCTGCGGTTGCTCCCTTTCCTTTGACAAAGGCTCTCAAAGCCGTGGCCTTTGTGCGTGGATCAGGGGCTGTCAGTGAACCCTCGCCTCGGCGTGTCGCACGTCCCCCAGTCCCCCAGCTCAGCCGGTGTACCAGTGATGCGCACCGCCACCCTTGTGCACTCACTCGCCCTGCAGCTCAGTCCCGAGTTGGGGGTTTTCATGCAGAGAATAGCAAAAGAGGTGGAAGGGAGCAACATCTCAAGAGCAGAAAGGAGAGCGGAATGCGGCACCCTGAGGTGGGCGACCAGGTTTAACAACAAGTTGTTAACTGTTTGGAAGTTAATCTCCTCTCAGCAGTGAGAAGACAAGCGTCAGCACAGAGAAATCCCAGGGTTAGATGCCCTTTTTCTAGACACAATCTCTGGTTGCTGAAGTTGGCTGCTGATGACAAAAACATGAAGGAAGACTTACTCCGCTTGTAGTAGTGATTACTCCAGAAGGGCAGAATGTTTCACCAGGAAGACCTGTGGGCTGGAGCACGAGGTCTCTGTTTGGCTTTTGCAGTCCACTGATGCTCTTTTTCTGTTTGAGTGCTGGGATCTAATTATCAATCCAACCACAGAGCTCAGAAGTAGCAGTGTAGCTGCCGTGAAAGAAGCGAGCTTGTTTCCAAGCTCCCTCTGAACAAAGCTGTGTCTTTACCAGAATACCTTACTTTTCTTAATGTATTAAAGCCTGATTTGAATCGAGACAACTTTAAGATGTGAGGTCTGCAGAAGCATTTCTTGGGTAACTGGAGACATATTTTACTAGAGGAGAACAGACTGTCTCTCACATGGGAAGCACATAGCTGCTATCAGGAGGAACCAAAGTATTTACCCAAGCATATCAGTTATTCTGAATTCACTGGAGGGTAAAGTCCTCTTCAGTGCTGCTCCAGAAAAATGATAGTGCTTATCAAAGGGAATTATCTGGATAACGTCCTGACAGATACATGACAAACTTGCTTCCTCTGCACAAGTCTTAGGGCTAAGCAAATACAAATTGAGCCTGTTCCCCAAGGCAAAATACCAGCTGATTTTTGTACAGCCCAACAAAGGAAAAGTAGGACAGTTCTCCACTCGGAGCTCCAATGTGGCACGAGGTAAAAAGCAGACAGTCTTTCTGATGAACACTTCGTATCACTGAAGTCTATACATGCTGGGTAGTTCAGTGTTACAATGGACTTGCTGTGATGGGAAGGGGAAGGATTTTAATGGTGTTCACTTGATTTCAGCATAGCCATGGACCAACAGTGTAATCTTGCTCCCCAGCTTGCATCACCAACCAGGAAGACGCTATCCCACTGCGAAGGGCTGAGCACACTTCTGTTTACACTCATACCTTCTGAGATCCACCATCAGGTAAAACAATCCCTGGTAGCAGATCCTAACGGATTCACGTTGCTGCACTGACTTAATCACGTTGAAATCACTAGAAAAAGTTAAAACCCAGCACCATTTAAGACAAGAATTCGGGATGTTTTCCTATTTTCCTGGTTTGTTTTCCATTAAACACTTCAGAACTATTTTAATCCCATTTTATTGTAGTAATCATTCTCTTCCTCTCTCAAAATATAGCTCACCTTTCCAAAATACTTCTCGGACTAAGGCATTGCTTGCGTCTAGAAAAGTGGCAGATCTGGGAAGAAACATTGCTCTCCTCACCCTCTGTAATTTAAGAGGGGAAAAGTACTTTGTCACCTAAAATAGATTTGTCACCTAAATCAATTCTCGGTGCTTCGCAGAGTTTAGACTGGTCTTAAAGTATTCATTCAGAAACATTATCTAGTCATACTCGGGGGTGGTTAGGGAGCAACACGCTAATTGTGAAGTTATAATAATAACAATAATAATAATAGTCCACGCCAGTGTGGGAGCTGGTGGGGATGAGCACATTTAATAAGTCTGATGAAAAGCATGAAATGTAATTAGTTCGCTTTGGCAAAGTTCCGAGCTGTGTCAAGACCCAGAACAGCACACTTCTGCGTTAACCCTGCGCGGGCTGTTGAGCCTCTGCACCAGCTGAAAACCCTCCCGTGCCGCTCGCCCGATTTCTGCACCCTCTGCACCTCACAAGGAGGGCAGAACCACCAAGAAGCTGCCAGTAGCTGATGCAATGAAAATGCTCCCCCGAGGATGAGTGTGCATGAAAAAAGAGTCACTGTTACAAACATCTGCACCTCTTGGTTGCTAGGGTGGAGTAACAACACACGGCACTCTGTAATGAGCTCTGAATGCCACGGCACGCTTTCAGCTCAGAGAGAAAAGGACACAGTGAAGGCAGCAGCTATGCAAGAAAATCCACCGATGTTCATGGGTGCCTGAACTTGTATGCTCTGTCTGAACTGTGGAAGAAGGCAGATGGGATGTTCGTACTGCCTGGCCACAGGGACATAATGCACACTCGAGTTCCCTCAGTTTCCATATTTCAATGAAGAGAAGCAGGTTCAGCAAAGGAATGGGCTTAGGTACCTGAATAGCTTTCTCTATGGATCCCCTGATCTCTGGATCACACCCCCCAAAAAAACAAACCAAACCAAAACACCCTAAACACAAAAGGATGGGAATACTCCCAGCTCTGATACTTAATTATCCTATCCTGCCCAAGTTAAACACCTGGGTGACGTGCCTCAGGTTACCTATCATTCCACCTTGGATCTTCCCTCCTGCTGGATTCTCAGGCTGATGCTAGAAAGGGTGGCCTGCTTGTGCTGCAGAAGAGGAGACAGACCAGAGCAATAGGTGACCCAAAACCATCCGGAAGGTTTCAGGCTTCTGTTTGACATGCAGTGGAGTCGGACATCTGCGAGACTCAGAAAATGCCAGCTGCTTCACTCACTACAGAGGAGAGAACGCGGCTGAGTAGAAAGAGGGGATTAAACCAGAAAAAGGAACATCTCTTTCAGAAAGAAGTAGCTTCTCAAGGGTCTGGTACTGTGTCCAGGAGTCAAACAGGAGCTTGAGTTTCAGGTTTTGCCTCGGCGTCAGTGATAAGCATCCAGAGTGACAAAGGAGGATGAAGAGGAAGACTGGAAGCCTTTGTGTTCCTGAAACCCCATCAGTTTCGCACAGTTCTGACAGCTCCTGCTCTGGGCCAATGTTGTTTCCATCCCAGCTAAACTGCAGGGCTGTGCAATGTTTGTCTTGAACTTCAGTTGCCTTACATCTTGGTCTGCTTCTCCTGCGACAGAGGCTGCAGTCCCAGGCCTTGCCCCACAGGCAGCATCCACAGGGCAAGGACAGGAAAGCCCAAGGTGTTTGTGGGGGACAGTGCAACAGGGAAGCAGAGGGCTGAGACACTTTCTGTTGAGGCCTCTTGAAAGGTAGGTAACCTCTGAGGAAATTGAGAGGCAGCTTTAATGATCTGCAAGTGATTATTAAAGGTGCAAACCCCACAGTTTTCCCAAGGCAAAATAAATGGGAAAGCTTTCCTGGGTCCAAGGCTGGGATTTCTCTAGCTGCATGTTTTTCTCTAACTACTGGACAGTTAACCATCTGCGTGCCAGTTTGCTGTGCTCTGTAAGTTCATGCTTCTTTCTGCTGCCTGGTGTGTTTTAAAAACTCCAGGACTGGGTTAGTTCTGGGCACACAGCTGAGAGCATTAAACTGGAGCTGCAGCAATGCATGTGTTCATTCAAAGCTCTGTCTCTCCAGCTTTCACAGACAGAGACAGAACAGACACATAAAGCTCTTGCAGGTCAGACTCTTCTTTTTTTCTGAGTCCTATACTCAGAGGCCGGGACTTTCAGAGGTGGTCACGGAAAGCACTTGCAAACAGCACAATTCATACAGTCGGAAGCCAAACTCTGTTACTACTTCACATTCTGTATTTCCAAAAGCTTGAGTTTTAGTTCAGAATGAGATACTGTAGCGTGGTATCACAGTGTCACAGCATCACAGTCATGATGAGCCTGGAAAAGACCTTAAAGATCATCCAGCCCAACCTAAAACCAACCAAGTAACCCTAACATCTGACATCTAGCTCATGCCACTCAGCACTTCATCCAGCCTGACCTTGAACACCTCCAGGGACGGCGACTCAACTACCTCTGTGGGCAGCCCATTCCAAACCGGATTACTCTGTCAGGGAAAAACCTTTTCCTGATGTCCAGTCTAAACCTCCCCCGATGGAGCTGAAGACTGTGACCCCTTGTCCTGTCTCCAGTGTCCAGGGAGAAAAGACCGACCCCTGCCTTCCTCCAACCCCCTTTTAGGTAGTTAGAGACAGAGATAAGGTCACCCCTGAGCCTCCTCTTCTCCAGGGTGAACAGCCCCAGCTCCATCAGCCTCTCCTCATGTTCTAATGACTTGAGTTTTACTAAGGCTGGTAGTGCACATTCCCGTGTCTTCCAGTTTCTTAACTTTTAAAACACCGACAAGGAGACTTGCTCACAGTTACTACAGAGAAGGAAGTGAAAATGGATGTGGGCTATCAGTACCAGAATTGTACCTTCCGTGGAGCTGGGCTTAACACGCGATAAACCCAGCTGTGGACGCAGATTTGTGGTGTTTGAAGAGACTGCTTAAAAGCCTGCCTGCGTTTGCCTGGCCTCACCCACATCCTTCGGAGCTTCAGCCTTTCTTTTTACAAGATAAACACAGGACAACAGTTGAGAGATGCAGCAGCCTCAAGTTCAGAAGAGTAAAATAGAAATGAGAGCGGCTTTAGATCTGCTTTACTCACTGCTTTTTTAGTTTAGCTCCTGGGCTGAAGAAGGCAACTGGCTTCACCCATTTTATTAGCTCCCATTTCACAACAACCAAAAAGCTGTGGCACACCTTCTTCCAGCTCCAAGTCTTAACTGCTTTTGAAGCTACAGAATTTACTAGAAGTGTCTAGCCTTGTTTTAGTAGCTTTTCCTGACGAGGAATCTATCAAACGTGTTCATACATTGTTTGGAACTCTCACTGGCAGGAAGTAAAACTCACTTCCACTCTGAATTTGTCCTTCCACTCTGAATTAGTCCTAACTGATCTTGGAAGGGAAGTGTCTCACAGGCTGGGAAGATGAGAAGCGGTGAGAGAGGCTCTGTAATGTCCACGTAGCTATGGACTGGTAACGCACCCTCTTCTCTCCTCATTCTCTCCTGTTCTCCTGCTGTGTAGCCTCCGTGTACAGCCAGCTACTCTACTCTCCACTGAGCTCTCCCAAACAGGTATGCTGATTCTCTTCCTCTGCACTGGTACAAATAGTTCACAGCCTGGCATTAAATACTGATCCCTGGGGACCTGACTTGGAAAAGATTTCTGTAAGAATTTCCTGTTTCAAGTTACAGGAGAAAAGCAGCACTTTTCAAGCTGTTCAGCACACACCGTGCGGAGTTTATTATCGTTTTACCTCCTTAACCAAAGTTTAGTGAGGAGTGAGGTCAAACGCCTTGCAGTGCTTGTGTGAACACCATTACCTTATCAACCAAACACACGCAGTATTTCAAAGGCAATGACAGTTTTGTAATCACCCCTATTCCTTCCACTAGAGATACCCCAACCTAATCTCTCCTTCCTCTACCTCATTTGAAATAACTCTCTTTTTTTGTTGTTGTGGAGGGATCGGGTTTTGTTTTGGGAAAAGCAGAGCAGACAAGCAGCTGTCTCCTTGTTTCCTCTTACCTCCTTTCATAGTGAAAACAAGCTGGTTCAGAGGTACAAACACATAATGAAAGGGAAAGCATTTTGAAAACAGCTCCAATTTACACTGTGGAAAGTGATGTATTAGCTCGCAAACGATGCGTTTCGAAATTAGAGGTGTGCATAGGTTAAGTCTGACTGTTAAAAAATGTCAATTAAAGAAACCAACCACCCTACTAACTACAGTCATTTTCACAACAAGTGAATGAGAACATCAAGTAACACATTGAAATTGAGTTGTTTTGCGGTAATCGCAGTCTTAGCTCTTCAACATCTGTTACTTAAACACATCAAAGGAAGGGAAGTTAGATTACAAGTATCTGGACAGAGTAGCTAGCTACTGGGGAGGCTTCCTTGCTGCAGAGGAAATTTCCTTTTACATTCAGAGGAAAAAGGAACCTTGAGTTAATTATATATAATAATCATAGATCATATATTATGATTACATATAATTATTATAATATATCTCATATATTATTATGTTATTTATAATTATATACATACTATGATGATTGTATGTATTATTATATTATATATTAATAATATATACTAATATGTATTTTCAACTACATTATATATTATATTACATATTATATATAATTATAGATACTAATAATTATATAATATTATTATGTATAATATACTACATAATAATATTTAATTATATTTATAATAGAATGATTATATATTATGTATATAATATAACAGTATATATAATACATAACCATGGCCTTCTCAGCCATGAATTCAGTGTTTCATAGAGCAGTCACACTGACTCAAATGCTTTGGCCTAAGAGGACAGTAACAATCGAATAGCACCATTCATTGCATCTGGTTTTGCTCCGTTCATGTTATTGATTATAAAGTCAGTTTCACTGTATTCTGCTCCTTAGCTCCTTTCACGGGGACTTGGCTGGAGGGAAGGCTAAGTTCAGCGCCATGCAAGGTAACATAAAGTTTACCTAGGAAGAGATAATGAACACCTGTATCAAAAGCAGTGGTTACCAGACAATGATACGCGTGGTAAATATTTACCAGATCACACTGTTATTTTCTGCTGAAAGTTTAAGGAACTACTTAGTGTTCTGGGCTTGATGATGTGATAAACCTTGGTAAATATTGATTTTTGAAATTGTGACCACTGTACAAATTTATAGATGCTAATGGGAAAGCCACAGGGTAAACAGTACTAATTGAGCAAAATCAAGGCACTTCTTCAGCGTGTACGTTCCACTTGACATATCGTGACAGACGCCATGCGGCTCCCAAACATTCTCCACCAAAACCATGCTCATCGCACGTCCAGGCAACCTGGAGATGCTAAGGTAAAGAATGCAAAGGCCTGAAATCTTTCCTAGTGTACTGCACACCTACGTACCAAGCCAAATGAGATATTAGTGTTCTCAAACCATGCATCACTGCCTCCTCTCTTACCTGCCTGCTATTGTTCCTCGCAGCTTCTTTCAGAAGCTTTAACCCTTTTATGTTTGTGCTTTCAAACTTCCCAGCAAAGAAGAGGCTTAGCTAATAGAGCTGATGGCAAAGCTTTTCTTCAGACCGTGATTCTAAGAATCTGTCCTGTCTTTCCTTCAAAGACTCCTTCAGAAGGGCTACCCTGGCACCACAGCGTTGTATTTCAGACTGCAGGAAGTGAGGTATTTAGACCCACAGAGCACGGATCTCAGCCATGTGGATCGAAGGGGCTTCATGGGCACTCTGCAGTGGCTTTGAAGGAAGTCTGGGGAGACCATTCATGGGCCTGCTATCCTGTTCATCTGCACTTGCACTCGGCTATACTGGATTTTATGCAGAGTGGGAAAGAATTCACTGTGCAAATGCTGCAGTTACATCCTAGGTGTAAATTCCTTGCCCATGTTCCAAGAACACTTCACAAGTTGCAGGCTGTACCCTGCAAGAGTCTTCATTGTAAATGCATAGAATTTAAGAGATGGTAAGATTATTTAGAGAAGCTGCTTATATATTGCTGTCCCTTACATTTCACCAGCCATCTACCCTCAGACTGAGCACCCAGTTAAGGCTGGAACATATCTTCTGAAAAGACATCCTGAAAATTCACTTGAATTTTCAGAAAAAATGGAAAATTACCAACTTCTTTGAAGAGAACTTTATCAGACTGTGCTTTGCTCCCCTGGGATTTCGAGCATGTTGAGAGTCGGTACACAAAAATTGTGGTCTGCCAGCCAGGAGGCACAGAAGCAGCAAACCAGTCATCCCAAAAACCCAATCCCCAAAACCATTGTGTACGTGTAAGGCAAATCTCTATCGATAGCTTTATGTCTGGAAAGGAATGCATTTATTTAGCAAATTATTACAGCTAGACCTCGTATCAGATTGACTTGCTCTGGCAGTGCCCAAGAGTCAGAGAAGAGCTGTTGAAGGAGCACTGGGAGAAAGGCAAGAGTGACTCTTCCAAGCTCGCCTTTTAGTCCTACGTGTGGAAGGAATAAGCACAACCTAAGCCAACTGAGCTGGTCTGTAGGATACCTTCAGGCCAGATATACTTAAAGATTAGATTTTCCAAGAAGAACTTGTCTCAGTCAACTGCTGTCGACTGCTCAACCCTTCACCCTCATCTGCAGGGCAGCCTCTTCTAAAAGACTTCATGATTTTTGAAAGGGATGGCATGTTCCATGCATCTATCTACTACAGCTTGTCTTGACAGTTAAAGATCCCTCAGCATGTTTCATTCATGATTTGACCTGCATTTCAAAGATGATCTCCATAGATAAAACCTAGTATTGGTAGCTGTTTTGTACCAGTCAGCCAGCTGGGCTCTTTTGTTTGAGTAGGATCTCTGCTAGACCTCTAACTTTTCATGGCGCTACTAGCTTATGTCTGTAAGGAAAGGAGTGGTAGCAAACAATCAATTAGCAACGAGAACATTACTGGGGTGTTGCTGCTGCTGCTGCTGCTGCTATAAATGACAGCCTATTGTTAAATTTTTGTCACTGGTGAGCAATTGTGTATTTGCATAAAAATATGGGCCGCTGCTGTGGGAACATTACCAGGTGCTCCCAGCAATCATATTATTTTCTTAGACAATAACCATGGGTTAACAAAACTGCTACCATTTTCTTACTGGTTATTTTAATGCAAAGTGTTGAAGCTGAAGAGAAAGAAAAGAGACACTTTTGCCTTTCCTATATGGAAAAGCACAATCCCTTTCTCTTAAGAGGAGAAGTTCTGTCTCACAGTCAGCAGGACTGGCTAACGAGCAGACGAGAGACCTCTCCGGTTGGGTAGCAGTGAGGGTTCAGCTCTTTGCACCGTTTCCGAGGACAGCTCTCCCACAAGGCACGAGTGTTGCAGAAGCCTCCCAGAAGCCTGGCTTATGTGGTCTGTGGAGGCTGTGACTGCTGGAAACCATACATTTCAGACTGCACTGAACTCACAGAAAATCCTTGACAGAAAATCCTGTGGAGCTCCAGGCTTTCAAAAGCCCTACTAATGTATTATTGAAGGCACTTAAGTCTTTCCAGCTCAGCTCTGGCTTTCCCAAGGTTTCAGGACTGATCTGTCTGAGGACTACCAGCTATCACATCTGGAGGAAACCACCCTTGTCATCTACACAGTTTTCTGAGTCTTTGTGTGAAATTTACACACAGAAGAAGTTAAAAATGCTGCTGTGAGGAGTCACACGAAATCAGCTGCAGTAGATGCTGCCTAAAGCATGACAAACACTAGACTACAGCAGATAAGAAAGCAGAAACTATTTCCTAACTCAGAACTATTGCACATTTCTGTTTTAATGGCTCAGAAAATTGCTGACAGCGGAAGGGAGGAGAATCTCTTGTGTTTGCAAGTGAAGGCTTTAACAGGTCCTTACTAAATGGTGGTCTGACACCTGAACAGGTCCTTGCTGTTGGTCTGACACCTGAACAATACCTTTACATCTGAGGGAAATTCTGGCAGCCCCTGCAAAAACATGGGCTGGGTTACGCCGCAGAACTTCAGCTCTGAATTGCATTTATTGTGCTAAACCTACAGTCACTGTCAGCAAATTCAAATCAAACCCTTTCCACCAGGTTGAATGTGTGGTTTGTTGGGGATTTTTCTGGTCAGAAGCAGCAGAGCGGAGGTTACTATCACCTTGCCTTAACTGGGAAAGCTATTTTGCACGTGAGTTTAGCTAATAAAAGTTGCATCTGCTGGACGATCACATCTCTCTTAGCTTTTCTCATTCTGCTCTTTTTGTTGTGGTTGTTATACCTTTGTACCTTTACCCTGTGCTCTCTGTGGAGAATCCCTTCCCTATTCCTGGCATCCTTTTCTTTCTCTCCACTGCAACTTTGCTGCTACACAAGGGAGACACATCAGTGACTCCTGTTTGTTAACATGACTGAGTGGCTCTCTGGGTGATTTTGTTTATACACTCTCCTACTCAAAGACAATCAACAGTGTAGATTTGAATGTCTGTCTGCATGCATACATAGAAACTTACTACAACTCGCATACACAAGGTTTACTGCAAATAAGGAACACATTTTATATGTCTCCATGAAATCAGTTGGGTTTGGTCATCGGTTTTCATGAAGTCCCTGGACTACTGAAATCAACAGGCAAATGCTATCTTGGACATCAGTTCAGCTAAGGTTTGAAACAACCCTTTCTCCCTCAGGTACTTTCACTTTTCGTTGGTTTCCACTGCTCACTACCTGGAGCAGTGTCGATGCAGCAGTATTAGTAGTACCCAGGATACTTGGGGAGAAATGCTCAGGCATTTCTCAGACTTTGCGGCTTGCTATGCTTTTTGGAACAAAACTGAAGTGTATCTTGACCTTTTTGGTCAGGGCTTGGCAGTGCTTATGGAAACAGCGGCTGGACACAGCATTCCACAGCGCCATGCTGCCCAGGTAGGTCCCTGGCCATTCTATAGGTGACTCCTCTTGGGAGTAAAGGAGGGTTTTTGGGTTTTGAAGGAAATGTTTCACAGTCTGCAGGCTTCTAAGAGCAGTTAGGTGAAACTACTTTAAATCTGATATGGATAGGAGAAATCTTTGCTTATTTTCAAAAAAGCACAGTGTCCACTGCACCCCTCATCCTTCCCCCCACCCCAAAGGGAAAAAAGGAAGGAAATAATCAGTGGGATTATGGAGAGAAGTAAACCGCAGTGTTTAGTTAATGCTAGAGCCTATAAACACATACTAGGGTTTCTGTATTAATGATGACACTGGACTTTGCATGCTGTTTTATCATAATAGATCTCTGACAGTATCACAGTCTCGCAGTAATGATGAGGCTGGAAAAGACCTTAAAGATCATCCAGTCCAACCTAAAACCAACCAAGTAACCCTAACATCTGACATCTAGCTCATGCCACTCAGCACCTCATCCAGAAATGCCTGTGAAGGAAGAACTTGCTTTGTGTGCTAGTATCCCTACTTACAGTTTCTGAGCCCCCACATTTTGCAAGCGATGACTCATCCTGAGTGCCTGCTGACTCCAGCTCCTGAAAATTAGACAGCACACAGGAAGAAAACTAGTCCTCGCAATGAGAACAGTTTTCGAGTCATGTTATACAACAGCAGCGAGATGCTGTGTGACTCCTGGACCTGTAAAGGTACAGGGAATCACGCAGACATTTGGCTTTGGAGTTTTTCATATCAAACAGCTCTTAGGGTAAAATAATCTGAGTTTCATCCCATCGGTTTGCTGTACAGGTTTGATAAATGCTTTGTCACATGAAATGCATTCTTGAAAGTCTCAGCAGTCACACATGAACACAGTGCACACTTTGGCATGCTTGATTAGCCCAGAAAACAAGCAAGCTGTTAAAGCAAGCTCACAATTACTCTTCCTTTTAGGTCAAAGACAACATCATACGAAGCCTGCCATTTGGTGGTTATTCTGTCAACTATTTATGTTTCAGAGATTATGAATTTTAATAAGAAAATGCAAAAATATCTTCTGCATAGCAGCACGGGACACTTCATCCTCTCACATCTGTATTAAACCAACACTTAGGGCCCTTTTATTGCTCTAACAGCCAAAGGAGTGTGCTCAGTCACACCGAGCTCTTCAGCCGACTCCTTGGATTAAAGGGCTCAGGTAGTCGGTGTGGATTTAGACAGCTGCACAGAGCATGACCAACAAACCACTGGCAAGCGAGATTGGGCAACCCAATCGGACTCCAGCCTTATCTTCTTCCTAAAGAGCCTGAATTCCTGCTTTTCAG